>JAVJIF010031492.1:0-280523 GCA_038442645.1 Agave tequilana
GATAGAAGCGACATGTATCGTGTTTTCAACTTTGTCTAAACTATTAAGTGCTGCATTACCACTTTTACTTTAATGTTTCATTGTATGCTTGTGTGTGCACATCTTATTGCCACATCTAATTCTCGATCTATGCACTCCGAGATGGGATTAACTCCACTCGGAGGCGAAAGCAGGCCACCCTATAATACTCCAATCACTGCACAATGAGATGCCCCCACTGGTAGAGCATGGATTTCTCCTTCTCAGAGTTCCGACAACGCAACTCCGCAGATGGGGCATCCCCCGCTCAGAAGCAGATGCGATCTCTACTCTGCGTCAGGATTTTCCTCACTCGGAGAAATTACTTACTGGTACCGTAGATGGGATTTCACCCACTTGGGACCCGCACCACCTCTTCCCATCATTCCAGAACTTTTCTAAGCAAGATCCATGGAGGGCTGGTCAACATCTAGAGTCAAAACAAAATCTCTGAGCAGACATCCAATCCCAACAAAAGTAATGACAATAATCAGGCAATATCCAAATCCTTCATTTCAAAAATTTACTATTTTTATTACAAAGTTTCTGATTACATCTATCCAATAAAACTTGGTTATATTTTATAAGAGTAATACAAGATCTATCACATGTTTATGTTTGCCTTTTGAGAGGAAAACAAATACTCTTTTCGCTACAACTTTCACGACATCATCTAGAGATAACTATCAAACAAACAATACACCACTTCCAGGAGGGCCATGATACTGAGAACTCCCAGAAGATGGCCATTGCAAAGACTGACATTTCTTGCTACTGACTCCCAACATCATGAACACAACAAACGCCTTCTCCCTTTCTTTCCTCCACCGAACGAAGAAGGAAGACATCATAACCCACCAAAATATGAGTTTTGAAAGCAAGAGGTTTTCAGAAGATGAGCAAATCTCTCTTCAAGGATCTGCTCTATTATAGAGGAAAAAGGAGCCAGAATGTCTCCCGTTCAAAATTCTAATCCCCAAGAAACATCGGTTCGTATCGTGGATTTTACGGCATGTCAAATTAGCCAGATCCTTTCTACCAGACGATCTCGTTCATTATGAAGTCAAGATTCTGATCATTAATTCGCCAGTTGTTCACACCTACTCTAATTTTCAAAGAAGGCTCAAGATATGAAAAGACATCTTGACCGCTTCCCTTCCAGTATGTAAGCAACACTCAACTTCCCAAGCAGAATATGAATCATGCTGCTCCACACTTTCTCCCGGATCTCGGAGAAAGAGGAAGCAGAGGGTATCTGTAGTGGTCAAATTGGCCGCTCCCTAGGATAGCGACACGTGTCAGCCGCACCAGGAGTGCTTCAAGCACAACAAACTTGAGATACCAGTTGACTCACATTTAACCCTGAGGAGAGAGACCTGGAGTTTTCGCCCCGAACTCACATTCAACTCCCAAGAGAGAGCCCTGGGATTCGCCCCGAACTTACATTCAACCCCAAAGAGAGAGTCTAGGGCCCTGCCTGAGTTCACATCTGACCCCGATGAGAGGACTCGGGCCATCTTTCATTCCTCGACATCCACAACTATCAGACCTTTCCCCGTCTTCGTTGGACACAGTTCAACAACAGGATTTTTCGGATCGCGAGGGGTTATGATGCCACGATAACCCCACGTTCTAAGACTCTTATTTTTGTGGGGGCAGTTTTGGATATTGGCGGAGATCTCAGCATGCCAATTCGAACAATCAACCTAGCAATCTGAGCGGTTATAGAAGGATCCCAACATGCAAATCGTGCAGATATGGAGAATTCGCACCACCGGCTGCAACATTATAGGATATTTATACTCCTAGAAACCCCATGAAGAGGGGGTAGATAAAAAAGATCGAAGTATTGTAAACACAAAGTGCATTGTAACTAAAAAATATATAGTGAATTCTCTCTCTCTCTCCCTCCCTCCCCCGTGGTTTTTCCAATTTTATTTTCACGTAAAATATTTATGTATACCTTTTACTGTGTTGAAGATAGTTTCACCCCCATCTAACAATCCCCTTTCGTTTCCGACGCGAGATCAACCGTTCGACCAATCTTATCGGAAAATCTCCACCGCAATTATATTGCATCTTAATTCACTACTTTCATATCTAATTTGTAAATATCATCACCACATTACATATCTACAACTTCCATGTCTAATCTTAATTGAACACTGCTATGACCTTTTGCATCTACTTGAATTTCTATCTCATTCTCATTCAACTTAAATTTAACTTTGATTTAAGATCAAATTTTCATAACCTAAATAAGTTAATTTTTCTGTCCAACTTAGTTGGGTTAGGCTTCTACTTTATGACATTCATATTGTCAAGTACAAGTGGAATTTTGGGTCACTACACTTCCTCTCTAAAGACAATATTATTAACAGTGGTGGTGGAGAAGAAGATAGGAATAAGAGTGTGGATAAAGGCTCCTAGAGAATTGATTAAGGCACCCATCAACAAAAAATCACTGTTCACTTATTTTTTGAGTGGGCACATTGTCCTTGTGGAAAGGTTGAAAATACACCCATTTATTGGTGAAAATTACATGAGGGCATCTGTTCATCTATCCACCTCGTCTTTTGTGCTGCCATGCAGCGCAGTCATCAAAGCGATGTCTGTTCACCTCCCATCTCCGTGTCGCCCGAGCTACCATCCAACGCCGCCTCCTCGTCTCTCGCGCACCATGCAGTGGCGTCACTACTACCCTTTCATATTCAGCAAGCATGCATGCACCCATGCTCATGCTTGCTCCACGTCTGCCTATCTCGTCTTCAATGCCCCCATGCAGCTGCATGCAAGGTCATTAGTACCTCCATGTAGCAGCAACCTGCATCTTTTTCAGTCCATGCTCCCATCAGCAATGCTAACCTCGCTGACATCTCTTCAGCATTGCCATGCATCAACGACAAACGAGCAGATCCTTTGTCTTCTGTGCCGCCATGCAACATAACCTACTTAGCTGCTCCCTCGTCTTCTACGCCACGATGAGCGCGCCAACTTGGCAACACCCTCGCAGTCCTCACAATTAGGACTGCGACCATGATCAGTCACAAAAAAAATTTAGGACTGCGACCATGATCACAATCCTCACAAAAAAAATTAGGACTGTGACCATGATCACAGTCCTCACAAAAATGCCATGTATATGAGTCACTATTAGGACCGCGGTCCTGATCGCAGTCCTCACAATTACACTGCGACCATGATCGCAGTTCTCATAAAAAAGGTATGTTTTCGAGCCTTTATTAGGACTGCGATCATGATCACAGTCCTAATTGTAAGGAATGCGATCATGATCGCAGTGCTATAAAGACTCAGAGCATTTTTCTACGGACCACAATCATGATTTCATTGGTTGAGATCCTAATAAAGCCTCAGAAACACGACATTTTATGAGGACTGCGATTTTATGAGGATTGCGACCATGATCGCAGTCCTCACTCATAGTCACAATCCTAATAAAGATTCAGATACATGACATTTTGTGAGGACTGCGATTTGTGAGGACTGCGATTATGAACACAATCTTATAAAGACAAAAAGATGACATTTTTGTGAGACCAAGAAACATGACATTTTTGTGAGGACTGCGAAGTGCATCGCAGTCCTAATTGTGAAGATTGTAATCATAGTCGCAGTCCTAATAAATACTCATGTACATAGCATTTTTGTGAGGACTGCGACCATGATAATGGTTGCAGTCCTAATTGTAATGACTACGATCATGGTTGCAATCCTAATAAAGATTCAAAACATAATATTTTTGTGAGGATTGCGACCAAGGTGAAGGAGGAGGGCGGCAGGGAGGCTAAGGAGGCAAGAGGAGGCGGGCAAGGGAGGTCAGGGGGTCGGCGGGGAGAGGAAGAAGGGAGATCGGGGGCGGCGGAGGGGGAGGGTGGGGACGACGGGGGATGGGTCAAGTCCGACGGACGACAGAGGGGAAAAGGGGAAGGGGAGCTTGAAAGGAGGAAGGAGGGGTAATTTGGGTATTTTGATATATTAGTGGGTGTCTTTAACAAATTAGGTGGGTGCTTTGATCGTTTGGGTGCCTTAAATCAAATCTCCGGGTGCCTTTACCTGTACTATAGTAATAACCAATCACTATATATGTATAGCATATAATAATTAATTATCAAGAATGAGCTGGATAATATATATAGATGCTTTTAAATATTAATAATCAATGATATACAAAATAATTATGTTAATATTTATTTTCATCAGAGTATATCATAAATATGGAAATAATCATGGTCTGTAAACCTTATTGATCACACAACTATTTTTCTAGTATATCAGTACCATTCAACTTTTGTCATTTTAATTTAGTATTTAACTAAAATATTTTTCACTAGACTAATATGATCAATAATTAATTGTGGTGTTTTAAAGAAATTTGAAAATGATTTTTAAGGTAATGAATGTAGATAATACTCATAGTGGATAGAGAATCTTAATGGTTAAGTTATTTTCTTTTTTTTCTACTTTTTCTCGGGATATGTATTGCACGTGTATGAAGTCTATGGACGCACACAATGTGAAACTTAGGGCCTGTTTGATTGTCGTAAGTTGTAAGTCGCAAACTCTTTTATAGTTGTGAGTTACAGACAAGTAAATTTTACGGTGTTTGGTTGGTAATGTATAATTTAAGTGGAAAGTGTATTGTGTTTTAAGGTGTTTGATTGTTGTAATGTAAGTCGTAAGTGAAAAAATTGATCACAAAATTAATTGTTTGGCGATTTTAAAAAAGTTAAATAATTAAAAATAAAATTAAATTAAAATAAAATTAAAGTAAGAATAATAAATATAATTTAAAATATTAAATAATTAAAATTAAAATTAAATTAAATATTAAATAATTTAAAATAATTAAATAGTAAATAGTAAATAAATAAATATAAATAAATATATAATTAAATTTACTAATGATTAAAATAAATTATAATATATTAAAATATAATATATTAATAATAAAACTAAAAAATTAAATTCAGTAAATATTATAAATATTAAAAATTAAATATATTAAATATTAAATAATGAAAATTTTTATCTAATAATCATAACTTATTAAATTTATATTAAATATTACTAATCTATAAATAAATTAAGAATTAAAATTAAGTGGAATACATTACATAATTTAGTAATAAACAGATTAATCTAGTAATAAAAAAGATTCTAATACTGAAAACTATTGAATTATTAATAAAAACTTTAATTTAATAATTATATGCAATCTAATAATTAAAAAAGAATTTTCATAATCTAAAAAAATTAATCTAATAAAAAAGTATTAATTTAATTACAATTAACTGTCATCAATTCAAATTTGCATGACCACAAAATTAACTGTTTGTGCTGCAATTGGGCTGAAAGTGAGATTTGCATGACCACAAAATTAACTGTTTGTGCTGCAAGTTGGCTGGAAGTGAGATTTGCGAGTGGATCGTAGTTGTGATACAAGTGCATTTTACGACTTACGGTCAAACAAACGCTGTAAATCGTAAGTCGCAAGTGGTACTTGCGACTTACGGCCTTTTACGGTGAAACAAACATCCTTAAGCAACTCCTACAATATCGCTTCTTGCCGCTTCCTGGTTCTCTTTGATGTTGTATTCTTTCTACCAAAATAAACGAAAGGGAAGTTTACTAATTGACTGCCCTTATTGATATAATTTCACTTTCCCTGCATATTACCCTTTTTCCATAAAGACATAAATAATAATAATATAAATCTAAAAAGTTGAGTCTTATAACAAAGCATTGTGTGCTCCAGTATTCATATTCTTTATTAGTTTTCTTTTGAGCATCAATTTTACCTTGTTAGTTGTCTTTGTTTGTGTTTAAAACTAGGAAAAGTGCTACTGCTTTATTTTATTTCACATATAGTGTAGGGTTATCTGAGAATTATGAAATCCAGTGTGGTACATTTCAACTAAGAATTTGATACAGCTCATGGTTATATTGTAGATAAAAATAATAGTTTTGTTTAAAAATTTAAAAACTTTAAAACTTTACCAGTTTCACCTTTACCTATGGGGTGAAGAATGTTTTTCTATCCCCTATCTATTAGTCTAGGATAAGGGTAAAACATAGGCCATTTATCCTTTATTCGTTAGGCTAAGGGTGTTTTTTGTTTGTACCTTACCTGTGAGGGTAAGGGTAAACCATTGTTCCTTTAAAATGGTTAATTGTAAGAGTCTTATGTACGGATTGCCATCCATAGTCAGTAATTCCTCTAAGAAAGGTACATATTTAAACTTCTGCTACTTACATGTGTAATGTAGATCTTGTATCTGACAAATCAAATGCCCATGCATAATTGTCTAGATTAATCATTGATCAGACTGTGTCGTGTGATTGTTCTCAAGATGGCTATATATAAATGTCATAACGTTGGCACCCAAATTCCAACAAGGTTTGTTATAGCTAGGGTGTCAATTGGGCCGGGCCAGGCCAAACCCGGCCCGGGCACGTCTGGCCAGAGCCCGGCCCGTGCCTGGCTCGGCATGCCCGACCAAAAGGCGGGCGGCCTGGGTTCCATAAATGGAACCGGGCATGGCCCAAGGCCTGGGTGCCCCGCGCCGGCCTGTGCTGGCCCGACAATTAAAAAAATTAAAAACATAAAAACCTTAAAAAACTTTAAAAATTCAAAATTTTAAAAAAATTACTTATTTATAGAGGAGGAGAAGTATTTTTTTTGCAATTTTTATTTTGCAAAAAACACAAAAAAACCAACATATACCCGTTAGGGGGTTTGTGCAAAAAATTTTGCAAAAACCCCTTCAACGGCTACAAGAGCTGTTGGGGTGTAGGCTAGGGGGTTTTTTGCATTTTTTTTTTTTGCAAAAGCCCCCCCAACGGCTCTTAGAGCCATTGGGCTCTTGACCGGGCCATGCTGGCCCGGTTTCAGCCCGACCGGGCCCGGCAAGCCCAACTGCTCGAGCCATTGGGTATTTCGGGCCTAGCACGGCCTACCGGGCCCAGGGCCGCCAATTGCGGACCCGGGCCGGCCTACTGAAAACCCGGACCCCGGCCGGGTTTGACCCGGGTCTTGACCCGGGCCTGGCTGGGCCGTGCCCGTGCTAGCCTGGGCCGTGCGGGTTGCCGGGCTGGGCCGACCCAATTGACATCCCCTAGTTATAGCTGCAAACCACCCTCGTGGCCTTAACTGGGTAACCTGCACGCAATTTTGTTTCAATTTGCATATTGTACCGATTTTTTATGCAACGTCTGGTTTAGAGCGGTCAGTACCAGAAAGCCAACATAGGGAATCACATTCATCTCCAAGACACTAAACAAATCAAAGAGATTAATGGAATTACATTAAAAGGACCTGTGCACAGTATATGTTGTCATAAAATGCAAAAAGGGGTCACCTTTATGCTGTATAAATTTGTGTCAAAAAATATTTCACTTCCCAAAAATGAATTGATTATGGACACATTTCTAATTGTCTTCTGCCTCATAATTACTGTCTATTTGGAGAAAGTTGTTTTGCAATATCTAGAATTGTCAGGAGTGTGCAGTGCAGTTTTCAAGGATTTTTACCATTGGGATGAGCTAGAAGATCTGAGCAGAGATGTCTTCTTCCATATGTAGGCCCCCCATACCAGCTGTGTAAATATTGTTGGCAAAGGGTTGTTCATGTGTGGAAGTAAGTCATCATCCAACTAAATGCGTTTCTCTTCTAAGCCGCAACAACTACATAGAAATGGAGAGCAGCATAGACCTTTTCTTTTGGTGCTCCTTTTTGTTGTTTGAGAAGAGGGGAATGGGCGGGAGGTGGTGTTTGCATATGTCAGCTGGATGAAGGCCTTGTATATTTTGGTAGCGTTTCTTTGGCATGCCACATTTAAAACGTCTAGATGTTCAGAAATTGCTGATATGCGAACCTTCCAAAAATCTGACATATGGACATTATGTTGGACCGAGACAAATTGGAGGATGTTGCATCTGTGTTAGATACATATTTGCACTGCTATATGCAAGATACTTGGTAGATATGTGTCCGACATGCCTATGACATGTACCTTGAACTCTTTGGAAATAGTTGGATTTAGGCAAACTGGAGTTTAATTTTCATGTATGAATATATGGTTGGGGGATTTATATAAAAATTTTGTTCATGCGAGTTATTGATATGAATCTTAAGGTTATATCCTGTCTTATCCCGATTCTTTATAACAACAACAACGACGACAATAGTAATAATAATAGATAATTTTATTGTGGTGTCCATGATGTATCTGTTTTCTTGGGTTCTTAAGATTTTTGTATCCGTATATCCTTGTTTGCCATGTCCATGTCCCTTGTTATGTATCTGGGCAACATAGTAGGGATGCCAATATTTTTATACATGTGCATTTGCTTGGAAATATGTGTCTACTAACTAATGAATCTACAGTTTAATAGGATAAATTTGACCCTTTACTAATACAATATACTTGAAATATTTCATATAGCACTAGAATGGAAATGTTATGGTGATATCATCATAATTATTTTTTAATGTGTTGTTGAAGACTTGAAGTTCTTTTAAGTGCCCTTTAGTATCATATCTTTGAGCACCTGACACATGAAAAAAACCTATAAGTGCCCAGTTAACAATATATTTTTTAATTGGAAACTTAAAAACAGTGCTCTTTATTTTAGTGTTCTTCCCCTGCAGCTGTGTGTGTGTCTGTTGAGAATCTCAATTGCTAACATAGTTGCCATGTCAGTGTTTGCTTGGTAGAGAACTATGGCAACAATAATTATTTTTAGCTGTCCTAATTAGCATTTTTTTAGCTAAGTCGGCAGCTGGAGCTCAACCATGCGGCCATGAACCAGTGTTAAGAGCATTGCCTCTTTGTCCATAATATCATATCTTATATCATTGTTCTCCCCTGAAATCCATGAAACATGTTTTTCCTTAAATGTTGTTCGTTTTAACAAGTAAATTATTCGATGCAGAATGTGCGATTCCTAGCAAACTTTCTCACTGAAGCAGGAATTATTATCAAGAGAAGCCAGGTGAACATGTTTGTTGTATAAGCAACTTTACATAATATTGTTTTAACATTGTCCGTTTTCAAACTTAATTAGTTACTTTCTCTTTCTTGTGATACAGACTAAGATAAGTGCCAAGCTCAGAGGAAGGTGGCAAGGGAGATTAAGACTGCACGTGCTCTTGGTCTCATGCCTTTCGTTACGATGGGTACAAAGCCATTTTCCTATGGCAAAACAATGGAAGATGTGGATGATGATTATGATTATGACACATATTATGGTGGTAACATCACTGATGCTGCTACAGAACCAGTCGAAGAAAACTGATTTATTGTGACAAGGATGCCAAGGTACTAATAGTTTACATCTAAGGAATTCATGGAGCAGTTTAGTTTTATTTGTAGGCAAACTTTTTGTTGGCTGATCCCATTTCTGCTATCTTGTTAGTATGTCCACCTTTTTAACTTCTGTGCTTGCAGTAGTGCAAGATTTAAATGTGCAATAGGGACAGTTAGTGCAGCTGAGTTATAAGTTTGTTAAACGTAAATTTTGGTCGTGAAAAGCAGCAACAAATTTTTTTTCTTTCTTGTTTCCCCCTATTAATACCAGAAGTCGAACACTTACACATTCTAAAACATACGACAAATAGGAAGATGGAGCTGTAGGCACATGAACCTTCTAAAGTAAGCATAAATACATCCTTAAACCCTGTGCGGATACTTTCTTAGTAAACACAAAGATCGATAAATATCTGTTTAGTGCTGAGTGTAGCTGTTTTTTATTTGTTCTCTCTTTTTAGTTGTTCTCTCTTTAGTCACATATCAGTTGTGAGGGAAGAGTTGTTTGTCTTGCAGGCCTATAAAGGCAGCAATCAATAAGAGTGGTAACCAATGAAGATTTGTTTAATGAAAATTTGAATTTTCTCAATGGAGATTTTCTTTTATGAATTGGAGTGTGAAATCCAATTCAACTAAGATTTGTGTATGAATTCAAATTTTAGTTATCTTCTTATCCGCTCTCTCAAATTCTTATCCTCTCTCAAATTTCCCATAGTCGTCAACACCCACCTCCTCATCTCGCTGTGCCACCCCTCCATTCCCTCGTTCTCGACCTCCCCTCCCTGCCCTCTCGGCGCGACAACCATTCGCGAATGCTTCTCTTTATCTGCCACCTCCTCCCTACATCAACATACAAGGCAAGCCGTTATGCTCCTGTGCGCTAGCTTCTCCCGATCTCAGTCTTGACAGCGTCTCCTTTGCGACTTCCGACATACTAGAACCCGCACGGTAAGATAATGCCTCCCTCTCCTCCCCTACAACGGCGTGCAACCCCAAATTCCTTGCTGCGGATGTGGAGACCGACGACTCTTTCCTGCTACATAGCAACAATAATCGCAACATTAGTCGGTAATCAAAGAAGTGAATCAACAAAGTAACTTGACAGCAAACACAACACCGGTGCCCGTGAGCGAAGCCTCTCGGTAGGTAATATTTTTTTCGATTTTCAAATTATCAATTAGATTATACAGTAGATTTATTTTCTAAATTATTATCATATTAATCGGCTGTCCACTATCAATGTGAGTTGTGTGAATCTAATTAATTTTTGTGATTTACTGACCTCGATATTGTAAATTGGACTGTTGAATTTAACTGGGTATTATAATTGACTTTATGTGATTTGAATTATCTAAACTAACATGCAAATAATTGTTAAATCCATCTAGCAACAATATTAGTTTTAGATCATTTCATACGAAAGATCATTTAATTGTAGTGAAACATTGCGAATTTCAAGAATATCACTGATTTCACACATCATTTGTTTCTGTTTCACATCAATTTGGTATCAGAGCATGGTTTAGGTAGGAAACTTGCATCATTAAAATTTGTTTGTTTCTTGCATAAAAAAATAATAAAAAAATTGCATTTAGGAATTTCTGGCATTCATTTAGGTCTTTGTTTAGTGGGTCCTCGATCACCACTATGGATGTCCCGACTTTTGACGGTTGCCTAGACTATTCTGTTTGCTTAAGTGATTTTTAAGTTTTTCTTGATTGGTTACACAACATGGACAGATACTTCACCCGATACTTGCTCTTTAAAATGGAGAAAGTCAGGTTTGTTATCACGAAACTGACTGAACAAGAGAGCTAATATTGGGCAGATGTGGAAAGAAACAGGAAAACTCGATTTCAAATACCGATTGAAACTTGAAAATATATGAAGGACGAATTCATGGGTAAATATGTGCCACCTTTTTTATTTCACTAATCTTTTGACAAATGCGCCGAATTATCCAAGTCAACAAATCCGCCAAGGAGTATGTTACCGAATTCGACGAGTTTCTCGCTCGCTATAATATCTGAGGCATGCAGAGTGACATCCAAATCTTTTCCCAATTTTGAGATAGACTTATAGAAGACCTGATACTTGAGCTTTGGAATCATGGAGTCACTAATCTTAAAAAGGCTTATGCCTTGGTCCAAGATCTAGATGCTATTATGTTGAGTATAGAAGTCAAGATCAACGAGCCCCAACGTTCAAATCCAATTTGAGTCAATACCCATGACGAGTTAGTTCTCACTCACCAAAACACAAGGTGGACACCAAGGACAAAAATGTTGAAAATAACTCAAAAGGCAAGAACATTAGAAGGAACTTCTCCACACTTAGTCCTAGAATCAAGTGTTACAAGCATGGTTCAAAGTCTTATTCTAGGCTGTCGACTCGGCAGGTGCTGAGACGCACCGATCGCGGAACGGACTCGACTGATACGCACGAAACATTACATAGAAAGCTCAATTTTTTTAAAAAATCATGACAAATCTTAAAAAATATAGACATCAATATTATGTATCACATGTACAAAACATATCATATAGCACACTAAACATAAAGAGAATACATAAATGCATGCGTCGTTAGTAGAAACATACCAAAATGAAATTATATTTTTACTACATTTATACTTCTAAATTAACTTTAAATTATCCTAGATCTATACTATTAAATTAAATTAAATTAAAATTATACTAAATTAAATTTAAACTAAGAGAGATAGGGTGAGACAAATACAGGGAGAATGAGAGAGAGATCGGGTGGGCGGAAGAGAGAAACTGAGAGAGGATTGTGGGTTACAAAAGAGACTGAGATAGAGACAGAGAGATAGAGAGATTAGGGGTAAGAGAGTAGTCTCTCTTTTAGTCTCACCCGCTCACTCTCAGTCTGAGACTCTTACCTGGAGCTGAAGGCGGGCGGCGGCGTGCGTGTGAAGGGGCGAGCGAAGATCGAGTAAGTTCTAGATCTAGTTTTGCTCTTTTTCCTTTTATGCACGAAAAAACAGGTCGAGTTTAACAATGCTGACCCGGATCAGCCTTGACTTGGTCGATTCGGCCGAGTCGATCGAGTCAAGGCTAATTCCATCAAATCTCGGTCTAAAAAGCGGAACACGTCGCGTTCTCGGATCGACGATCGTCGTTTTGGTTACGATTTGGCTGAGATTTCGAACCCTGATTACAAGTGCCAAGGCTATGGGCATGTTGTTGCTAACTGTCCAAGTCCAGTCAGAGTTTCTATCGATAAATTGCTTATAGTAGATCCGGTGTCTGACTCTGAGGAATTCATTTACCAAACGGAAGAGTTAGAAGACTCTGATTCTGGTGAAAAAATTGCGAAAGATAACATTGAGGAGTCCAGTACTTCGATCCCTCTTAAAGTCACTCAGTGATTACGGACTTTACTGATGTCTCTTCTAAAGAGAACACTCTGATTCACTCCGAAGTCACCCATGGATTATGAAGTTTATTAATATCTTTTCTAAAGACCTGGATGAGGTACCACTGACGCAGTCTCAGGTGCTAGTTTTTCCAACCTCTGCCATCTTAAAAGATGGATCCTATCATGCATACTTAAACGTAAAGAAAAAATGAGTTGTCATTAGAGATCAAGCAACCGTGCCTTTTCCTAATAAACATCCATTTTTACGAGGACAAGTTTTGGAGCGATATAGTGATAAAGGTCAGATCAGGAATGCTACCATTTATGATCGACCCATGTTCGAGAGCTCAATGAATGCCGATATGGAAGAATCTCACACTTTACAGTTTATCAACCTTTCTTCCATTACGGTTGGACAAAAGGCACATTCTCTCAGCCTTTACTTGTTAGGAGATCTCTTGACATCATTACTAATGTAATAAATAAGCAACCATGTACATTTACGATAGTGCGCCGAATAATCCCTTTGATAGAGGTTGTGAATATTGTTGACCCACTGAACCAAGTGCCTAAAGTTTTCTGTTCAATAAAGTCAAGGACCCTTTTAATACATGTTGGGCACTAAACAAAGATATCTCTGCTATTATAGAGTATTCCGAGTCTGCATATTTGAATTTGTATCATGTTTTTTCACACGTGCACGATCTATGTATGAAAAATCAGTGATTTATTTGAACAATGCATCGCTAAGTATAATTTACGAGCTTTATCAAGAAAGAGTTTAAAACTTTTAGTATTGACAAATTGTGATGGTTCAGACTATTAGCACGAAACGATTTCCTTAGAACTATTAATGATTTGCATGCTATAGTAATCTTGAAGAAATCAAATTGTAATGCCTCATGTGATTTTGAAATTAGTCCTATTTTTTATATTGGGTATTCAGTGGATTACAAGACTTTGATTTTAATCCTAACAACCCACTACTTGTGAGCCTTTCCTAAGCCATTTTTCTAAGAGTTCACATTGAATTCACTGTCAGATATTCATTCTAATACGACAGTGAAATTTGATAGGACTTTAGATAATTAAATTATCTGATGGGTTCTAATGATATTTGATTGTTTGAAAATGAATATTATCTATTGAGTGATGAGTTGCAGCAGGTAGACGCAGATGTGTTATTAGAGCATGCAGATAACCTTTTACACCTAACTCGAAGGAGTTGAGTTTTCTCCCACCGGGGAAAATGATGTGGATATTTGACGATACATGGGGCGCCACATATTGATTTGTTTGAATTGATTAGATTATGTATTCTGTTTACTGCTGAGTGTAGTTCTTTGTTTGTTTTCTCTTTTTAGTTGTTCTCTCTTTAGACTCATATCAGTTGTGAGGTAAGAATTTTGAGTCTTATAGGCCTATAAAGACAGCAGTCAATGAAGATTTGTTTAATGAAAATTTAGATTTTCTTAATGGAGATTTCCTTTATGAATTTGGGCGTTAAATCCAATTGCAATAATATTTGTTTGTGAATCCAAATCTTAGTTATCTTTTTTATCCTCTCTCAAATTCTTATCCTCCCTCAAATTCCCACAATCGTCAACACCCACCTCCTCATCTCGTTGTGCCACTCCATTCCTTCGGTCTCGACCTCCCCCCTTCCTGCCCTCTCGGCCATCGAAAACCATCCGCGAACGCTCCTCCTTACCTGCCACCTCCATGACATCAACACCCAAGGCAAGCCGCTTTACTCTTGTGTGCCAGCTTCTCCCGGTCTCAGTCTTAGCAGTGCCTCCTTTGCGCGACTTTCGACATCCCAGAACCCGCACGGCCCAACTGTGCCTCCCTCCTCTCCCTTACAATCGTGCGCAACCTCGAACTCCTTGCTGCGGTTGTGTAGACCAGCGACTCTCTTCCTGCCACACAACAACAATAATCGCAACATTAGTGAGGTAATCAAAGCAGTGAATTAACAAAGTAACTCAATAGCAAACACAACACTGGTACCCGAGAGCGAAGCCTCTCAGTAGGTAATCTCTTTTGATCATCAACTTATCAATTGGATTATACAATATATTTATTCTCTAATTGTTATCATATTAATGTACTATCTACTATTATTGTGAGTTGTGTGAATCTGATTAATATTTGTGATTTACCGATTTTGGTATTGCAAATTGGAGTGTTCAATTTAACTGGGTATTGCAATTGATTTCATGATATCTGAATTATCTAAACTTCGCATGCAAATAATTGTGAAATCTATTTAGTAGCAGTATTAGTTTTAGATAATTTCTACCGAAGACCATTTAATTGTAGTGAAACGTTGCGAATTTCAAGAATATCACTGATTTCACACATCATATGTTCCCCGTTTCACATCAATTTTCTTTATTCTACCTTTCTCTTGTTCAATTTTCTTAGTTTTACTTTTATGCCGTTCATTTATGATGTGAAACCTGTTCGTGTGATGGGAAATTAGTGATAAAATAATCAAACTACGCTTCACCAACAAGAGACGATCGTTGGGTAGGGAATGACCAAAACTAATAGTACTAGTAGATGGTTTTAAGAAAGAACATGCGCATGCTAATCAATTTCAATCGTGAATTAATTAAAGATAATATGTTATGCAAGCAAAAAAAGATTCTACGATCAATATAATTAAGAGCATGCAGATACACACAATCTCACTTATTTGTGGACAACATAAATTATTATCAATACTTGCAAATAGATGATCGTGTCAAGAACGTACCTATTGAGGATCACGTCGATTGCTTAGCTTTGTCTTTTGCGGCTCGAATGCCTAGAGAATCGCTCGAATTCGGCTCCAAATGGCTAAAAAATAGCTCAAAAATCAAACTTGATGCTTAACAGGTCTGTTCTGCTCTTAACAGGTCCACATTGTTGACTCGAGTTCAAATTCTGTAGCTATTGGGTTACACTGTAGCTCGCTGGGTCTGAACTAGCAGATTGAGTTGATGAAATTGGGTCGGGCTGCACAGGGTGGCAACATGTCAGTTGCAACTTGAGGAGGATCCTAGCCTACTTGAAGCAGATTGGGTGAGTGCGTGGTGGGTTAAAGAACAACACCACAGGAGGCGGCGATAGTGGTAGGATGTGGAGGAGGCTTTGACGAGGGCAGATGACCTCAGGAAGAGTCAAGGACAGAGGAGGAATCTACGGAGGCTGGCGAGGAACTCCGGTGAGGTTGCAGAAGGTTGCTGTTAGCTGTCAAGTCTGCAAACGAAGTCGGTGACAAGATCTTAATGTTGTCGGCTCAAGTTGGCATCGGGATCAGGTCGACAATGAGAGCTCGGTGATGTTGATGGAGATGGGTTGAGGCGAGGTCGGAGGAAAAGAAGGCGACGTCATGAGTGCATGCGAGAGGAAGAAGAGGCGGCGGTGCTGACAAGGACAACGATGATGTTGGCAAGGACAACGACGATGGGATGAAGATGGCGCAAGGACAAGGTAAGGAGGAAATGGTGACTGCTGTGGGAGTTGAAGACTAGGGTTAGGGTTAGGGTTACGGGGGAGAGAGGTAGGAGATGATGAATATTTATTTTTTATTTTCAGGGATTTTCAGGGAATTTCGGGAGAGAGGAATTAGGGTTAGAGTTTTGAAGAGGGATTAGGGTTTTGGAAGAAAGGGAAAGGGGATAGGATAATTAACTAGGATTTCACACTCTTAATTAGGACTAGTTAGGATTGCACACTCCTAAATTAGGGTTTCTCTAGGGTTCTACACTCCTAAGAGAGACTTTGAGAGAGAATAAAGATCATTCACAAGCTGGTTTTTTTCATAATAATTTAGCATTAATTAATTAACTAGTACATGAGCCTTTTATATAAGCTTTACAAAATTCAAGTTCTAGATGACAACCCATGTGGTACTAAACTTCAAAAGAAATAAGAGAAAACTACTAAATAAAAAAGAAAATCGACTCAAATAAAATAAAGAGTGCATCGCTTCCAAATCAATCAATCAGGCCATATGGATTTGATGTGTCTTTTCCACCGATGATATACGCTCCAAGGTCATGGCCGGATGTCTGCATCAGTTTATTTTATCGTTTCTCCTCCCTCTTTTCTCATCCTGTCCCACCACCAACCCAACCCAAATCCCTAGACAATCATATGCCCCCCACAATAAAAACACCGACACCCCCACGGGGAAAAACACCGTACCCGCCTGCTTTTGCATCCGCATAAGCTGTTGAATTGACTTTAGAAATTTCTTTATTCCCACCAAGGAAGGCTATCCTTTGCTGTGTCTTACGGCAGCCCGCCCTGCTCCAACACCTCAATTTTGTCTAAGCTATCAAACCTCATCTTTTTCAATTCTGATTTTCAAACTTAGGAAAATCAGTTCATAGGTAAAACTGCTCCAAAGAATTGGAACAAAACTATGAGAGGTAGAGTTTGTGCAAACAATAGTGAGTAATCCAAATTGGCTCGACTTAAAATCACCAGTAAATATGTTAATATTTAGCGTTTCAGTCCCTCATGTGGCTGGCTTGCTAGCTAGAAGTTGTTTATGTGTGCCAGCTTTTCCTACCTTGTAATTACATGAATAGTCATTGCTTCCTAAAAATATAAGTGTACTAGATTTTCATCAAATACCTACATTATCTTCAAGGTATTGTTTTTTATAGATTGAAAATATTCAACAATTGGCAATGGTTACAGGTACTTCGAATCCATTGCATTAGTCCAATCATGTTTATGGAAACCATTGTAAAAAGGGTAATGGCCATAATGCTAATTGGCTGCTTTAGCAGACTCGTGTGTAGAAACAAGTCTAAATTATTAATTAGCTGTTTTAGCAAAGGAGGAAAAATCTTGCAGGTTCTCATGTTGGGTGCTGATATCCTAGCTTGCTGTCTCATTGGGTTGTCTTTCTATAGTTCTTTTGATTTTTTCCTCATTTCTGATGCAACAATGAACTTAGGATCATTATGTAAGTAACTTATATAGTTTAAGTACTGTACTAGAGCACCTTCTGATGTTTACAGGTGACTTCGAGCCCATTGCATTAGTCCAATCATGTTTATGGAAACCTTTGGTAAAAAGGGGAATGGCCATAATGCTAATTCGCTGCTTTAGCAGACTCGTGTGTAGAAGCAAGTCTAAATTACTAATTAGCTGCTTTAGCAAAGGGGAAAAAAATCTTGCAGGTTCTCATGTTGGGTGCTGATATCACAGGATTGTCTTTTTATATAGTTCTTTTGACTTTATCCTCATTTCTGATGCAACAATGAACTTAGGATCATTATATAAGTAGCTTATATAATTTAAGTACATGTAATAGAGCACATTTACTTGTTCTTAACATGTCAGTTAAGAAGTTGCCTAAACCACCTTCTGATGTTTATGTACAATTCAGATAAAGTTAGAATGTCATAGATGCCAGTTTATAAGTCCAGCCTCTCTTAGTTCAACAATTTTTGTCTTGCTGTCTTACTTTAATAGTTTTTGATATAGGTTTACCTAGACTCGTGGACAGCATAAATTTTTGCCTCTTCTCTGGAGTCCTGCTAGTTTAATGTCCCATGAGTTGGGCATTAGCGAAGTTGGAAAAGTTGTCTGAAATTCTTAATAAACCAGAATGTGGAGTATTATAATATACTGGCTGTCTAAACATCATGATCATCCCAATATCTATCATACCCAAAAGTTTGAGCTAAGGGATAGCATTACATAGCTTAACACTTCCCTTAGCATGGCCTTCAGCCATGTCTAAGGCATCTAGTGAATATATAGTGAGTTAAACAGAGGTAATATAAATGTATCTAAATTATCATCAATGATGTTCAAACTCAAAGAGTTTTTTAAGGCAGTGATCAATACCGTAAAATAAAGTGGATTGTATGAGAGAGAAAAATGAGACAATATTAACATTGGCTTGGCCTTATAGCTTCCAGTTTCCAACTCTAATCCATTCTCCATGATGTATACTAACTTGTTAATTACCTCTCTGTTTATACAAGAGATACAATAAACAGATGGGATGGAAATAAATAGAATGTGATTAGATACATTCTACAATATTTCTGGAGATGGAAAAACAGCAGTGATGGGATTAAAATCTTAATTAAACAATATAAGGGTTCAATTTGTGGCAGTAAAGGCCAACAAAAGGAAACAGATTAGTTAATAGGCTTGAAACCCACATGACCAAAAGGAGAAATACTTTTGGAGTCTCGGTTCCGATCTTATTAATCAGTTACCCATCTTTCTTTTTGTAGGATCCTGGACTAACCCACCCTCTAATTCCTTTATAATCACTCACTCAAGTATTGACCATTCAGAAGGATATGAGATGCTAAGCCCAATAAACCTCCACCTTGGCTTATACCAGATTCTATTCAACTGAAATTGGTAGGAGACAGGATGTTAACAGCACTTGCAGGACCTAGATCACATGATGTAACATGATTGAGATAGGTGATAACCATTTTCAGCTCAAATTCACATGCTAACAATGTCTGAACACAACAGATGGATTGCAAAGGGTCATTCGAACCATGGGGCTTGTAGGTGTGATAACCCAAAAGAAGCTAATCTCTAGGCCTTTTGGTCTAAAAGGAGAAACCACTATTGTTATTCTGGTTTAGTCTTATTTATCTTGAATTCTACCAGACGGGAACTAAATCGACTCTTTAATTCCTTGCCAAAGCACCTCATCTCAACTTGGTAGGATACTAAACCCAACACAGTTTCATCTATGTGAATTAAAAATCATCCCTTACTTTCTGCAACACAATACACTGTCAAAATGTGTCTTTATCTTAAAATTTATCTTAAATCACAAGTCCACAGTTGAATTGAATACCCCTCTGCATGAACCATTCAGTCACTTTGCAATAGAGAAGACATTATGCTTGCCCTTGTACTGTACCACTACTACTTTCAATAAGTTCTCACCTTCAACTATTTAGACCTTATCTGGTCCACATATAATTCCAATAATACAGTGTGAATGAGAAATTTCACACTCCTACCAATAATTTCGTTGTAGAACCTTCCTATATTTGTGCCAGCTCGTATACACTTATGGGGTAGCAGTCACCGCCTGAGGGACCATAACACCTCTCAGCGATGATTTCATTTGCGGCTTGTGTCGGATGGAAAGAATCCCAGAAGATGAACTGGTCTCTGGTGGCACATGGTCTTTGAAGTGGCAGACAGCTTACGGCTCCTCCATACCTTCCATTCCCACAACAAGCTTGGTTATTAACAGTAAACCCTGAAAACAATGAATAGGACATATGATATCAGTTTATAGCAACCCTGGTTCTCTCATTATAGTTCAGAAGGGATGTGGTTCTATGTTTTCTAACTTTTCTTTCAGCTTGCATGATACTTGGTAGAGAATACTAACCATAGTTAGATGGATTCTGAATAATGTCAAAGAATGTGTCGTAGATATTCTGGTAAACAAAGAAGGATCCTGGTAGGCTGCTGTTGAGGCTGATGGAGAGTGGAACGAGCCGTTGGTTGAATGCTGAGACCACCTCATTCACTCGCTGGATGCAGCACCCATCTGTGCTGTTTTGCAAGTTGAGCTGGTTTGGTATGCACCCCAGTGGACCAACCCCTACCAGCACCATTTTTCTTGCTCCGATTTTGTATAACTTCTGTAGTGAGGAGGGAACATTGTTAGATAAATTAGCTATCTGGCCCAATAAGAATTTGGTCATGCTTTATTCTTTGACTTATACTGTGTCTTAAAGGTATAGTCAATAAACCTCCTAGTGCAGAACTTGTCACATCCTTTTTTCATCTTAACCAATTCTTAGTCTAAGTGAGTTTAAACTTCGTGTCAGTAAGTTTGTGTACATCTGGCCTGACATTTAATGACTGGAACCTATCTTATCAATAATTTTATTGACCAACTGTTTATCTCCTGGTTGCAAGATTGAATCAAGCTTGGTGACTGGTCACAAAATTGCTTAATCCTGTCAATGTAGAGTTCTGTTTGCTCAATGGCCAATCATTTTTGTAGGGAAAAGGCTTAGAAATCAGTATCCATTGATCTACATAGTAGCATAGATTTGATGTCGCTAACCCTTTTTTTCCAGAGAGAAGTTTGGATGCCACTTTTATTACTCCATCAAAAAGTAATCAGTTGTTGATGAAAATTGCTGCAGGAAAATTCTGGGGATCGGTCTGGAGAGTTATTGGTGGTAATTTAAAAATCTGGCAGAAAATACATTTGGAGAATGAATTTATCAACAGAGCAATTGCTGGTCCAATAGGCATTCTGACAGCAGCTGGCTGGGAAAACAGTGTGGGAAGTAATTCAGATTCAGAGTGTGTTTGATGACAATAACATGCAAGTTTAAAATTAGAGTGGAATTGAAACAAAGGCCCCCACCTCAATCTGAGAGGTAAGTCCTAGTTTCTGTTTGATGAGATATGATCTTTGTTGGTGGCCTACAGGACCTTATATTTCTGCCTCCCTTTCTTTTCTTGACATCAATGTGGTTATAAGGTTCAGACCACATTTGTGATATAAACTGTTCGCCCCAGCTACCAATTTGTTCTCATTTATAGCATCTGTATTAATACTGTATGGTGTTTGGATGCTTTAGAACTTTTGAGAAGATCTGGGTATACATTTTGAATTTATATACAGCTGTTTGGATTCTAGGAACATGTGGTTAACATGTTGGAAGTCAAGGTGACAGCTTTATTATCTCGATCTGAATATGACCGAAACTTTTGAGTTTGGATACTTGGAATTATTCTTTGTATCTATATCTGATGAAAGAGTAATTATTAGATCCATATCGTACTTTTATTAGTTGGTTTACTTCTCAAAGCGGATCTTACCATTTATAATGGATCTGCAAGTAGATCTTGTTTGTTGGATGTGTTTGGGTTCGACCCATTTTCCACACCTAGTTGGAAGTAAGAACAAAGTGGATAAGCTTCGTGTAAGAAATTCTATCAGCAACTTGGTTGTTTTGAACATAAGGTGGTCTTTTGTGATCTTGATCTCCTAAATACAGAGTATGAACTTCTCATTCTGGTTGTTGAAGTGTCGATATACGTTGCCAATTTTCTTCAAGCTCATTTAGTTGATGACGATTGGCTTGATAGAAACAAGGGTTTCTTTCCAACTTTAAATTGCTAGTTGAAATATGATCAAACTCATATTTCACTACCCGTTTATTTTCTACTTTTTTTTTCTAGTTAAATCCATTGATGTTGGGTTCAAACTGAGGATCACTAGGTACTGTCTAGTGGCTGACGTCGGGAAATGAAATGTCAACACACGGCAGGGTTCGAACTTGGGACCGTGGGGAGTTTGGAGCTCTAAGCGATCCAGGCCTATCAAGGCGACACCCCCGCAAGGGACGTGATTGGTTGAAAATGACTTGGAACCAGTGAAGTCGAGTGTAACTAGTCTATCTTAGCACCCCCATTTAATTGGTAATTCTAGGAATGTATAAACATCATTAACCAAAATAACAACCATGTCGTGTGCTGTTTTAAATTATTCTTTCTTTCCCTTTTCTTTTCTTTTATTTTATTTTTTGTTAGGAAGTTAGAATTTTGTTCCTAGTCTAGGAAATTCTCTCTCTGTTCCTATTTTATTGACAGGACCATTTTTGCTGAGACCCACCGTGGATCTCCTATGATCTAGGTCCCAAACTGCATGCATTAATGCTTGGTCCATCTCAATCTTTTCCATGGGGACTAAACTCTTTGGGATGCAATAAATCCTACCTACAAATTTGATGCTAGAAATTAAGGTGCATTTCGTGTTTGGTTAATTACTCCTTAATGAAAAACATAGGATATTGTCTCATGCATTTCAGACAACACAGACACACACAAATTCCTTGCTACTTGCAGGAAGAGGAGAGATGGGAAGTTTACCATCAGTTGCTGAGTCAAGTTGCTAATGAGAAGATCGGCAAAGGCGTCGCCGGAGTAAGTCCGGCTACTAGAGTAGAGATTTGGAAGGAGATAGTTGTTGATGTAGTCATTGCTTCCTATGTTAATCACAAACACAGAGCTTGCCAAGAACTGAGTGAGTGCTGCTGGGCTTGGGATCAGAGTTGGCAGATCCTGCCTCACTGTCTTCTCAAACGGTCTGTTTGGTTGTCGTAACTGGCCGTAATTCGTAGTTGTAATTGGTAAAGTCTTTTACAATTGTAAATGAGTTACATGTATGTAAATTTACGGTGTTTGGTTGTTAATATAAAATTGTAAAGTGAGAAAGTATATTGTACTTTACGGTGTTTGGTTGTCATAATGTACAAGTCGTAAGTGAAAAAGTTGACCACAAAATTAACTATTTGGTGATTCTAAAAGTTTTAATACTGCAAATAAATATTGAAAAAGTTAAATATTAAAAAAATTTAATATTAATATAAATAATATTACAAATTTGTATGACCACAAAATTAACTGTAACTGGGCTGTAACTGAGTGGTAACTGGGTTGCAAGTGAGTGTTAGTTGAGTTACGTAAGTCTTTTATGAATTAAGGTCCAAACAAACGCCGTAGTTGTAACTGGGTAGTAAGTCATTTACGAATTACGGAGTTTTACGTGAAACAAACGGCCCCAAAGTCAATTGCCCATTGAATGTAACTCTTGCTCCCTGCTACAGTTACAAAGTATCAGAGCACCAGTGAAGACTTGTTTGTGGGCTACAAAGGAAGTCGACTTACATAGTGTGTTCCAGTTACGTCGAGGATTCCTGCAGCAGCTGAAGCGTAGTTCACCCGTCCAAGATCTTAGCAGTTCTTGAAGCTAGGCTCAAGTATGGTGGTGGAAATGGTAAGCCTAACTTCTTTGCTACAAGCCATGAAGACACAAAGTGCATGTTACAACATTTATTGTTAACATGAACACATACTCGTTTTTTTAAGAGCCAACTCACCACCGAAATCTGCGACGGTCAGGCCGTTGCAGAACCGCCGGTCGGCTGGCCAACGTCGATTCTGTAAGGCTCGTAGTTGGCCTTTGCGATCGACGGTATGAAGTTGTTGTTGCCGTTGTCGATCAATGAGTCGCCGAATATGAACATGGCCGGCGCTTTTCCGCATTCTGCCCGGCTGATCAAGCCCAGCAGCACAAGAAGTGAGAGGAGGAAGACAACTTCACTTCTTCTCTCCATTCTCTCAGACTCTGAGTGATTCTTGGAGGGAAGCCAGTGAGAGTGTGAGCTCTTACTTGTAGTGCTTCAGAGTTACTTTGTCATGAAAAAAAGAGAGGATTGGTGGTTGCATGTTGCATTACTTTTTGTACTTGTTCTACTACTCACTTTTGCAGGCCGTCTTTTCACAGGCTACATTTATTTTCTTGTCCAGGGATACTAATTGAAAGTGTGGGTTCCTCTACAATAATGCTTTCTGATTCAGTGACTCCCAACAATGAATGTGAGAGATAATCTGACACTACAGCTCCAATGGCCAAAACCCCCTGGATTTTTGATAAATTTGAGTTCAAATTTTGTACCTAAAGAGACACCTTTGGAAAGCAACAGGTCAAGGAGATGGACTAGGGTTTGAACCATGACCCCATGCAAATTGATTACAATTTGTCATGATGGACCTACGAGTCCCATTGTCCCAATCCATTTGGCATCCCCATGTACAGGGCCAGGGGGCTGCCACAAGCAAGACCCAATTGTAGAAGAAGTCTTGAAATTGGTTTGTAGCCATTTTAATGGTTTTATTACCCAAGCAACTGATAATAGGAATTGGAACTGTGCAAGTAAAAAATGTCATATAAACAATGTTCTGTGACTAAATCATGTCTATGATTGCAATAAGACTGTAAGGTTAACAATATTAAGTAAAACTGTTTTTTTTAAAAAGAAAATGGGACCAAAAATGGAACAAGACTTGCAAGAAAGACTGGGGGAGAAAAAGAAAACAAAGTAGAATATTTTCTTCCTGGGTTTTCAAATCATAAACATAGTTTCATACTTCAAAGCATATTAAAGGGCGTATTTGGTTGCAAGGAAGTGGGCGGAAGTAAGGAAATATGAAAGTATAATTGCTCACTTCTTTATCTATCCAAACACCGGAAAAGAAAAATAAGAAAACCTCTTTCCTTCTTTTTTCTCTTTTACACAATCACTTACTCACTTTCAGAGTGTTATAGTTAATTTTGTGGTCATGTAAATCTCATTTGTAATAAGTTGTAACTTAAAACAGTTAATTTTATGGTCATGTAAATCTCACTTGCATTCTAATTATAATCTAATTTTATTTTTCTTAATTAATTTTTATTTTAATATTATTTTACGGTCAACTTTGCTGTCAATTTTTTCACTTTCACTTTCACATTACAATTCAAACACCGAAAAAGGTACAACATTTTTCAAATCACACTTCCCAATAACATCCAAATACTGAAAAACTCACTAACAAATTCTCAAGTTCTAAAGGGAACTATTACTACTTCCTTACTTCCTCGCTTTCACCACTAACCAAACAGCCACTTTGAAAAAGAAACGGTGTTTTTAAACACAGTTCTTCTAACTAATATAAGTGGATTCAAATTCAAGTCCCGTAAACAATCAAATCTTGTTTATTTAGTTTTTCTCTTTTTGGGCCCTATAAGAAAATTTCCCCCAGTCTTTTGGATAAATAATGCAGAAAATATAATTTTTTAAACAGCTGCCCCATAAGCATATAGGCCTCTATGATTGAAAACTTTTGCAGTGTATATTTTCATATGTAATGTGTTTTTTTGTCCCTTGCATTTTTATAATAATCCTTGAGTCTGTATGACAAAACATTTCAAGAAAGAGAGGGTTCTTCTTCTTCTTCTTCTTCTTCTTCTTCTTCTTTTTTTTTAATAGAAAAAGCAATAGAGAGTTCTATGGCCAAATTAGCTAGAAATTATTCTGTGTTCTAAGAGCGCATGTATCTTAGACAGAGAAATAAAGGGCAATCTTTTCTCTCTTTTTGATATGCTAGTACGTGGATTCCACCATGTTTATGCTGATTTTGGTATTTGATTGAACTCAATTCAATGTACTTAGAAATGTTGGATTCTTGTCACTAGATAGACTTGTATCATTCCGAGTCTTTTTTCACTCAAATACAACATTGTGACATCTAAATACAAGATCTATTCTGTTGATGTTGATTTATGTTATTTTAAGTAATTAAAAATTAAAAATCATATATTTTGAATAATTTTTGCCCATCCATCAAGTAAGCGCAAAATGAACAGTGACAATAACATATTGCTTAGATCTATGTTTTTAGAAATACAAATTTTTGATCCGATTTTTTCATCATGATCTAAACACTTAAAAACCGTCACACACTAACTTTTGTTAGATTTCAAATATTCTATACCGTTGAACTAACAAACTCAATATTTCGGTCATCCATTTTGTGCATACTTGATGGATATGTAAAAAGTATGCAAAACACATGATTTTTGACTTTTATTTAATTGAAATAATGTAGATCAACTTTAACGGAATGGATTTTACATTAAAATATTGTAAAATTGTATCTAAGTGAGAAGAATTTGATCCCGAATCCTTCTGGAATGACATAATTCTATCTCGTCTTGTCATTAAGAGGGAAACCAAAAAAAAAAAAAAAAACAAAGTTCCTCGATCTCTATGTTTTCTCTCGTCCTTTGCTTCTCTTCCATGTTGCCGATGCCATCGTTGCCTCCAGCTTGATCACCACCATCACTGTTAGTTGCCACTGTCACTGGCACACTGCCAACCGAACCTGACTTTTAGACACTTCTTTCAGGTCTCTCTATCCATCCAATGTACGCATACATCCAGAACATAGAATAATTTCTCCAAGCCAGTGAACAGATGAAGATTCTCTGTTACCATCACATAATTTTGAGCCATAATAACGAGCTACAACAAACACTTTTTTGAGTCCTCTCTTCTTCACGATCGAATCACGCATGAGGAGAGAACAGCGACGCACAACGTTTTATTGGATTTACCATCATTTTAGTTTTCTCTAACTTTCTTTTTTTTTTAATGCTTAACTAGCATACTGTTTCTTTTAGCTCTTGGCTACACATCAAACACCAAAAAGAAGTGCAGGAGAATATTTACAATACCGTGACAAGGGCAGCCTCGACTTACATTAGCATTATTGTTGTCCCGTCCCGTTCTCAAAATATACAATAGCGGGAACGCGACGAGAGTCAACAATGCATAAACGCGAGGAAATACCTCACATATAGGCGGTAAGACTCAGTATAGAGAATAAACACAATATACACGATATAAATTCAGCTTAAATAATTACAAGAATACCTGCAAAAGGGTGAGATATCATGATAGATATGAAAAAATGAATAAATAAGAAAGTAAAGACAAATAATAAAGATATCTATGAACAATATAGATGACGAGTCTCTTATTAATATCTCAAAAATATCACGAAATCTCTGAGCTGCAACATGAGAAAGCAATCTCATGGTCGTCGAAAGCGACCTAGTGAGTGGTAAAATGAATGAAGAAAATAATATTATATTATAATAGTATAACAATCACGATAACATATAGTATATGATTTGATACAATATAATTATACTAACAATAGGTATATACATTATAATAATTGTAACACACTATAATATTATTAATACCTAGCATGTTACAATGGTGTTACTA
Source organism: Agave tequilana (assembly GCA_038442645.1). Lineage (NCBI taxonomy): Eukaryota > Viridiplantae > Streptophyta > Magnoliopsida > Asparagales > Asparagaceae > Agave > Agave tequilana. The sequence continues at coordinate 27,377 of JAVJIF010031492.1, forward strand.
CTACACTATTATACAATACCTAATTAAAATTATGACTATGTCAATCGGAAAGAGTTTTCTACACACACACACATATACATACATATATATACATATATACATACATATACATACACATATACATACATACATACATACATATATATACACACATACATACACACACACACACATATACATATATGGAAAAAGTCGCCTTAGATTATAATCTAAGGAGGAGGCCTAAAATATCACCATAGAGCATCTCTAAGGATAATTCACTCCATTCATTTTGATCTACATATATTAAAATGATTATGTATAAAAATCATGCACTTTTGATACTTTTTACCCATGCATAAAATGGTTACAAAATGAGATGTTTTCAACAATAGAACAAATGACACTGTTTGATCGATGGGTAAAAAAAGTTCAAACCGCATGATTTTTTATATATAAGAATTTTAGGGCATGAAAATCATGATAAATGGAGTGGATCATTCATATGAATGGTACATGGTGAGTTTTAGGCCTCCTCCTTAGATTGTAATCTAAGGAGACCTACTAGGAGCACTTGACCTTATATATGTATATGTATATGTATATATGTGCGTGTGTGTGTGTATGTATATGTGTGTATATGTATGTATATGTATGTATATGTATATGTGTATATATATATATATGTATATGTATATGCGTGTGTATATATATGTATATGTATATGCGTGTGTGTATAGAGAGAGAGACTTGTGTCCTTCCAAAAATATTTGAGGCCAAATCCTTCCCACTCAAATACCAACATCTCACATTCGAATACAAGATCCACTCTGTTGAAGTTGATCTATATTATTTTAAGTATTTATGAACCAAAAATGAAGTGTTTTGAAACCTTTTTGCCTATGCATTAAGTAGGAGAAAAATGGACGGCCTAAACTGTGAGTTGGTTAGTTTAATGGTGTAAAACATTTGAAACCTAACAAAAAATAGTTTGTAGGGGTTTTTAAATGTTTAGATCATAATCAAATGGCCGGATCGAGAATTTGTATGTCTAAAGACATAGATCTAACCAACTCACTACTTTCGGCCATTTATTTTGTGCCACTTGATGGATGCACAAAAAGTATTCAAAGCACTTGATTTTTGGTTTATAGATACTTGAAATAATATAGAGTAACTTTAACGAAGTGGATCTTGTATTCGGATATCGGAGTGTTGTATTCGAGTTGGAAGGATTCATGCTCAAATCCTTTTGGAAGGACACAAGTCTCTCTCTCTTTATATATATATATATATATATATATATATATATATATATATATATATATATATATATATATATATATATATATATAGTTTTTAGCTAGAGGTAATAATAGCATGAACGATATCAGTGATTATTATAAATAATTATGCAAAAAATAAACAAAATAATTATACCATAATATTTGATATTTCTTGTGAGTATACATGAATAGTGAGTCTATAGAGAATACATGAAGTGCAGTGTATACATGTGACATGGTGGTGGATAAGAAATCAGAAAGTATAACATGTATAAAAAAAACAATAATATACATGAATCGAGCATTGTATTTTATTTATATTTATTGTTATTGTTCTAGCTACAGTAGTTAAAAAATATAATATATTAATATTTAAACATTTAAAATAATAATATATTAATTTTATTGCTCGATTACCCATATTATATTTATTATATTTTTATTGCTCAATAAATCAGGAACAATAACAATGCATGTAGCTTGTAACAAGATATTAGAACATGAGTATTGCTTATATCGTTAAACAAGATAACATGAAATAAGAGATGTGAAATTTTAGAGGTGGCCCCCATGGTGGCTCCTATGGACTCAAGAGATGGCCCCCCACGATATATGTATGTAGTGTGTCACTTTTCTCCGTGTAGTGCTAGCTCCACGTGGCACTTAGCTTCACACATCGAATATAATAACTAACAAGATCCTCCAACAAGAGTCATGTCAATGACATATCAATAGTAGTGATATATGAACAATCAGATATCGTTATTCGATAAATATTCATGTAACAGTGATATAAGAACATTCAGGTCATGAACTCAGGTGAATTTATGTATCTATGAGCTAAGAATATGAAATAACAGTGTTCAGTGTAGAAGGTATCCATGTAACGAGGATATAACTACATGAAATAATAGTGTCCAGTGTAATAGAATATTCGGGTGACAGTGATACAAGAATATAAAATAATAGTGTCCGGTGTAATTATCCGTGTAACGATAATATAAGTATATGAAATAATAGTGTCCATGTTCATAACACATATAAATATGTATACAACAGTGATACACGAACGTGAAGTGTCCAGTGTATCAACTTTCTCATGATTCCGATAACAGTGACATGACAAATATGATGAATAAGTGTCAATATATTAATATTTCAACAGTTTTTGTATGATTAACATAAGAAATATTACAATAATTATCTACTTTCGAACTCTTCACATCGATTTTAATAACTATTAGTTTATTAATCTAGAATTTCTTTAATCTACAGTCTATTTATCATTAAATGTATAGATAATTCATCTATATTTTATATTAAATCAATAATCTCAATAAAAATATTTTATTGAATTTATTTAAAAAGCACTAATACATATTTTATTTAGAGTGATTTGTCATTTACATGATTAATTGGACGATAATTATCGGTTATTAAATAAATTAATAAATTAATGTCATTCGACATGATAAAATATAATATGTAAACGAAAAACACTTACAATAATTATCACAGGGATGTAGCTTGTTCTTGTACAATCACAATGGCTCGAGAATCGTCCAAATCGGACTCCGAATGATCAAGATATCGCTCGAACACTAAAATTAATAAAATGGGTTAATTATGTAATAAAAAAGTCTAAATCATAAATATTATAAATTGTCGGGAGTTTTATGAAAAATTATCTTTATTAAGTTTTAAAGCGGGTTTGGGTTACTATTGGGTCGGCTTTAGATCCAATAACCCAAGCCCAATAATATAAGCGATGGGTTTATGGGTTAACAGGTTTGGGTTTGGGTTTATGGGTTTTGGACCCAACATAAGAGAGAGAGAGAGAGAGAGAGAGAGAGAGAGAGAGAACGAAAGAGAAGAAAAGAGGGAAGCAGGAGCTGGCGGCAACGCCGGCGCGCGGCGACCCGGTGGGGGCTACGCAACGTCGCCGGCAGCGATGCCAGGCCGGCTACAGGTCTAGCCAGCCGGCGACGGCCAAGGGAAGAAAGAGAACGAGAGGAAGAGTAAGAAGGAGAAGATAGGAAGAAGTAGAAGAGGGGGAAGGAGAAAGAGGTGGTGGTGGAGTGGCGGGGGTTGGCTTGGCCGAGCGCCGTCTTCAGGTTGACTAATGGGTTAGACGGTTGCAGTGAAGATGAGGAGGAGAGGAGGAGAAAGAGGAGAAAAAGAGAGAGAGAGAGAGAGAGAGAGAGAGAGAGAGAACATAATAGAGGGGGACGAGGCAGGGGTGCTGGGGGTGCGACCTGCCTTGCCGATGACCAGTGGGTCAGGGGAAATAGAGAGAGGGTAAGTGAGTAGTGCGGGAGAGAAACATAGAGAGTTAAAGAGAGATTGAGAGAGGGATGGCTAGGGGAGTGAGAGTTAGAGAGATGGAGGAGCTAGAGAGAGCTGGGGGAAAGTGAGAAGAGATTAAGAGAGCTTTTATAGAGAGAATTTTATAGAGAGGAGGGAGAGAGGAAAGACAGTGGAGGAAGGCGGTGAGGAAAAGAAAGAAGAGAGAAGAAGAATGGAAAAGGGAAGAGAGAGAAAAGAAAAAGGAAATAAATCTTTATATTATATTTTTATTTAGTTAAATTTTTATTAATTTAGAAAAATCTTTAAAAATTCTCAAAAAATAGAAAATATTGCCCTGAGCAGCATTGTGAAATCAGATTCAAGAAATTCATCCCTTAAAAATTCTGAATTCAATCAACGGAACTGGTCGACATTAAATTTGAAGATTTTTCAAAATAGTCCAGAAAAATTTAAGAAAATTTAAAAAAATACAAAATATCCGGAAATAATATTTGAAACTGAAACGGGCTCACTCTGACATCAAGAAGGTCAAATCAAGTATTTATATCGTAACAGGTACTAGTACTGAGATACTTATATTTAAAATCGGTGTTATGTTTGTGTCAAGTCTTAGATTTCTTCTAAGATTCCTTATTTTTATTTTTATTTCTAAGGAATAATTGCCAACTTTTTAAAAATAGTTATTGTTAGTTGCTTATTTAATTTTAATTTTTTTTCATTACCAATCTCGTGATTGGATATAAATTATTGTTTTCTAAACTCTTTTTTTAGAAAGACATTGTAATAACCACAACTACTGATTGGCTGGTTTTTTTTTTTTTTGGGAAAATTTTGAATTGATGATAAAATGAGAGGTAAGTTTTGGAATTCTTTTGGATTCTCAAACTTGAGATATTTTGATCATTTTGAAGATCAGGGCATTCTGGGAGGAATGAGATTGTCTCTAGAAAATAGTTGGGCCTTTTTTAAAAAAAAGAACTCATTTAAATATATAATCTCCAAAAAAAAGAGCTCTTTAAAAATAATTCACAAAACTGACCTCTGATACGCTACGCCGGCTCCACGTCAGCTTTCTTCGTCAGCATGACACTGACGGGCGCGTTGACAGTTGGAAATGGTAAAAATTATGTTCAGATTTAGAAAATCAAATACAAAAAATGCTGAAATTTTAGTTCAGGTTTCCCAAAAACCCGAACACAAAAATATATAAAAGTTGGTGCCAGGTTTGGCAACCCAATGGAGGGTGAAAAAAAAAATCTGGAATAAGAAGGGGAAAAAAGTTTTTTTTTTTTCCGGTGCTACAGTATCAGATTCGGGTTTGACAAATCCGAACCTGACTTTTAAGCTATTTTTAAATTCGAGTTTGACAAATTAGAACTGAATTTTGACTATTTTTACGTTCGGGTTTGTAAAACCGAACGCAAATTTTTCCCGCATTACTCACCCGTCAGCGCCACGCTGGCAAGGTGACTGCTGCCCGCGGATGTGGAGCCGACGCGATGGGTCAGAGGTGAGTTTTGAGGATTATTTCTTGGAGAGGTCTTTTTTTGAAGATTATTTATTTAGATGAGTTTTTTTTAAAAAAAAGCCCAAAATAGTTCAATCAAAAGAGTACAACAAGAGAGTCAATAAATTTTTTTTTTCTGAACATGTAAAATTAGAAGAGATTGTCTTAAATTTCTGAATAAGGACTTGCTCTTGTAGGTCAACGTACGTCTGTTTTTCATGCGGAAAATTTCTATTATTAGCATTGAAAATTGTTTGAAGACAGAAAATAAAATGAAATTGGCATGCAAAGGGATCAGACCTCTCTCTCTCTCTCTCTCACCCAAACTTGGGGATTTGGGTTCTGAAAAAACGCAACAAAGTGCGAGTCTATTCACTTCTCTTCTTGCATAAAATGATATTTTAATACTAATCAATTAAACTGTAATTATGTATAATTAATTAGGACCCAATTTTGGCGCCATCGTTGTCGCGGGCTTGAGTGTGGACGTGGTCTGTCCAAGGCAACCGGGTGAGCACCACGTGGCACGATTACCGAAACAAGTGGGGCCGCTAGTCGTACAACCGACTTATGAACAACTGACACGCTTCTCAAAAGGCCCCCACTGGTTTGAAAATTGGGCAGAGCGCCCTCGTGCTTTAATCTCCGCTTTTGATTAGTACTGGATTTTATTGATTAATTATCAATTATGAAACCAAATGATGAATCGGCGTTTCACAAGAGTTTACTACTTTCATGTGAACATGGTACAAAAGTTTTCACGGCATGCGATGCAAAACAAGCTGAATTTGATTCAATGTCGACCATTGAACGAAATAGAACTTGGATTCTCTGTGAACATGATTAGTCTATAATTCTGCATTATTATATCACATTTTCTTACTGATTTATGAATAAAATATAAGTCTAAATCGTGTTTTGGTCTCTCTTACAGATAATCAAGACAAGGAGGACAAAAGGGTAATAAGAACTTAATTAAACCCATTTTCGAGTAATTAAATTCGCATTTCTTGGAGGGCAAGTAAGGAATTTTCTAGATGATACATTGAACCTAGACCCTTGCGGGTGTCAGACGAAGATCCGGACAAATATACCCAAATCCAGATATAAGATCTTAGAAGCGACGAGAATCTCTCGCCAAAAACCAGGGACCTAAGTCCCTGGTTTGACCGCAGAAACGCGACTATGGCCGCGGAAACCCTGGTTTGGATCTTCGACGCGTGACCTCGTCTCGTCTTCTAGAACCCTCTTTTGCCTATAAATACTGCATATGTTGGCTGAAACAAAGGTAGATTTGGAATTAGGGTGGGTTTCCTCTCTTCTAGTTGTATATTAGGATTCTTCTTCTTTTATTTTGTATTTTCATTTCCTTTTTAGATCTTATAGTAGGGCAAAGAGATTCAGAGAGAGATAGAGAGATATTGATGTAATAGATGGTGACAGTTTATGTAAAGGTGTCTCATTTCTTCTCTATTGTAATCTTCTCCATCTTCTACATGATATTTAGCTAGATTTTCTTCTCATCGTGACTAACCATCTAACCACTAACCATCTAACCACTTACTTGATATTCCACATGAATCTAATAGCCTCTACAAGGCCTTACTCTTGTAAGAGCCATTGATGGCTCATGATGATGGGTTCTAACATCTAACTTGCTAACTTGCTAACCAAGTTAACTCTCTCTTATTTCATGCTTACTTCTAATGGTTTTGATGATCTAATATTTGTATTAGCTTGCTCTTGATGCAAGTTTGAATGTGAGAAACCATCTTATTTGTCATGCTTTGTATCGTCTCTTGATGCCAAGGATTAGTGATGGCCAAGGATTCATGTGAGACAACTATCACTAAGAGATTAGCATGTTAGTGGAGTAATTAGTAGTTAGAAACTATGAGATTTCTTTCATAGTATTCCTCATTCTTTTTACTTTATTTTAAGAATCATTTTCAAAACCTTTTTATCATTTTCTTATCGATGTTTTCACTAACTTCTTAGTTCACCTTTATTTCTTCTTCTTTTCTATTTTGTTTTTCAAATCAATTCTCCTTATTTTTATATCACCGTTTTCATCACCTTCTTCACCTATCACTTCTAGATTTCTTTTATTTTATTATTCTTTCTCATTCTTTAACAAAGAAGAACTTGATAACAATCGATGTGAATAAGAACTGTTAATACTTCTATCGTCTCTCGTCCCTGTGGATTTGACCCGTTAAGCCAATGCTATAGCAGAAGTATCGAGAGAACATTAGCGCATACAAGTTTTTCATTGATTTCATAAAACACATTTTTTCGAGTGCTTGTTCTGACCTGATCAAATTTTTGGCGCCGTTACTGGGGATGAGAATGGTTTAAACTCACGTTTTTGTTAATATTTTCTTCTCTGTTTTGGTGTGCAGGGTAATGATTGCAGAAATTGAACATTACAGAAAGTTAACCTTGCTTGCATCTCTCTGCTCAAGAAAGCAGGGAGCTGTTGCTTAAATATTTGCCGTGGAAATCGCATTAAAAGTCGCGGAAACGCGGCACAATTTTGAGATCTTGGACTTATATTTTGCAGGCTGCTTCTAAATTGCATATATCTATGATTTCTGCTATCGGTTTTCTGTTGTGATTGCCTACACACTGTAATAAATTAAAGAATTAAAATATGGTATTTGGACGCTTATAAAACGGTATAGACATTTGCATATAGGCACGTGTCAATTCAATTCCAATATACTGTATTTTGTTCTTTTATTGTGATTTGGACTGAGCTGTACATATGACATTGCATATAGCACGGGACAAATACGTGGGCGATTTACTCGCTTTGTGTTTATCGCTTGTCTATATTGCACACTTGCACGAATTGAACTTAAAGGCAAACACATATAAGATAAGGCGAGAATTTCATCACCCTTCCTTAGCCCAAAAATCACCTCCCCAAGCCCTAATAAAAATTGATAGACGTTGGTCCTTAGGGACATCTCGGACTCATTAGAGATTGACCGAGGGTGGAACTTGTTTTGAATCTTACTCTTGTGAAATCGGTGTCTAAAGTTGGAGATTAAGAGGTTACGCCTCAAAGATACCGTGATTTGGCGTAATTAAGGTCCGTTGCTTACGCACGGATACCTCCAATCATATTTTGCCCCTACCTGACCGATTAGCTTGTGGTCGGATTCAAACAACAACCTCCCCCGGGTAATCGACTAGTTAGGAGTCGTCTAGGTCTAGGTCAACCCTAGGATAGGCTTGGTTTTGATTTTATTTCTTTTTGTTTGTTGTTTTCTTTTTTGTTTGTGATTGTTTGTGAAATAGAATTCAATAATAACAATTCTTTCAATTCTAATATGAATCCATATTTCACATCGACCCATTTGATTCAGATGATTCTAACCTGGCTTTTTACAATATGAGCCAACTAATACACCGAGTTGGACTTATCCGAATCAATGCAACCCATATCCCCAATCTTATGATTATAATTTTCAAAATAATTTCTACTCTTCACAGAGTCAATGGGGATTCAACTCCCTCGAGTCAAATTTTCAAACACCTTGTCCACAATTTTCACAATTTTCACAACATTCATTCTCCAATTTCGCATCCTATACTCCTTTTCTAGACCAACCCATTGAAGAAAAGTCTGACTTAGAAAAGAGTATAGATGCCTTGCTTGAGTCTCGACAAAACAAGTTCGACTCACAATTTTTTCAAAACCAAAATTCAACTCAGTCATACTAGTTCAAAATAGAAAACCATCAATCTTGAAAATGAGTATGCGTGAGTTCGAACAACAATCACAAAATCTGATAGACTCATGATTTCATCATAATTTTCAAAACAAATCTTTATCTTTTCAAGCCCAATCGCAACAAAACGATGAACCAATCGACTTGAAAATGTAGCCATGACTCAGACTCAAATCACTCATAATCATGACATAGATATAATGGTCAAAACTCTCTATTCTCATCCTTTGACCATTCATGATGTCACTAACCATTCTGTTAGAGCAAAAGGATCATATTGTTTTGGAAACCAAGATTCAATTTCAGCATACCCATTTGAACTTCACCAAACTTCACATTTTTTGAAAATCTCATTGACATTTTGGCAAGTTATCCTTTTCCTGAAATTGAACTTGAGCATGAATATGATCCTGAATCTCAACTTTGTAATTTAAATTTACTTTTTAATTCAATAATGACTGAGGTATTTTACCTAATTTAAGGCCTTTTTCCGAGTCAACATTGGACCCTGTACCAATCAATTGTGAAATTGATCACTAATCTTTTATGATCAACAAATTAAACTTGACCAATTTCATACTTTTGAATGTCCCATTGACAAATTGGTAAGTTTTCCTTTCAAAGAAATTGAACTTAGATAAGAATGTGACTTTGATATTCAAATTTGTGATCCAGTTCAAATTCCTGAATCAATATTGACTCCTGTTTTGTTACCCAACTTGATCAACATTTTAGAGTCAGTTTTGGTTCCCACACCTGTCATTCTTGAATTTGAATCACCAATCTTAGAAAGTCACATTCCGTTGTGGGGGAATGAATGTGGACTTGAGTTTTAATTTCTTGATTTGGACCCGATTCCTAAACCAATTTAGATTCTTGAGTCTTTACTTAACTTAAGTCAAATTCCTGAGTCGATATTAGTTCATATACTTCCCGAACCCAAATCAATCATTCCATCTTTTCATACTCCATTTTGGGACAAAGGTGTTGATAAAATTGACTCCGAAATTATTTTAAAATTTAGAAATTAGATGGGGTAATTTTTTAATAAAAATCATTCATATATATATATATCATAATAATGGGTTGTATTATAGAGGGCTCTGGTGGGTTCCTCCGGACTCCATGCAAATTAGATTGGGCCGCATTTCGTGGACCAATCAGACCACCACCAGAACCACCACCTTGAGGTGATTTTTTTTCTTCCCTCTCTATTTGTTTCATGCATACATACATTCACGATGCATTGAGGATAATGCATGAGATAAGTGTGGGGGGAGGGTTTACTAACGTAGAGTTTTTAAATTTTCTTTTTTTTTACACTTCTTTTAGTATATTCTTAGAAATTTTCCTTTTGTATAGGATTTTTCTCTTTCTTAGAAAATTGGTTTAATTAATCTCTTATTACCCTTTTGATCTATTTTTAAGAAAACTAAGATGATCTTAAAATTAAGGAAACCTTAATTATGACATCTTAAACCTAGTTGAAATAATAGATCTTATTTAGAATTATAGGTTAAGTATAAAAGATTAGGGAGATAATTTTATCTTGAATTTTCTACCTTAGATAGTTTGCACTTCACACAAACACATTTTTGGGATGGAAACAAAGACCTAAAATGCCATAAAGCAAAAATAAATAAAAAGAAATATATATTATATATGAAGAAAAAAATCACTTATTAAGCTGGATAACTATGCCTCAAGAAGCATGATTATTCACGCCTAAAAGTGGTAATAAGGAACAAATAATCCCTCTTAGTTTTGTGGCCTTATTTACTCGAGTCCTTAGACCCGATGGATGTTTTCTCATCTGGTGCCCTAAGACTGTCCGGTTTGGGGTCATCGGTTAAAGGCTCACAACCCGGTGAACAAGAAAGCTTAAGAAAACTAAGAGAAGGAAAAAAAAGAAGATAAAAATATATATATATATATATATATATATATAATATATATATATATATATATATATATATATAATATATATATATATAAATGGCAAGATGGTTAGAGTTGAAATTCTAAAAATTTTCACTATCACAAAGTGCAGATTATCTAGATTTTATGAAGGATAAAATATTCAATTCAATTTTTAATTCTTACCTTAATTGAAGATAAGATCTTGCATATAGACTAAATTTAAGGTAGAATAATTTTTGGTGGACTTATGACCTTAGGTCACTTATATTTTTGCAAAAATATTTCATAAACTTGTTTCTCTTTCAAAATGTGTTTTCAAAATACTAACATTTGTCTTCTTTCTTTATGGATTTTGTGGGTGCAATCTGCTGAAAACCCTCAGGAGACAAAACTCCTCCTCTAGGGGTAACCTAAAGGTTTGATGGCTTGTTACACGCGCTCAGTGCAATCGTGTCACCTGTGAAAGTGGTGTAATAACATTTGTAGTATACTTTTCTTTTCTTATTTTGCTCGGGACGCGCAAAAAGATAAGTATGAGGGTGTGATTAATCTACAGTTCTGCATTATTATATCGCATTTCCCTACTGATTTATGAGTAAAATATCAGTCAAAACCGTGCTTTGGTCTCTCTAACAGATAACCAGACAAGGAGGGCAAAAGAGTAATAAGAGCTTAATTAAACCGATTTTTGAGTAATTAACTTCGCATTTCTTGGAAGCCAAGCAAGGGATCTTCTAGATGATACATTGAACCTAAACCTTTGCAGGTGTCAGACGAAGATCTGGACTAATATACCCAAATCCAGATATACCAAGAAGGTCCTAGAAACGACAGGAATCTCTCGCCAAAAACCAGGGACCTAAGTCCCAGGTTTGGCCGTGGAAACGCGGCTTGGCCACGTTTCCGCGGCCATATGATGGGGCCACGCGTCGATATTTGACGTGTGGCCTCGTCTCGTCTTCTAGAACCCTCTTTTGCCTATAAATACTGCAGATGTTGGCTGAAATGAAGGCAGATTTTGAATTAGGCTAGGTTTTCTCTCTTCTAGTTGTAGATTAAGATTTTCTTCTTCTTTTGTTTTGTATTTTCATTTCTTTTTTAGATCTTGTAGTAGGGCAGAGAGATTCAGAGAGAGATAGAGAGATATTAATGTAATAGATGGTGACAGTCTATGTAAAGGTGTCTCATTTTTTCTCCATTATAATCTTCTCCATCTTCTACATGATGTTTAGCTAGATTTTCTTCTCATGGTGACTAACTACTAACCACTAACCATCTAACTACTTGCTTGATAATCCATATGAATCTAATAGTCTCTACAAGGCTTTGCTCTTGCAAGAGCCATTGATGGCTCATGATGATGGGTTCTAACATCTAACTTGCTAACGCAGCTAACTCTCTCTTATTTCATCCTTACTTCTAATGGTTTTGATTGTTTGTATTAGCTTGCTCTTGATGCAAGTTTGAATGTGAAGAACCATCTTATTTATGTATCGTCTCTTGAAGCCAAGGATTAGTGATGGCCAAGTGAGGCAACTATCACTAAGAGGTTAGCATGTTAGTGGAGTAATTAGTAGTTAGAAACCATGAGATTTCTTTCATAGTATTCTTTATTCTTTTTACTTTGTTTTAATAATCATTTTCAAAATCTTTTTATCATTTTTTTATCGATGTTTTCACCAACTTCTTAGTTCACCTTCGTTTCATCTTCTTTTCTTTTTTTTTTCCAAATCACTTCTCCTTATTTTCACATCACCGTTTTCGTCACCATCTTTACCTATCACTTTCAGATTTCTTTTCTTTATTTTTCTTTCTCATTGTATAACAAAGAAGAACTTGATAACAACCGACGTGAATAAGAACTGTTAATACTTCTATCGCCTCCCGTCCCTGTGGATTCAACCCGTTGAGCCAATGCTATAGCAGAGTATCGATGGAACATTAGCACATACAAGCTTTTCATTGATTTCATAAAACACACTTTTTCGAGTGCTTGTTCCGACCCGATCAGAACACTAGGGGTTTGAACCGGCCCGAGCCAGCCCGCTTACCCGTACGAGACTGGCTCGGGTTGGCCCAGGCTTGGCAGGACCCGGGTCACCTGGACCACCCGACCTAGTCTTGGCTCGGGCCCACCTTCAAACACTCGGCGTGCCCGGGTTTGGGAAAGGAGGCTCCGACCCTGCTGGGCGCGTGTCGAACTCGGGCCGAGTTCGAATTCCCCAATGCTATTTTTATAGTCGCTGGGTTTGCTTCCGAGGGGGTTTATGCAAATATTTTGCTACAAATACCCCCAAAAGCTAAAATTGCCCAAGATTATAGTTGTTGGGGTTTTTTATTTTTTTTTACAAATACCCCCCAACGGCTTCGTTAGGTCTAAATTACTTTTTTCAAAAAAAATGACATTTTAACACCCTCTTCCCCTCTATAAATACACCCTATTCCCCTTTCATTTCATTAGAAAAAAATCTCTCAAAATCTGTAAAAAAAATCTCTATAAATTTCTACTCTCTACATTTTCTCTCAACTTCTCACGTACTCAAGCTCTCATGCTCTCTCAAGTGCTTAAGCTGTTGGAATCTCAATTAACAGAGAACATCAGTACACCAAAAAATAGTCGCCAATTGAACGAACAAGTAAACAAAAGGAAGAAAGCGAGAACACACGAATTTAACGAGGTTCTATAATTGCTTACGTTCTCGGGACGAAAGGGAGAGAGATCTGATTTATCAATCAATTACATAACACAATCAATAAGGGCAATACTCATCTTTATATAGCCACAGAGTCCATGAAATAAGAAAACAAACACTCTGAATTTGGATCAAAAATGAATTCTGAAGCTTATTTACAAACCATCCAGAGACTAAACGCTGTCAATATGCCAATTGTCCTATTGACAGACTAAGCCAGTCTGCACCAGTCATGACTCTCGAAAAATACCTGTCGACAGCCGGGCGGCTGTCGACAGGGCTTTGTTGACAGCCAAGATGGCTACATACTAAGTAAATTGTTGCTCCATGTTGGCGTATGCACGTATCTTTTACATCGTAACACTTCATGCAAACTCCGTACTAACACCAAGGAGTTAAAAGACTCCACTATTAATTTTTACCCTCTCTTCATAATTCTCCACCTTGGTGAAGATTTCTCGAATCTGAGCCGAACAAATCAAGCACCATGTCGACTCTATTGGGTTGCACTAATTTGGTTGCCTACGTACCCCCCGCTCAGAGGATCAGGACATCCATAGTTCAACCTAACGAAATTCACCGAGCTCAAGCAACTGAAATTGAATTTGTAACAACGAACCCAACTGACTGAGTCATATGAACCTCTTTACCAATACCGTCATGGAGAACAGAAGCTTTTAATTTTTAGCTTGTCTAACTCACTAATTCGAGATTCACGTTTCTTCACCTACTTTCATGGATTCAACGTAGTTCCTTTCGCTACAACTAATTCAACCTGTTCAGTATCTATCACGGCTACACGATCTCCACCCAGTGTCATATCTGGTAAGATCTAAATTGATACTGAGCCAACTGAAGGTGGTGGAGTAGCATCGACCTCCACCCGCTGTGATATATCCTTGATCTTCAACCTCTCCACCTACTGAGGGATGGTATACTTCAATAATGAAGTCTCATTAAACGTGACACATGCTTGTTCAACACAATCTTCTTATTTTAGGGTCCCAGTTTGTAGCCTTTCATATTCCTCTTGTTACTCAAAAATACAAACTACTCATGAATTTATCTTGTCATTTTTGGCACTAAAGTAGCTGGTTATCTAAAGATCCATAGCAAATCATAGTTCTGAGCAGCTGTTCAGTAAAAACTGAGTACTCCCAAATGCACCACGTGAAGTAAAGAAATGAAAGCGAAAAGCCGTTTTTCATTTGTAACGCCCCGATTCGGCGGGTACGGAGACGTTACTGCGACGTATATACGCAGGTCAGAAATACCCTCACGTATATACGCTAAGCATCAGTACAGGCAAGAATCAGAGTACGGAAGCAAGTGGTGCATTATACATTCCAACATGTGAGTACAATTACAAGTTAACACCAGAGGTGATCCAATATTACATGAATATTACATCACTGATATGCGCAATTGCGAGATTACAAAGAGATGTACAATTATGAACAGTACACAGGCACTCACGAGTTTACAAAAGGAAAACTCGAGAGGCACACAGGGGGGCTTGGAAGGATAGAGCTCTGGACGGTCTGTTGGAGATCCATGCTACCGCTGCGCCACTCTGATCAGCAACTGGGAGAATCCACCCGCTTCAAGCTCCATGACCTGGACATGAAGATCCAGGGGAGTCAGATAGAACTCTCCAGGCGAGTGGTGAGGCAAAAGCCTGATGGCGTGCAAAGATAAGCCCACGTGTATCGATAAAACCGAATCATAATCATGCATTGAAAACCATGTCGTGAACAGAAGCATGTAAGCAAGTAGATGTATGACAGGTGATATCAAGTAGGAACTGCTCATGGAATAATATGATAGGAGCAGTAGACTGATAGAATGGAACAGGGTTGAATAATAGGTGTGAGTAGCTAATATGATAATACTCATAAAGCCGGAAATCCGAAGTAAAATCCAGTACAAGCAAATATGGTAAGGCATATCACAGATTCATAGCTGGCATCTTTTATAATTAGAGCCGTCCAAGTTGCAGGCTTTAGTATGCGTCCCATTCCACATACTGCCACTTACAACTTAAAGAGCAAGTTATCATCTTGGCACTTTATTATTATTATTACTCGTCTTACCCTGATATCTAGATATGTGAACTAGCGTCCCAGCACACATATATCCATATCTGAGTAAAGCAAGGTTGTTATTGGAAACCAACGGGGTATCAACGAACAATGTTTACAGTGGGTCCTGCATACCCGGACCACGGCCCAGGATGTTCCGTTGCTTGGTGACGGACCTACCGCAAGGCGATTCAGGAGGGTCTTATGGATGCCCTTATCAAGATGGTACCAGGAAGGAGGGAGCCAGCTCTCCCCTCGGTCCCTGGAGGCCCACAGGTCAGACTGGAAGTTTTAGTTGCACAACATGCCTAATACCACTGTAAACACGAACATGTATTGATAGCCGCAAGTTTCCCCCGACCCGATGCAAGTTGTTCCTTTTTATGATTTATTATGTAATTATCAGATTTCGGGAATGAGCAGGAACAAGTCAGGAATATCAGGAACATATGTGTATCAGGAGTACAGTTTGTACTATAAAATATCAAGATGTCAGGTCATCATTCCCGTTATCGTGATAATCATGAGAGTCAAGTATATCATGTCGGGTGTCAAGTGATAGCATGACAAGAGGGTGATATTTAGCAGGTGACCAATCATGTCAAGAGATTGATAATAGTCCGGTGGCAAGTCATATCATAACAAGGGGCCTTGCCAAGTAGTATCATGTCAGGTGTTAGATGATAACATGTCAGTTGTCAGATGATACAAATAAGTGTTAAATAGTAGCATGTAATTGACAGGTATGAAGTAATGGCATGTTAAGTGTTAACATATCAGGTAAGTACATGGCATGTGATAGAGTAATAGCTGAGCACAACCAAGCGGAGCTGAGCAAGCTGGAGGCACAGTCGGCAAACAGTATTTAACACTGAAGCGTCTGACAAGATTACCGGGACAACTCGGCTTAAAGTGCGAGTAGAAAATCCGGCAGCATCTCGCCTAGACGAATCTAGTGGTAAAATGCTGAACGCTGATCATGATAACCAGGCGGAGCTGAACAAGCTGGAGGCACAGGCAGCGAACAGGGTTTAGACACTAATGCGCTTGGCGAGGTCACCGGGACGACTCGTTTTAGAATACGAGTAGAAAATCCGGAAACAACTTGCCTAGACGAATGTAGTGAATAAAGAGCTGAGCGCTAAGTATGCTCACCAGACGGAGCTGAGAAACCTGACGGTCCCATCACTTCTCTCTTTCGAGATAGTGAGAGACCGGAGGCTGAAGGACTGAAAGAGCAAGAACGCTCGGGTTTAAGCGCACTCTCGGTGGCTATCAGCCATCCCAGGAGTGGGCAGAAACCCAGATTTCAACGACCACGAAGGGTTGGCCATGCATGGTATAAAACAGCAAGTACATATAAACATAGAATAAAATACATGTCAACCCGACAAAGCGGGGAAACCCAAATGGAGGCTAGAGCGAGAACACTCGCCTAAATCACCGGAATGCCGAAAAGTCTGAAATTCAGGAACTCGCGCACGCGCCATAAATATGATATAAATATTTAGAGAGAAAGAGTTAGAGAGAGAAAGAGAGAGAATTCTAGAGAGAGAAGTATATGGGAAGAGAGAGTGCACAGGGAGACGCGGGTTTTGAAAGTGAGACGCGGGGGTCGCAGACACGGGAATAGCAGACGCGGGAATAGCAGACGCGGGAATAGCGTCGCGAGAATAGTAGACACGAAAATCACAGACGAAGGAATAGCAGACGCGGAAGTAGCAGACGCAGGAGTAGCAGACGCGGGAATAGCAGACGCGGGAATAGCAGACGCGGGGTTCGCGTCGCATAGATGCCACAAACGCGAGGTCTGCGCTCAAGTCAGGACGCGAGTTGAACGTGGACGCGGACGTGGGTTCTGCGTCGCGTTAACACAAGAAGAATACAGACGCGGGCATGGGCTCCGCGTTGTATCAATACAGGAACGCGCAGATTGTGTTAAGGAATTGCCTAGACGCGGGGTTGAGATCCGCGTCAGGAATAAAACAGAGAGGAGGGAAGGTGATTTCTTTGGTGGTGGTAAAAAGAAAGTGAAGGAGTTGATGTTGTGATGGTGAAATTGATGGTGGAAGTGAAGATGGTGGTGAGATGGTGATGAAAATGGTTAAGTAAAGATGGTGGTGGTGATGGTAGTGTTGTCGTTGCAATTGTTACCGGAATGATTACCGAAATAATCGTGAACGATTACCGGAATAATCACCGGAGTCGGAATGATCACCGGAATAATCGTGAACGATTACCGGAATGATCACCGGAGATATTACCGACGAAGAGGAGCTCGGCCCCAATCCTAAGGAGGTGGCCGGCCCTTGATGTAGTGATGGGGTGGTGGTTTTGTGGAGGTTTTGATGGTGGTGGTATTTTTGGAGAAGGTAAAGGAGAAGGTGGAGGCTTTGGTGGAGTTGTTGGAGTTTGTGGTGGTTTACATGGAGATGGAGGAGGAAGGAGATGAAGGTAAGGAGTTGGAGAAGTTGTAGTGGTTGTTGTTGTGGTGGAGATGAAGGAGGAGTTGGTGGTGGTTAAGGTGTTGTGTGAAGAGAAATGAAGTGGAAAGGAGAAGGAAAGGTATATATAGGATTTGGAATGTGAAGGTGATGTAAAAATGTAAAAGAGAGGGGGTTTTTTGTAAAATGGAGGGGTTAGGTGGCTCTTTGGCCGGCCATGGTGATGGGAGAAGAGTTTGAGTGGTTTTGGATATTTTGGAGAAGATATTTATGGTGGAGAAGATATTTTGGAGAAGATATTTTGGTGGAAGAATGGAGAAGTTTGGAGAATTTGGTGGAAAGAAAAGGAAAGAAAGATAAAGGAAAAAGGAAAAGAAAATGAAAAAAGTATGATATTTTATTGGAAGAAAAAGTGAAAATAATTAGAGTAGTGGATTCCCGGGATTCGGTTGCGGATGCGGAAAACTTTCGGAAAAATACCGAAATCGTCCCGAAATCAAGTATCTTGGAACTACCCGCAAAAATTCTCAAAAATCAAGAATATTATTCTAAGAATCATGGTGAAATCCTTTTCAAGAAATTCTTTATAATAATTTTTTTATTAAAAACCTAGAATCGGCCGTCAATATCGGTCGACACCAAGTCTGGCGGAAATTTGATAATTTCTGAAAATTCGCAAAAAATGAATTAAGATAGTAATTATTATTCTAAGAAAATATGTGAAAGCGGTTTCTCAAAATTTGACTCCATTTGTAAATTAAAAATCCAGAAGTCGGTCAGCGGTGTTGGTCGACACTGGTTTTGAAGATTTTCATTTTAATTCAGGAAAATTCCAGAAAATCACAGAAAATCTAAAATATTGAAAAATGATGTTTAAAACTAAAATCGGTCAAATTTAAATACCAAAAAGACTAAATCGAGTAATACCCTAGGATCGGGTCCTCGGTTCAGACTAGGGCTGACTCCGAGTACGTGAATCCGGGTCCAAGACAAAATTATCATATAAATAATTCATAATACAAAACAAATATAGGAAGTAAATCGAAAAATACGATCGAAAATCTGAATACGCAACTAAGTACGTATTCCGGGAGCGGGGTGTTACAATCCATCCACCTTACAAAAATTGCGTCCTCGCAATTTCGATAAGGGGTAAATTGAACACAAGGAGGACAAGGGCGGAATTTATACCAATTAAGATATGAAGCACTATAGGTAGGGCTCTCAAGTTGATTGAACAATAATCTGAATATAGACATCCTCTGCACTTCCGGCTGTATAAGTCTTCAAACGATGCCGAATAATACTGACTGATAACATAACTTTGCAATAGAATTCCCGCTGTACTGCTTACTTAATGTCACTCTAAGAATGAGCCAGAATACTGAAGATAAAGAAAACCCTGATAGTCCTGAGCATAATAAAGAAGACCGATAATTGAGAATTCCGAATACCAGGCATCGATCACTCTGAAAGATATAATCGAGAATATAGATACCCGTAGAGAATCCCGACTACTGACTTCTGAAAGATAACCCGATCGGGATCAATCCTGAGAATACCCAAGCTTCATAGAGTTGGCAGAAGAGATCACATAATAGCTTCACTCAGAACCAGCCACTACCTCTCTAGTCTATTCATATCTTAAGTTGGTATAAAGGCTTCGAAAAATCAAACAGGGAAGGATGGAAGGGATTAGGAATCAAAGTAAGAACGATCAAGAAAGAATAGATAACTCTGCACTTGTAGTTGGAGTGTATAACCAGGACTCATGCATTCCAGTTGCAAATTTCTTTACCATTAATTTGCCATCTGGACGTACTGAGGATGTAGAACCTAGGCTAGGCTCTGATACCATCCTGTAACGCCCCGATCCGGCGGGTACGGAGACGTTACTGCGACGTATATACGCAGGTCAGAAATACCCTCACGTATATACGCTAAGCATCAGTACAGGCAAGAATCAGAGTACGAAAGCAAGTGGTGCATTATACATTCCAACATGTGAGTACAATTACAAAGTTATCACCAGAGGTGATCCAATATTACATGAATATTACATCACTGATATGCGCAATTGCGAGATTATAAAGAGATGTACAATTATGAACAGTACACAGGCACTCACGAGTTTACAAAAGGAAAACTCGAGAGGCACACAGGGGGGCTTGGAAGGATAGAGCTCTGGACGGTCTGTTGGAGATCCATGCTACCGCTGCGCCACTCTGATCAGCAACTGGGAGAATCCACCCGCTTCAAGCTCCATGACCTGGACATGAAGATCCAGGGGAGTCAGATAGAACTCTCCAGGCGAGTGGTGAGGCAAAAGCCTGATGGCGTGCAAAGATAAGCCCACGTGTATCGATAAAACCGAATCATAATCATGCATTGAAAACCGTGTCATGAACAGAAGCATGTAAGCAAGTAGATGTGTGACAGGTGATATCAAGTAGGAATTGCTCATGGAATAATATGATAGGAGCAGTAGACTGATAGAATGGAATAGGGTTAAATAATAGGTGTGAGTAGCTAATATGATAATACTCATAAAGCCGGAAATCCGAAGTAAAATCCAGTACAAGCAAATATGGTAAGGCATATCACAGATTCATAGCTGGCATCTTTTATAATTAGAGCCGTCCAAGTTGCAGGCTTTAGTATGCGTCCCATTCCACATACTGCCACTTACAACTTAAAGAGCACGTTATCATCTTGGCACTTTATTATTATTTTACTCGTCTTACCCTGATATCTAGATATGTGAACTAGCGTCCCAGCACACATATATCCATATCTGAGTAAAGCAAGGTTGTTATTAGAAACCAACGGGGGTATCAACGAACAATGTTTACAGTGGGTCCCGTGCATACCCGGGACCACGGCCCAGGATGTTCCGTTGCTTGGTGACGGAACCTACCGCAAGGCGATTCAGGAGGGTCTTATGGATGCCCTTATCAAGATGGTACCAGGAAGGAGGGAGCCAGCTCTCCCCTCGGTCCCCTGGAAGCCCAGGTCAGACCGGAAGTTTTAGTTGCACAACATGCCTAATACCACTGTAAACACGAACATGTATTGATAGCCGCAAGTTTCCCCCGACCCGATGCAAGTTGTTCCTTTTTATGATTTATTATGTAATTATCAGATTTCGGGAATGAGCAGGAACAAGTCAGGAATATCAGGAATATATGTGTATCAGGAGTACAGTTTGTACTATAAAATATCAAGATGTCAGGTCATCATTCCCGTTATCGTGATAATCATGAGAGTCAAGTATATTATGCAGGGTGTCAAGTGATAGCATGACAAGAGGGTGATATTTAGCAGGTGACCAATCATGTCAAGAGATTGATAATAGTCCGGTGGCAAGTCATATCATAACAAGGGGCCTTGCCAAGTAGTATCATGTCAGGTGTTAGATGATAACATGTCAGTTGTCAGATGATACAAACAAGTGTTAAATAGTAGCATGTAATTGACAGGTATGAAGTAATGGCATGTTAAGTGTTAACATATCAGGTAAGTACATGGCATGTGATAGAGTAATAGCTGAGCACAACCAAGCGGAGCTGAGCAAGCTGGAGGCACAGT
Organism: Agave tequilana; assembly: GCA_038442645.1. Classification (NCBI taxonomy): domain Eukaryota; kingdom Viridiplantae; phylum Streptophyta; class Magnoliopsida; order Asparagales; family Asparagaceae; genus Agave; species Agave tequilana. The sequence continues at coordinate 48,922 of JAVJIF010031492.1, forward strand.
CGGCAAACAGTATTTAACATTGGAGCGTCTGACAAGATTACCGGGACAACTCGACTTAAAGTGCGAGTAGAAAATCCGGCAGCATCTCGCCTAGACGAATCTAGTGGTAAAATGCTGAACGCTGATCATGATAACCAGGCGGAGCTGAACAAGCTGGAGGCACAGGCAGCGAACAGGGTTTAGACACTAATGCGCTTGGCGAGGTCACCGGGATGACTCGTTTTAGAATACGAGTAGAAAATCTGGAAACAACTTGCCTAGACGAATGTAGTGAATAAAGAGCTGAGCGCTAAGTATGCTCACCAGACGGAGCTGAGAAACCTGACGGTCCCAATCACTTCTCTTTCGAGATAGTGAGAGACCGGAGGCTGAAGGACTGAAAGACCAAGAACGCTCGGGTTTAAGCGCACTCTCGGTGGCTATCAGCCATCCCAGGAGTGGGCAGAAACCCAGATTTCAACGACCACGAAGGGTTGGCCATGCATGGTATAAAGCAGCAAGTACATATAAACATGGAATAAAATACATGTCAACCCGACAAAGCGGGGAAACCCAAATGGAGGCTAGAGCGAGAACACTCGCCTAAATCACCGGAATGCCGAAAAGTCTGAAATTCAGGGAACTCGCGCACGCGCCATAAAATATGATATAAATATTTAGAGAGAGAAAGTGAAGAGGAGAGAGAAAGAGTTAGAGAGAGAAAGAGAGAGAATTCTAGAGAGAGAAGTATATGGGAAGAGAGAGTGCACAGGGAGACGCGGGTTTTGAAAGTGAGACGCGGGGGTCGCAGACGCGGGAATAGCAGACGCGGGAATAGCGTCGCAAGAATAGTAGACACGAAAATCACAGACGCGGAAGTAGCAGACGCGGGAGTAGCAGACGCGGGAATAGCAGACGCGGGGTTCGTGTCGCATAGATGCCACAAACGCGAGGTCTGCGCTTAAGTCAGGACGCGAGTTGAACGTGGACGCGGACGTGGGTTCTGCGTCGCGTTAACACAAGAAGAATACAGACGCAGGGCATGGGCTCCGCGTCGTATCAATACAGGAACGCGCAGATTGTGTTAAGGAATTGCCTAGACGCGGGGTTAAGATCCGCGTCAGGAATAAAACAGAGAGGAGGGAAGGTGATTTCTTGGTGGTGGTAAAAAGAAAGTGAAGGAGTTGATGTTGTGATGGTGAAATTGATGGTGGAAGTGAAGATGGTGGTGAGATGGTGATGAAAATGGTTAAGTAAAGATGGTGGTGGTGATGGTAGTGTTGTCGTTGCAATTGTTACCGGAATGATTACCGGAATAATCGTGAACGATTACCGGAATAATCACCGGAGTCGGAATGATCACCGGAATAATCGTGAACGATTACCGGAATGATCACCGGAGATATTACCGACGAAGAGGAGCTCGGCCCCAATCCTAAGGAGGTGGCCGGCCCTTGATGTAGTGATGGGGTGGTGGTTTTGTGGAGGTTTTGATGGTGGTGGTATTTTGGAGAAGGTAAAGGAGAAGGTGGAGGCTTTGGTGGAGTTGTTGGAGTTTGTGGTGGTTTACATGGAGATGGAGGAGGAAGGAGATGAAGGTAAGGAGTTGGAGAAGTTGTAGTGGTTGTTGTGGGTGGAGATGAAGGAGGAGTTGGTGGTGGTTAAGGTGTTGGTGAAGAGAAAAATGAAGTGGAAAGGAGAAGGAAAGGTATATATAGGATTTGGAATTGTGAAGGTGATGTAAAAATGTAAAAGAGAGGGGGTTTTTTGTAAAATGGAGGGGTTAGGTGGCTCTTTGGCCGGCCATTGTGATGGGAGAAGAGTTTGAGTGGTTTTGGATTTTTGGAGAAGATATTTATGGTGGAGAAGATATTTTGGAGAAGATATTTTGGTGGAAGAATGGAGAAGTTTGGAGAATTTGGTGGAAAGAAAAGGAAAGAAAGATAAGGAAAAAGGAAAAGAAAATGAAAAAAGTAAGATATTTTATTGGAAGAAAAAGTGAAAATAATTAGAGTAGCGGATTCCCGGGATTCGGTTGCGGATGCGGAAAACTTTCGGAAAAATACCGAAATCGTCCCGAAATCAAGTATCTTGTAACGACCCGCAAAAATTCTCAAAAATCAAGAATATTATTCTAAGAATCACGGTGAAATCCTTTTCAAGAAATTCTTTATAATAATTTTTTTTATGAAAAATCCTGGAATCGGCCGTCAATATCGGTCGACACCAAGTCTGGCGGAAATTTGATAATTTCTGAAAATTCTCAAAAAATGAATTAAGATAGTAATTATTATTCTAAGAAAATATGTGAAAGCAGTTTCTCAAAATTTGACTCCATTTGTAAATTAAAAATCCAGAAGTCGGTCAGCGGTGTTGGTCGACACTGCTTTTGAAGATTTTCATTTTAATTCAGGAAAATTCCAGAAAATCACAGAAAATCTAAAATATTGGAAAATGATGTTTAAAACTAAAATCGATCAAATCTAAATACTAGAAAGACCAAATCGAGTAATACCCTAGGATCGGGTCCTCGGTTCAGACTAGGGCTGACTCCGAGTACGTGAATCCGGGTCCAAGACAAAATGATCATATAAATAATTCATAATACAAAACAAATATAGGAAGTAAATCGAAAAATACGATCGAAAAATCTGAATACGCAACTAAGTACGTATTCCGGAAGCGGGGTGTTACATCATTGATTGTCAAAAACTTAGAAGTTTTGTAGAGTTTATAAGTAAAATAAGATTACAAGAAATCTACAGTTATTTCTAGGGAAGTGTGCCGATAGGACTCTGGTCAGCGCACGACCACTTGTCCCTTTGACCACACAAAAGATCGATGCCGGATCTGCCGCCTGAAAATTCCTTCTTTCCTGGTTCGAGAATTCTCTTGCACGTGGAGAAGCTTGGTGAAGTTCAGTTGAACTAGAGTGTCAAAACCCTGATTTAGTCCAAAGAACTATGGAAAAAGCGTGCCACTGTTGGAAGCTTTACGCTAGAGAATTTACATTCTTATTATGAAGAAGGAGATCTTCTCTGTTTTTTCTCTCTTCTCTGTTTGAAGAATCCTCCCTCCCTGAAGCCTGCAATCGGCTATTTATAGGCCAAGTAAGGAATTGTAAATCCCTAAAAATCAGTTAACATTGTAAATACAGCTGTTGCAATCTTCAATGAAGATAGAGTAGCTGTGAGTGAAGCTATTTAGCTTCTAGCGAAGTTAATTCAGCCTATGGCGAGGCTAGTTTAGTCGCCATTGGCGAGGCTAGTTTAATCTATGGCGAGACTAGCTTGCCAGGTTATCAACAGTTAAAGGAGTTTATCTCCTTGATTATCTCTTTTAACTAAGAGATTTGAATCCCTAGATTATCTCTTTTAACAGAGATTTGGAATCCCTAAAGGATTTGAATCCTTGATCCACTGAATTAGTGGGATGACTAATCATGGAGAAATTCTCTTTAAATCTACTCAAGGGTTTTGGGAAGGTTAAATGACTTGGAGCTTCACTTTTTGGCGAAGCTAAGCCTTTGGCGAGGCTAAAGAGTTTATAGCGAAGCTATCGCCAAGCTATCTACTAGCTTGCGGTGAAGCTCTAGTTCAGCTATTTACTAGCTTGTGGAGAAGTTATATTTCAACACTTCACAAAGCTAGCCCAAAGTCCATGGCGAGTCTATGCTTTTGTTTGACATCAATAACCTTTTTGAGAAGGCTATAGCTTCTGGCGAAATTATGACTTAGTTTAGCAAAGCTTTATGCGAAGTTAGAGAATGTAGGCAGTTGTCTCAGCAATGTGAAGTTAGAGTTTAACTACTTGCAAGTAGTAAGCAATAAATAAAGCAAGTAATAAGGAGATAGAGTTTAGAGAAATTTGAGCAAACGCAAACACAAAGAAATGTTTCCGAGGTTCGAGCCACGCTCTACGTCCCCGCCTTCACACTTGAAGGATTTCCACTATTGGTGATTGTAGGCTATCTAAAAATCACTAAACGACAAGCCATTTCAATGCAGAGTTCCAAGTTCTAGACGCAAGGCTAATATTGGCCGCGACACCCGCGTCTCAGCATCAAGGCGCGAGGGTCCAAACTCGCGTCTCAGCATCAAGGCGCGAGGGTCCAAACCCGCGTCTCAGCACCAAGGCGCGTGGCTCGAAACCCACGCCTCGTTATAACTGCCCTGGTTATGGGGCCAATCATCGCCCACATAACAGGAAAGTTAACCCCTCATTGTGGAGTGTTTTTAGGGGGCACGTTCACCCCTGAAACCTCTATAAATAGCCCAATTGCTATGAGGGACACACACACACGGAGAAGACAACAAGACGGACAGAGAGAAAAACAGAGAGAGCTCAACTCTTCAAGCTAACTTGCTGCGTACGAGTTGCTCTTTACCTATCACCTCTTTGAGAGTTTTTGGTAGACAGGGCTGTGTTACTCTATCCACCATCCGAAGAGAAGATCCCCGGAAAGTCCCGACGATCACCTGGTCAACGGAGAACAAGATTCACTCTCCACCGCCACTTGAAGAACCCAGCACTAAACAAATGGAGGATTCAAGAGTCAACATCCTCCCTCCCTTGTAATCGGACTATTGGTCCGTTGTAATCTTTCAATTTGATTCAAGGAAATTTTACAGCGAATCTCATTCAATTTTCCGACCCATACAAGAGATGGCGACTCCGCTGGGACGACATTTGTTACTGATGAGCAAATCGTGGCGCAAGGTGACGTCCTCTATAAGGGAAAGATGGTCGAATCGCTCGTCGTCGAGTTCAACCAGGTAAAGTATGAAGAGTTTCTCTCTTCCGGCTCCAAGAGCCCAAAAACCCGCGTCTGCCGCAGAGTCTCTACGGGGAATTGCCCCGAAACCCGCTCTGAGACTCCTTTAGGCGCAACTGCTGCAAAGGGTGCTACGGCTAACTGTGCCAAGCATGACACACACGCCAGCGTCTCTCAGGAGACCCACGTAGTCTTAGGCGCAACTGCCAGAAAAGGTGTGGCGACCACACGCGCCAACGTCTCTCAGGAGACCCGCGTGGTCAAACTCTCTACTGTCCAGCCGGTTCATCCTGTCCCTCAGCACCAGGTCGTCGTTGGTTTCTCTCCACCTCCACGGCGCAACCGAAACGCTGAGCGTCGACAGAGGAGGCGTGCGCGTCAACTGCAAGTTGGAACTTCTGATTGTCCAACTGAGGCCGGACGCAAAGTTCAATCTGGCGTCTTGGCCGCGCCATATCCAGCACGCGAAGTCCGCGTTTGGCGACCCAAATGCGAAACTTCCCAAGTTAGCTCTTCTGAAGCCCTACTCTCCGGACACCAAGGCGGAACTGGCACGCCTTGTCAAGTACAGGGGGTACACGCCTTTAGGCGTAGGGCCCAGCAGCCCACTCTCTCTCAAGCGTCACAGCCCCGACGCGTCGAGCAGCAACGCGACAATCGCGTCTCTTCTCAGCAGAGACGCCAGACGCGCGTCCTAAAACCGCGACGCGAGAACTGCATCCTTGAGCCTTGCGTCCAAGCTGTACAGAGCAGGGATGCCTTCCGCTCTCGATGTCGCGAGGCTAATCTCTTTGATCCTCCTCCCACGGATCTGAGAGATTATTTAACAAAGAAAAGAAGTGCTCACCAAGCCACTTCATCATGTTGCTGCCAACGGCTCATCTCTATGCTCTCTGAGTGCCGTTGCAGTTCGGGCGTGAAGCAGCAGTCTTTAGTTAGACAGCTGACCCTGATTCCCCCATCAGCCAAAAGATGACGCTCCCACAGAAGGAGAATCTTCTCTAACGTTGAGTACCCAGAGCTCACTGCGAATATGACGAGCAGGAGCAGGGGAAAACAACCTGCAGTCAGTTCTGATGAATCCGACTCTGAACCGGAAGGAGTGTATCAACACACTCGCACCCGGACTGGGGCCATTCCCCCAATTGACTATAATGCCTTAGCCCAAGGTATCAAAGTGAATGATTCTCATTCTGCCGTAGCGGAATCACGGGCTTCAAACTCTTCCGTTGAGAAGGAGGCCTTCGCTTACATGATAGGCACTCCTGAGGAGACGGCTAGACGCTTAGAACAGCAAGCCCAGATCCAGAAGGCACAACTCGATATGATTCTTGCTCAGCAGGAATCTATTTATTCCCTCAAGCAGATACTTGCACAGTTGCTTGAAGACAGGAGGAAATCTCTCCCTAAAAAGTCGAAGGGCAAAGGGAAAGAGGGAGAAAGCTCATCTTCCGAACCCTCTGAGGAGAGGCAACGATCTACTTCTAGTTCGTCTAAATCCTCGTCACAAAGAAAAAGGCGACCCAGACCAGGGAAAGGCTCATGCTAAAAGAATGAGTCAATTGGAGCAACGCCTTGAGGTCCTTGCCAATCGCAAAGACCTCCAAGAAGCAGGAGTGGTCCGGCCCCATCCGGCTGAATGGGATCTGGTCCCGTACCCTTCCAAGTTCAAGGCTCCAACCCTTCAAGCATTCGATGGGAAAGGGTCACCTAACCAACACATCTACTACTTTAAAACCCAGACAGGGAATGTAGTAGATAATGACGCTATCCTGGCGCGTTTATTCATTGGCACCTTGAAAGGGCTGGCCTTTAAATGGTTCATGAAGCTCCCAGAAGGCTCCATCAAAAACTGGGGGAACCTGGAGAAGCTTTTCTTAACGCGCTTCTTCGAAGATGACTCGGAAGTCACGATGCCCACCCTTTTGGCTACTAAACAGCGAAAGGGAGAGTCCGTCAAATCTTTCGTGAAAAGATTTCGGAACGTGGCACTCCAGTGTCCGAGCGGCATGACCCAGGTCACACTGGTGGAAACATGCCGCCACAATCAACAAACCTCACTCCTTACTCAAATAAGAGTTTTGAAAGCCGCACCTGGAAACAATTGGTCCAATAAGGTGAACCGACTGAGGAGATTGTTGCCCGCGTCAGAGTGGAAGAAGGTAAGCCCCGGCCGGAAAGGTCAACAAGGCGTGTGCCGGACACATCCCTCCAAACAAAGCGGAAGGATAACTTGGCAATGGAGACCAAATCTTCCGCCAAACCTCAACCGGTCAAGGCGAGTGGCTCTTCAAGCCAACCACGCGCCAACAAGCAATATTCCTTCAAGGATAAGCATGTCGATTCGCTCTTTAAACTATTCAACAAGAGCAACCGACTGAAGCTCCCTGAAACCAGGCGTCCCGAGGAAGTCGGTAAAACCGACAATCCCACCTACTGCTTGTATCACAGGATGCTGGGACACCCCACCAAAAGCTGCTACGTCTTCAAGGACATCCTTCAGGCTCTGATTGACGCGGAGGTGTTAAAGCTCCGACCAGAGCAGAAGAAGGTGACGGCCAATATGACGTCGGTTCTCCAGTTTGGAAGACAACCCCCGACACCGTCAGGGGTGATCCCTGTTCCAAGAGGAGAACTCAGAGTGGTCAACGCAGACCCTCATCAGCAGCAAGAGAAAGTCTTGATACCCGTCCCTACACCTCAAGGGGAAATCATGTGGGTCCACCCTGACCTTGTCGATGAACAGCAATGGACTACTGTAACCAACAAGAAATCCAAAGGCAAGGCAAAGGCTACCTCCTGCAATGTGGTGTGTGCCTCTTCTCGAGAAGCAGAGACGGATGTTCCCTCGCTAACCGACTTAGAAGAGGAGATAATAGTTCTAGCCGCGGAACCCAGTCGATTGGTGGCAGAAACCCGTTCAGGACAGCCGTACTTGAAGTAGTATGGCAAAATGGCGGTAACCCTTCCATAACCAGCTGTAGAGCCAACCAAGCCCTCCACGAAACAACCTGTGGAGAAATAGAAAGAAACTCGATTTTCTCGAGTTCTTTCGAACGGTATAGCGGAAGGATCCACGACACCTTACCACTTTGATGTCCTGGCTCAACTAGCCAACATCCCGGCACGGATTACTCTTTACGAGCTTCTTAGACTATCAAAGTCGACCAGAGAAGCTCTACAAGAGGCTCTGACAAATGCTGAGGTTTTCCTAACCCAGGTGCCAAAGGAGGAAGGTGTAAAGGATTGCCTCCACACCTCCCCAAACGCTCCCTGCATTACCTTCACAACAGACGATATGCAAGTCAAAGGGAAGCATGATCGACCCCTGTACTTCACGGGGTATATTGGATCATCTGAGGTGAATCGCATCCAGGTAGATCCACGGTCCGCATTGAGCATCATGCCTCGCCGGGTCATGCAACATCTGGGCATTCCTACCCATCGTTTGAGCCCTACCCAGACAACTATTTACGGGTTTAATGCCAACAGCACCCGTCTGATGGGAAATATCAAGCTCAAATGTCAGATCGGGAGCCTCAAGTCGGAAGTGACATGCTACGTCATCGATGCTGACACTTCCTACAATCTACTGTTGGGACGACCATGGATTCACCGCAACTCCATCGTTCCCTCCACTCTCCACAAGTCATGAAATACATTGACGGGAGTGGAAAGGTGCAAACGTTGATTGCTGAAAGGCATCCGTTTAAAGGGGTCGAAAATTATTTCACGGACTCCCTCCTATATCAGGATCCTGTAGAGACAAATGAAGCCCCGCAACCAGAGGAGCCAGACTCTGGTAATGAGGCTGACACTGAACCCGAAAAAGAAGAGTGCCTATGGGAGTTGGAACCACTTGTAAAGAGCACTGATAAACTCGACGTTGATAATACCACCGACGATGTAGGCGGTTGGTACATTAATGAAGAATTAGATTTAGCGTACCTTTCTGTTTTTGCTTCTGATTCAGTACCATCAGACACTAGCACTGAAGCAGATGATGATCTCTGGTCGGCAATGGATGCTTTGACACCATTGCATGTACAAGTAAAATCGTCCTTCAGGACGTACCAAGATAATGATAATGCGCAAGAATCTATATTTATGGTTCCTGCCAGACGGAAAGGACAAAAACCAATTCTTTTTGGGCGAATCTCGTCGGAACCAACACCCCGCAAAGAATCGGAAGGCGAGGAGGAATCCCCTCAGTTCGGTCATTATGAACCAAAAGCACTCAGAATGATGAGATGCATGGGGTATGACCTAACTAACAGACCCGGGTTGAACTTTGGCAAAGAAAGGAGAACGCTACTTCGATCCTTTGTGCCAAAAGGAAAGGCCCCCGATTATTATCATCGGACGCGCCGGGGGTTAGGCTATGTATCAACTCCGGTCCCGTCAGCTTTTGATTCTCGAGAATTGTCAGGCCACGATTACTCTTCACTCACATCATCGTGGGAATCAGATGTCAGTGTCGGTAATATCTTCGGAGAACTTTCAGTGAACATGGTTTCAACAAGCCACCTGGAAGACGGAAATGAAGAAATGATCCAATCTGATACAGATCCTTGGATCAAACATTTAAATACTCTTTGGGACACCCGCTTTGAACAGCGTGAGCCGCCCACAGAAGACAAGGTTGTTCAGATCAATCTAGGAGATGAGGCCAATCCTAAGCCCATCTTCATAAGTGACGGCCTGTCACCTTCGGAGAAAAAGGATCTAATATCTCTTGTACAAGAGTATATAGACGTCTTCGCCTGGAATTACGAGGACATGCCCGGACTTGATCCTCAAGTGGCCATGCACCGCCTCAACATCAATTCGGACGTAAAGCCTGTCAAACAACAACAGCGACGGTTCCGTTCAGAAATAATGGAGGCAATTTGATTGGTAGTCAAAAGTGCATTTTTATCATCATATTTACCATCACATTTTCATATTTATTCATTTAATTCTGCACATTTATTAATAATTTGTAATTTATTGTGTGCAGGCCTCAAATTATTATTTTTTATAATAAATAAAGCTTAATGAAGCCCAAAAGCCCACATTTGAAGCCCAGGTGTAAAAGTGCAAATATCAGATTGTCAAAGTGCAAATATACAAGGGCTAAAGTTGCAATTATTAAAGTTGAGGGAAGGATAGAATTCTACCCAACCCTAAACTCTTGCAGGATGAGCATAAAAGCCAAAGATGAGAAGGAAATTCGTTTAAAAGAGATTGGGAGAATTCAAAATCTAGGTAACTTGATTATCAAGTTACATCGAAATCCCAATATGAAGAGCCAGGATCATACTTCCAGAAGCTGGCGCCCACATGGACGGACCAGACGAAGCCACGCGCCAAAGCGCGTGGCCAGAAGCCACAAAAGTGCTGCGGAACCGCGGCAAAACCGCGGCAATCTAGTTGATCCAGAATCCCAGATTTTGTGGGCAAGTTCATCCAGGACTCCTCGGCCTTCTGCACCTATAAATATCACCTGCAGTGCAACGAACAGAGCGTCCAGCATCCAGCAAAGGGCCAAAGTTAGGATTTTTAGGGTTTTTCTCTTTCTTCTAGTTTTGTAATTAGGGTTTCTTTTTATTTCAAGAGAGGGAGATGGCTATGTTGAGGGTGACACTGATGTATGCTTCTCTTCTCCATTGTATCAATTAATGAAGGTAATTTTTGCTTTTATTTATTTGCTTTACTTTTCTTTTGTTCTCTTTTTCTTTTCTACGTTATTTCTTTTGATTTGTGACGAGCATACAAGCGATTACCGAACCACAAGTATACCAAAGATTGGTGGTGCCAACGATATTCCATGGAGATGTTCTCCTCCTCGAGGCGTATCAACTCATACTTGCCCAAGGCTTGATGACCTAATGCGACAGCGGACTGAGATCGATCCTATGCCTTATGCGTTCATGCCTCCGAAATAAGGTAGAAAGTGTTAGGTTTTCACATATTCTCTCCAACCAAGGTTAGTTTTCTTTTCTTTTCTTTTATTTTATTTTTGTAGATTAAATACAACATCATCTCCATATTCTTTTCTACCACCCATTGTAAATACCACTATTTAACTAATAAAAATAAAAGCTTTAGAGTATAACTTGCTTAACGCTTCCATCGCAGTCCCTCCCTGAGGATCACGACCCGCATAGCCCTGCTACCGCGGATTAGAACTGAGACCTCGCACGATCTTTTCTTAAATCTAATATTCAGTATTTTGTGTGCAGGAAATCTCAGTCAACAAATTGGCGCCGTTGCCGGGGATTAGAAATTTTTCTTCTTTGTTTGTTTTCTTTTTGTTTTGTTTGTGATTGTGTGATATGGCCTATAACAACAATTTTTTCAATTTTAATGAGGATCCATATTACACACCAACCTCTTATTCGGATATTACCAACCCGGCATATCATAACTTTGACCACCTAGTGTGCCAGATTGGTCTTATCTGAATCATTACATGCCCCAGTCCCAATACTATGAACAAGATTGGAATAATCATCACTACTCTTCACAGAGTCAATGGGGATTCAATACCCCTGAGCCATATGGTCAACCACCTGTTCAACCATTATCTTCGTACACGTCTTTTCCCACATCACCAAGGTTTCAGTCCTCCATTGATCTATTCGATGGGTTAGAAGAAAAAGTGGATCGGTTGCAAGATACAATAAATGATCAAATTTCTAGACTTTCAAACATTCTTGAGCATCTTGATAGGAACCAAGAATCATTCTGTTTAGAAGACCTTGATCAAAATTCAATTTCATCACATCAATATGAACTTGCTCAATCCCAATCTTTGAACAAATTGGCGCCGTTGCCGGGGAGGGACGGTAAGTTTATCTCTAAAACAAAAATTTAATTTTTAACTAATTCTTTATTCTTTTCTGTTTGCAGGTTTGGAGAATAGGAAACAGAAACAGAGCAGCAGCAAGGACATAGAGCAACCCAGTGCCTCTGCCCTCGAAGGCAGAGCACGAGGGCCTGCAACTTTGCCGCGGAAACGCGGCCAGAGCCGCGGATCCGCGGCAAGTGCAGTGAACTACTAATTCAGTTTTTTGCAGATTGCTGAAATTTGAGATTACTGCTTACTGCTCTATTCTGTTTTGTTCTGTGATATACCTGTAAATTGCTAATAATTCAACAGTAAATCATTGGTTGTTAAAAATAAAAAGTGATTAGACGTTTGCATATTAGGCACGTGTCTTTTCAATTACTTTATTTTTACTGTTGAAGAGTGCTGGAGAAGCAAGGTACGTACGCATTGCATGTAGAATAGGATTCATCTCTTGGTTGATTTTCTGCTTTGAGTGATTCTTATCTATTATCTTGTACACTTGCACTAATTCATCTTAAGGGCATAACCCATTAACAAGATAAGGTGGGGATTTCATCACCCTTCCTTAGCCCAAAAATCATATCCCAAGCACTCACTAACCCAAGCCTAACTAAAACTGAGTAGACGTTGGCCCTAGGGACATCTCGGACTCAATAGGAGATTATCCTAAGGGGAACAGTGTTGGAAGTTGACTCTTGCCAAATCAGTGTCTAGGAAGGGGATTGAGGGCCGAAAGCCCGAAGATTGGTGGTTATTTAATTAAGGAACGTCTTTGACGGAAAACCTCCCACCATTCTTGCCCTGACCTGGCTGATTAACTTGTGGTCAAAGTCTGCACCCGACCTCTCGTGGAAAGTCTAACCAGTTAGGAGTCGTCTAGGTCATAGGTCTACCCTAACTTAGATTAGAATTTTTCTTTTGTTTGTTTATTTGTTTGTTTTGTTTGTGTTGGTGTGATATGGCATATAATAATAATTCCAATTTTAATCCATATTACACCCTAACTATTATTCGGATATTACCAACCCGGCATACCCTAACTTTGACCAATCTAGTGTGCCGGAATGGTCTTATCCGAATGAATATAACCCACACACTCCATCTTATGACTATAATCTTCATAATAATTTCAACTCGTCACAGAGTTCATGGGGTTTCGAGTCCCCCGAGTCTAATTCTCAACCTAATTGTCCTTCATATCCATCTAGTCCACATTCTTCCCAAAATTCATACTCAGATCCACCCATTCAGAATAGAAATCCATCTATCTTGGAAATGATGAGTAGGAATGAGTCCAAGCAAAAATCACCATCAATTTTAGACATGATGATGCGTGAGTCCACCGACTCACAAATTTATCACGATTACCCGTCCTATTTTCAAGTCCAATCAGAATATGATCCACCTATCGACTATGAAGGGATGCTAGCTGCCATGACTGAGGCTAAATTAGCCCGTGATCATGACATAGATTTGATGGTGGAATGCTTACACCGGCCGGCTGATTCTGATATCGATGACCACTCGATTAGAGCCGACGAACCAAGTTGCTTGGGACAACAAGTTTCTAATTCAGTACCATCTTGTGAACTTGCCGAAACTTCAAATTCTGATAATTTGGCAAGTTTTTCCTTTCCCGAATTAGAACTCGAATGTGACCTAGATTCTCAAATCTATGATCAAGTTCAAATTCCTGAATCATTATTGACTCCTGTTTTGTTACCCGACTTAGGTAATATTTTAGAGTCAGTTTTGATTCCCACATCTATCATTCCTGAACTTGAATCACCACCATTGAGTCACATTCCATTGTGGGAAGATGATTGTGGACTTGAGTTTCAATTTTTTGACTTGGACCCACTTCTCGAACTTAGCCCGACTCCTGAGCCCTTACTTGATTTGAGCTTCTTCCCTGAGTCAGTATTCGTTCCCGTACTTCCCATGTCCAAGTCAATCATTCCATCTTTTCATACTCCATTTTGGGACAAGGAGGTTGAGACAATTAACTCTGAAATTTATTATGAAATTTGGAAATTTGATGGGGTGGAAATTCTAAAAAATGATTATACATATATTTTAGTGGGTTATGTAAGAAAAGTTTCTGGTGGGTTCCACCAAATTATCTGTTATCTTGATTGGGCCGCATTTCGTGGACCAATTAGACCACCTCCGGAACCACCACCCTAAGGTAACTTCCGCCTTCCCTTGTTCTGTTTCATGCATATATGCATTCATTCATACATTGAGGACAATGCATGAGATAAGTGTGGGGGTGGGCTTTACTAACATACTAACATAGGTAGACACTAACAAAATTTGCTAATAAAAAAAAAAAATTTTAAAAAAAAAAAAATTTTATAAAAAGGAAGTATTTTGACTTATTTTTTTGAAAGAAATCTAAGTTAGTTTAAGGATTAGGAAAATCATGATTAGGATTTCTAAAGACTTGGTCAAAATAAATAAATTGTTTAAATTTTAGGTATAGGAGAGAAATTGAATAAATAATTAGTCTTGATTTTTACCTTAATGAATATTGCATACCTAATGCATATCTAGGATTCTAAGACAAAGACCCTTGTGCCTCATATATAAAAAGAAAAAAAAAAAAATCACTAATTAAGCTGGATACATGTGCCTCAAGAAGCATAAGTATTCACGCCTAAAGGTGAATGCAAAAAAAAAAAAAAAAATAATACCTTAGTTTTGTGGCCTAGTTCACTCGAATTTGAGTCCGCGGGGTGTTTTCTCACCTGGTGCCCTAAGACCGACCGGTTTGGGAGTCACCGACTTTAAAGTTCGCTACATGGGTGGATTAGAAAGTCCGAGGGAACTAAGGAAAAATTACTTATATGTACTAACACATCTAATAATCAATTAGTTAGGTATTAGGGCCTCAAGAAGCCTTGATACTTACACGAAAGAAAAGTAGATGAGTTATACATATCAAAAAAAAAAAAATATATATATATATATATATATATATATATATATATATATATATATATATATATATATATATATATATATATATATATATGCTTATATAATAAAGAGGCATGAGAGTCCAAGTTAAGGAATTCCTAGTAAAAACATAAGGATGCATATGATTTTTGGTAACGAAAAAAGACTATATTAGAAATTCAATTTTAATTCTTACCTAAAATGAAAAACAATTAACTTATAAAGACTAAGTTTGAAGAATGAATAAAAATGAAGATCCTAAAAACTTATAGACTACTTAGTCTCTTCAAATATAATTCAAATATTTTCCTTTTATGGATTTTGTGGGTGCAATCCGCTGAAAAACCCTCACGAGACAACACTCGTCCTCTAGGGTAACCTAGAGGTTTAAACGGCTTGTTGCACATGCTAAGTGCAACCGTGATTCCTACGAAAGTGAGTTAGGTTAGATTAACTTTTCATTTCTTTTCTTTTCTTTGTTTTTACTCGAGGACGAGCAAAAAGATAAGTGTGGGGGTGTGATTGGTAGTCAAAAGTGCATTTTTATCATCATATTTACCATCACATTTTCATATTTATTCATTTAATTCTGCACATTTATTAATAATTTGTAATTTATTGTGTGCAGGCCTCGAATTATTATTTTTTATAATAAATAAAGCTTAATGAAGCCCAAAAGCCCACATTTGAAGCCCAGGTGTAAAAATGCAAATATCAGATTGTCAAAGTGCAAATATACAAGGGCTAAAGTTGCAATTATTAAAGTTGAGGGAAGGATAGAATTCTACCCAACCCTAAACTCTTGCAGGATGAGCATAAAAGCCAAAGATGAGAAGGAAATTCGTTTAAAAGAGATTGGGAGAATTCAAAATCTAGGTAACTTGATTATCAAGTTACATCGAAATCCCAATATGAAGAGCCAGGATCATACTTCCAGAAGCTGGCGCCCACATGGACGGACCAGACGAAGCCACGCGCCAAAGCGCGTGGCCAGAAGCCACAAAAGTGCCGCGGAACCGCGGCAAAACCGCGGCAATCTAGTTGATCCAGAATCCCAGATTTTGTGGGCAAGTTCATCCAGGACTCCTCGGCCTTCTGCACCTATAAATATCACCTGCAGTGCAACGAACAGAGCGTCCAGCATCCAGCAAAGGGCCAAAGTTAGGATTTTTAGGGTTTTTCTCTTTCTTCTAGTTTTGTAATTAGGGTTTCTTTTTATTTCAAGAGAGGGAGATGGCTATGTTGAGGGTGACACTGATGTATGCTTCTCTTCTCCATTGTATCAATTAATGAAGGTAATTTTTGCTTTTATTTATTTGCTTTACTTTTCTTTTTGTTCTCTTTTTCTTTTCTACGTTATTTCTTTTGATTTGTGACGAGCATACAAGCGATTACCGAACCACAAGTATACCAAAGATTGGTGGTGCCAACGATATTCCATGGAGATGTTCTCCTCCTCGAGGCGTATCAACTCATACTTGCCCAAGGCTTGATGACCTAATGCGACAGCGGACTGAGATCGATCCTATGCCTTATGCGTTCATGCCTCCGAAATAAGGTAGAAAGTGTTAGGTTTTCACATATTCTCTCCAACCAAGGTTAGTTTTCTTTTCTTTTCTTTTATTTTATTTTTGTAGATTAAATACAACATCATCTCCATATTCTTTTCTACCACCCATTGTAAATACCACTATTTAACTAATAAAAATAAAAGCTTTAGAGTATAACTTGCTTAACGCTTCCATCGCAGTCCCTCCCTGAGGATCACGACCCGCATAGCCCTGCTACCGCGGATTAGAACTGAGACCTCGCACGATCTTTTCTTAAATCTAATATTCAGTATTTTGTGTGCAGGAAATCTCAGTCAACACAATTCAATCAGAAGTCAGAAAGCTTATCGATTCTGGCTTCATCAGGGAAGAACAACATCCCGACTGGGTAGCCAACATTGTCCCAGTAGCCAAGAAAAACGGAAAGATCCGGATCTGCATCGACTTCCGTGATCTAAACGAGGCCTGTCCCAAAGACGAATTCCCACTGCCAATCACAGATGTCATGATTGACAATACTTGTGGATTCGAACGAATGTCCTTCATGGATGGATTCTCAGGATACAATCAAATCAAAATGTATCCTGGTGACGAAAAGCACACTTCCTTCAGGACACCACTCGGGTATACTGCTACACCGTCATGTCCTTCGGACTGAAGAATGCAGGGGCAACATATCAAAGGGCTATGAATGCTATTTTCCATCAGCAAATGCGCAAAACGGTGGAATGTTATGTTGATGACATCGCGGTAAAAAGCCGCACAAAAGGTGATCACATAGCTGACCTGAAGGTGGTCTTCGACATCATGCGGGCTCATCAATTGAAGATGAACCCCACCAAGTCCTTCTTGGGGGTGGCCAGTGGCAAATTCTTAGGATTTGTTGTAACTTTCACGGGAATCCATTTAGACCCGGAAAAGGTTCGCGCTATCCAGGAGATGCAACCCCCAAGAAACCTCAAGGAGCTCAGGGGATTGCAAGGGCGATTGGCGTACATCCGCAGGTTTATCTCAAACCTCTCCGAAAGATGCCACCCCTTCACCAAATTAATGAAGAAGGGTGTCTTGTTCATTTGGGACGACGCTTGCCAACAAACATTCGAGGAAATTAAACAATACCTCACCCAACCATCAGTCCTTGCAGCTCCGATATCCGGAAAGCCTTTCCTGATATACATCCGAGCAATGGATCATTCCTTAGGAGCTCTACTAGCTCAGAATGATGATCAAGGACGAGAGCAAGCAATCTACTATTTGAGTAGAATAATGATCGGAGCCGAACACCGGTACAACCCGATCGAGAAGGAATGTTTGGCACTGGTGTTCGCTATTCAGAAAAAGTGACATTATCTGGTAGGCCAAACTATAAATGTCATATCAAAAGTCAACCCTCTGAGGTTACTCATGACAAAGCCTTCATCATTAAATGGCCGGCTGGCAAAATGGGCCATATTGCTATCCCAATATGAGATGCACTTTTTACCACAAAAGGCCATTAAACGACAAGCGGTGGCAGACTTCTTAGCTGAACACCCAGATCCGAGGGCGGCCAAAGTCTACGAGGATCTCCCAGATGAAGTTGCCGAAGTCTGCTTGACTCGGACATCGTTTGAAGGTCAAGTGTGGCAACTTTTCTTCGACTGTGCATCGAGGACAAGCCCAAAAGGACATATAGTAGCGGGGGTAGGAGTAGTACTCGTCTCCCCACAGAATTATGTGATTCCCTGAGCTGTCTCGTTAACCGAACCTTGCTCCAACAATGTGGCGGAATACAACGTTCTTTTGATTGGGATGCAGTTCGCCGATGAGATTGGCGTTAAAAATCTCGAGGCATACGGCGACTCCAAACTTATCGTCAGCCAAGTTCGCAGAGAGTACAAAGTCAGACATGAAGACCTAGTACCGTACTACAACGCAACTGTCCGCATGGCCGAGAGGTTCACAAACTTCTACATCGACCATGTACCGCGCAGGCAAAATGCGCATGCAGATGCACTCGCATCCCTCGCTGCCTCCTTAGCTCTTCCAGCTGGAGCAGTGGAGAAGTTATTTGTCTACAGCCACGACCTGTATTGTCCGAGAGTCGCTCTCGAAGACTACCCGGGGTCAGCGGGAGGCCATCGCGGCAAAGAAGCACTTGAAGTGTCAACCGGTCCAGAGCCTAGAGACTGGCGATTCCCCTACATTGATTACGTCTTATATGGCATCCAGCCTGAAGACACCAAGGAAGCGGCTGCCATTCAAAGGAAAGCCCCAAATTCTACTATAATGCGATTACACGAACATTGTATCGTCGATCGCATGACGGGATCTTGCTCCGATGCCTCTCACTAAAAGAAGCTCAAGAGGTATTGAAAGAAGCCCACGATGGTATGTGTGGAGCCCATCAACCTGGCCCAAAACTGGCACATCGACTCCTAAGATTGGGTTACTATTGGCCCAAGATGATTGTCGATGCCGTCACCTATGCCAAAAGATGTCACGCTTGCCAAGTACATAGCGATTTTATCCATCAAGCACCAGGGTACCTCCACTCTACGACCTCTACCTGGCCATTTGAAATGTGGGGGATGGATGTGGTTGGTCCTATCAGCCCACCATCATCAAAAGGATATCGGTTCATTCTGATAATAACCGATTATTTCTCTAAGTGGGTCGAAGCCATTCCTTTGAAGGAGGTAAAATCATCTAACGTGATCAAGTTCGTGAAACACCACGTTATTTACCGTTTCGGTGTACCTCGGCGAATCGTCTATGACAATGGACCCCAGTTCGTCAGCCAGGCTTTTCAGAGATTCTGCGCTAAGTTCAGAATCCAGAGTGTGTCCTCAACGGCATATTATCCTGCTGCTAACGGCCTCGCAGAAGCTTTCAATAAGACCATTGGTAAGCTTCTCAAGAAATTCGTCTCGAAAAGTCAACGGGACTGGAATGACAAACTAGGTGAATGCTTATGGGCCTACCACACAACTGTGCGAACCCCAACTAAAGCCACGCCATTTTCTTTGGTATACGGATGTGAAGCCGTACTCCCACTGGAAATTCAAATTCCATCTCTACGCGTCGCCTTGACGGCAGAGATGACAACAGAGGAGAAGCATCGCCAGCGACTCCAGGAATTGGAGGCCTTAGACGATAAGCGTTTACAGGCCCAACAACAAATCGAGCTTTACCAAGCTCGTATCACCAGAGCCTTCAACAAGAAAGTTAAAGTGCGAACTTTAAAGAAAGGCGATCTTGTCTTAGCCGTCAGAAGACCCATGGTGATGACGCATAAGACAAAAGGAAAATTTCAGCCCAAATGGGAAGGACCATTTGTAGTAGAGTCAGTCTACTCAAATGGATCGTATCGCCTCATAACCTCAAATGGCGATACACTCATGATGCCTATCAACGGCAGATTCCTGAAAAAGTACTATCCTTAATGGTATTTTTCCACCGATCAAGTTAAAAGTACACCTCTGATCAAAACAAGAAGAGTTTCTTCATTAAAACATCTGACGCCTCCGACGGCTAAGGATAGAAGAAAATGTTGGCTTCTAAGCCCAACATAAATCTTCGACAACTCATCATGCTGAGGGGAATAGCATGGCTAGCCCAATTCAAACGGTAGTTGGTAAAGGCACCTCAAATCCGTTGATAGCTGAGGGTTTGCTAAAAATCCTAAGTGGACTTGGCTCCACTCCTTCCCTCCAAAATCCCTACCAATTCTCATCCACAGAATGGTAGGTCTACAAAATACTTTCAGATTTACCAAGTTAACACTATACCTCTGGTAATGAAAATTTTCAATATTCCTTATCGAGTACAAACTTTGCTTGTCAACTCTACAGGGAGTAGCAAACTCTCAGATTTGCCAAGTTAACACTATACCTTTGGCACTTCAAATTTCACTTGTCAATTCTCATCAATAGAATGACAGATCCTCAAATTGCTCTTATCACGAGCCAATTTTCGTCAAGTTAATACCACACCTCTGACAAATTACTGTTAAGTTAACATTATACTTCTAGACAGTAATCAAGTTTCTGTCAAGTTTAAAATTACACCTCTGATAGTCACTTTCCTTCAGACTTCCATATCGAAGCTGAAATGGATGATGCTAAGTTAACACCACACCTCTAGCATCCAAGTCATTGCTAAGTTCAACAATACACCTATGGCCATGACTTTTCCTCGGACTTCCTTATCCAAGCCGAGATGACCAATGCCAAGTTCAACATTACACCTCTAGCATTACCCTCACTGTCAAGTTAAACATCACACCTATGTCAGTGACACTTTCAGTTTTCCCAAATAAAACTGAAATGCTTCTGAGTTAAGTTAATATCACACCTCTGACTCACATCCTTGTCAAGTTAACACTACACTTCTGACAAGACTACGTTCAACCCGTTAAGTTAATATCACACCTCTAACGGTAAAAACTTTCCTAGATTCCCCATGAATCTAGATTCACTTGTTACTCTCTTCAACAGAATAACAAGTCTAGCTAAAAACATTGTTAGGTTAACATTACACCATTAAACAATGTTTTCATTAACTCACCAGCTGATCTTAATCAAGTTAATCTCAATCCTTGATAAAAGTTCATCTTCCCTGGGGGTACAAATTCCACCTGTCACTTTCTTTTATAAAGTGGCTGGTTCACCAAAGATTATTTCATCTCTGTCAAGTTAATATTACACCTCTGACAGTATTGTGGAGTTCCTAAAATAGGATCTCTCTACAAAACTTGACTTGTTAAGATTGTCATCATTGGTTTTGACAAAGTCAAAGATTCCTTACTTCTATGCGTCTGACTAAAAAACAAAAAGGTTCAAGACAATAGAAGAAGAAAAAGAAAAGTGTCACTTTTATTTATCCAGGCATATGAAAGTGATACAAAACGCTCTCTTATACAATAAGATTGAGTGTTACAGTCAAGGAGTACAAAGAAGTCCCTCTCTCTCTCAGAGGCTGCACTCACTCCTTAAAGCCGCGTATGATTCCAAGTACAGGATGTTTGGAAGGGCGCCAATGCAGGATTGGACACTGTGGTAATGATCGGGAACCAATCGCACTATGATGCATGACGTAAACATCGAAAGAACCCTTGTTGACAAAGAGTAATGATGTTCTTGAGGTCCGGTGGTAGCAGAATCCTCCGATTCTACCTGGCCATCCGAAGTGGTGGGATACGATCCTTTGTTGATGAACATCTCTCCCGACAAAAGGTCATCCAGTGAGCATGGAGTTTCCTCGATGTCACTTCTGGGGTGAGAGAGGAGGTTTTGAGACCTTACAGGGTATGCTACCCACCACTATATCCACCGCAACCCCCGCCGCCATACTCACTCTGACCATCCTATGCCAGCAAGCATGACTGGTGCATTGAATCCAAGGAGATCTTGGCGAGGGTTAAGTCCTCGTCAGGGACCATGACTTCTTCCCTTGTGGACGACGAGGACCATGACTTCTTCCCTTGTGGACAATGAGGTCCATGACTTCCTCCCTTGTGGACGAACATTGATCAAGTTCGCCGGCCGAAATATTCCCCCAGAGGACCAGCGAACCTGAAAAAGGATGATCAAGCCCACCTGCGAGGAGTAAACAAAGGAATTAGAGAATCTGGAACTTAGTACACTTCAACAGAGAAAACTAAGTGACAGACGCAGCTATTGCTGAAGACTGCAGACGCGGGAATGACCCAAGCAGTGAGCCAAAACTTCCGCGGTGGCAGAAACAGACGCAATTTAAAACTGTGATACACACAGGGTTCGAACGCAGTCTAATTTTGCATTCGCGTCTAACACACAAGGAGCGAAGAGACTCAGACGCCGAAAAAAATTGCCATCTCCCTGTTGAATGAACAGGAGTTGCAAAATTCGAGCCCAAAACCTTCAGCCCGAGGTGAAATTTTTCCAAGTCAGTGGCCTCAAGACGCGAGTTCTGTGTGCAAAGCCAGCGGCCAGGTACCAAAGACCTCTATACTCGCGTTCAGAGAAGTTTAAGTCGATGGCGCAAATTTCAGAAAAGGAATGCACCAACTAAGACTTCACGAGGAAATCCAGACGATGATATCTCTTTAAGAGATGTCAAAGTGCAAACCTGGTTGGACTAAAAATATCATGGCAAGTCGGGACGACATACCCGCAGAGGCCTCTATTAAGAGTTGAACTCTCTGCATCAAAGTATGGACATGAAAGATGATTAAGGAGACGCTCTCTGTTATTTGACAGTGGTAATCTCCTGAAGAGACCAAACAGAAGCATGAAAGCTCTGGGTCATCTTCATCCATAGCGTCATCTTCATCCATGGAGGTAGACCCCTTTGGAGACTCTGAAGAAGGCTGAAGTTCTCAGAAGCAATCGCTCTCAAAACCTAACAGGCGCGCTCGAAGACGAAGATGAAAGACTAATGATGGTTTTTCTGGATAACTGTTACCATTTATAGGCACAGTGATTCGCAAAGATACGCAGCGCGTGGTTCGATTGACTCGACACCGAATCGTCTTTTGACGCGTGGGCAGAACATTTAATGCAGCGCGAAGTCTGCACGCCAAAAAGAAGATGTCCCTTTGGCTCCATAGGACACGTGGCAGTACACTCATGGTATGGCACGGATTCACACCAAACAGTTGCACCTCTTCAATGGACGCACCCCTTCGGCACGGCCATAATTGCGTCCAAAAAGTCGCGTCTCTTCGAAGTTCGCGTCTTTCCAATCCGGCCGAACATCGCGTCTGCCTTATGGAACATTAGTCGCGTTTTCATTTCCAAAAAGACGCACCGTATGAAAATTGCGTCTCAAAGGAACCAGCGTTCAGTCCCCTACTTCTGCAAATCAGTTCAACAGTACACTGGCACAAGCAGACGACCAACCACTCCTGGTTTAAAGTGCACCTACGACAGACTTAAAGCAATCGGGGAGGTTTAGACTGTGTATCTAGACACTCAACACGATCAACTTTGGCGGCTTCAAAGAGTTCCACAGTACACTCACGAAGACCATACTCCAGATAAGATCAAACCCGGAGCATTGACAGTCCAACCATAAGGGTGAGCTAAGCAAGAGTTCAAAGTATTTCGAAATCCGTCCCAGTTAACTGCGGAATGTCGAAAACTTTAGAGGGGGTTCTGTAAGCTGTCTAAAAATCACTAAACGACAAGCCATTTCAATGCAGAGTTCCAAGTTCTAGACGCAAGGCTAATATTGGCCGCGACACCCGCGTCTCAGCATCAAGGCGCGAGGGTCCAAACCCGCGTCTTAACATCAAGGCGCGAGGGTCCAAAACCACGTCTCAGTATCAAGGCGCGAGGGTCCAAACCTGCGTCTCAGCATCAAGGCGCGAGGGTCCAAACCTGCGTCTCAGCATCAAGGCGCGAGGGTCCAAACCCGCGTCTCAACATCAAGGCGCGAGGGTCCAAATCCGCGTCTCAGCACCAAGGCGCGAGGCTCGAAACCCGCGCCTCGGTTATAACTGCCCTGGTTATGGGGCCAATCATCGCCCACATAACGGGGAAGTTAACCCCTCATTGTGGAGTGTTTTTAGGGGCACGTTCACCCCTGAAACCTCTATAAATAGCCCAATTGCTATGAGGGACACACACACACACGGAGAAGATAACAAGATGGACAGAGAGAGAAAAAAAGAGAGAGCTCAACTCTTCAAGCTAACTTGCTGCGTACGAGTTGCTCTTTGCCTATCACCTCTTTGAGAGTTTTGGTAGACAGGGCTGTGTTACTCTATCCACCATCCGAAGAGAAGATCCCCGGAAAGTCCCGACGATCACCTGGTCAACGGAGAACAAGATTCACTCTTCACCGCCACTTGAAGAACCCAGCACTAAACAAAGGGAGGATTCAAGACTCAACATCCTCCCTCCCTTGTAATCGGACTATTGGTCCGTTGTAATCTTTCAATTTGATTCAAGGAAATTTTACAGCGAATCTCATTCAATTTTCCGACCCATACAGTGATCCCACTAGATCCTCAATACAAGGACACACTTGTCCTATCTCTCGGTGTCGCTGTAACACTTTGATGCACACCCGCTCGCTTGAGGCCGATGCCTCTACAACTTCTCAAATGAAGAAAACTTGACCACACTTGATCAGAAAAAAGCTCACTTGGTATAATCCTATAACCAATATGAGAGAGATGATACTTGGGATTGTGTAGTGCAAAAAGACTAGAGAGAAGTAGAGGATTGCTTCAAAAATGTGTTGGAAATTTTTGACTTTGGAGAGAAAATCTTTTCTAAAAAGAAAACTAAAGTTTGCTTGAAAATATTTTGTAAATCTTGTGTAAAATGTTGTATCTAATCATGTTGAAGTGACCCACTATTTATAGTGGATGAAAAACAAAGTCTACAGCTCAAGTCGTTGGGGTGAGATCCCAACAAAAATCTGTCAGAAAAATAGAGTTATTGGAGTCTGTCAGAATTTCTGACAGCTACCGGTCGACCGGGTCAGTCGACCGCCAACGGTCATAAATCTGACCGTTGGAAGGGACGGTCGACCGCCGGGTCGACCGCAGCTCTGACTAAGAGAGGAAACTCTCTTACGGTCGACCGATCCGGTCGTCCGAAACAAACAAAGAGCACTGACATTGATTTTGGACGACCGGGCGGTCGGCTGACGTGCACACATGCACAGCCGTGCACGTCGGTCGGCAAGGTCGGTCGACCGGACTCTGTCAGATCTGTTTTTATAGAGTCTGCAGAAAGGAAAAGGAATTTTTGACTAAAATATTTTTGGTTAAGGATTCCTAAAATAGGGTTCTAGGACTTATAAAACTTAGAGTGTGATCATAGATCAACACCCAAACAAGTTAAATCATTATTTGGTAAAAATCCTTTTTGATAACATGATTTTCTAAAACTGGTTTTTCAGAAACATAGTTTTTCTAAAACTAAGTTAGAAATTATGATATAAAAATTGTTAAGCAATACTAAGTGTGTGTGAGTGACAATCCCAAGTATTCTACCTTTATCATCTAGGTTTTGACAAAATATCTAAAAAATGAAAAGTAAATTACAAATCTTGAATCTTTCTTTTATGTTTGATCCCGAAGCTTTTCTACCGTGCAAGGCTTGGGAATTCAAATCTTTAGCAGCGTCCAAATTGTGAGTCTTGATGTGGAGCCGTCAAATTAACTTGTTTTAAACCAGAAACTCTTTAAAACAAGATTGTTAAAAACATAACTAAATATGTTTTGTTATCATCAAAATATCGGGCTAATGGCCTTTGGGCCAACAAAGAGATGGTTTTAAAAGAAGGAGAGAGAGATGGCGGTGGATGGGTAAGTCGGTGGAGGAAGAGTGGAGAAGAAGAAAGAAGAAAATAGAAAAAGAAATAGGAAAAAAAAGAATTTAATAATAGTTTAATAGGGTCAAAATTGACTAGCTCCGAACGGTGCCCAAAAATTACAGAAAAAGAGAATATTATCCTGAGGCATAATGTGAAAACGGTTTGAATGAAAGCGGATTCTCAAAATTCTACTCTATTTGTGAAATAATAATCGTAAAGCCGATTATCGCAATCGGTCGACGCCGACTACGGATATTTTTCAAAATAATTCAAAAAAATTTCAGAAAATTCAGAAAAATCTAAAATATTAGAAAATGATGTATCGCGTACTGATTCTATGATTCGTACATCAGGGAGCAGGGGGTTACAAAACTAATCTCTCCACGAGGTGTGATCGAGCCAGCGGTTACTGGGGAACAAACCCAGTGCCTTATCGTCCAATCACGCCCACAAATGGTTTCAAACCAGCGGCCATTTAGGAACAAACCAAGTGATCTAACCTGTTGGCTTATCCTGACGAACTTAATATATATATATATATATATTATATTATATATATATATATATATATATATATATATATATATATATATATATATATATAATGGAGGAAGGGGTCGTGCGAGATCCGGCAAGAGGGGAAAGACAGTGTTATTATTATATGTATATATTATATAAACGGAGGAAGAGGCCATGCGAGACCCGGCAGCAGGAGAAAGACGACGTTATTTTATATATGTATATTACATAAATGGAAGAAGGGGTCGTGTTAGATTCGGTAGGAAGGAAAGACGATGAACAACTCAGTCACTTGAAAGTGATTGTCAAATGTGTGAGTATATCAATTGTGATAAGAATTTTTAAGTGTGTTAGAGTTATACGAGCTTGACACTATAACACAAGAATTACTTATATGTTTAATACTGTTGCATGCCATAAGAGTACATTGTGAAGATGAATCATTCGCTGTGAAAAATGAGTACGTTTGAGATGTATCATATAAACTTGTTACCATGTTACATAAACCACTTATGTATAGATTTAATGCATGCCATAAGAGTTGAATGTAATAACTTTCAAAATTTATCTTGTTTGTTCTTATAGTCTTGAAAAAAGAATTATATTCGGATAGTTTACTCATTGGGTTGTCAAGCTCACCCTTCCGGAATGACACGAGTCTGTCTCATTATGTGTGTGTGTTTGTTGTACTACAAAAATAAACGTTTATTTTTTGGTCCAACTCTAAACAGTTCAAATCCATGCTCTAGCATCCAAATGCAAGATCCACTCTGTTGAAGTTGATTTACATTATTTGAAGTCTCTAAAAATAAAAAATCATATCATTTGAATACTTTTTGCTTATCCATGAAGTGGGCGCAAAATAGGCAATCAAAAATAGCATTTTTCTTAGATTTACGTCTTTAGACATACAAATTCTCAATCCGACCATTTCATTATGATTTAAACACTTAAAAACCCTCACAATCCAATTTTTGTTAGATTTCAAATACTATACATTGTTAAACTAAACAACTCACTACTTTCAGCTGTCCGTCTTGCACCTACTTGATGGATAAGTAAAAAGTATTCAAATGACATAATTTTTGATTTTTAGATACTTCAGATAATGTAGATCAACTTCAACGGAGTGGATCTTACATTTGGATATCGGAGCATGAAAAACAAACCGTTAAGAGTTTGACCCAAAAATAAACGAAAATTTTGTAGTCTAACTTATATATATGTATGTGTGTGTGTGTGTGTGTGTGTGTGTTTGTATTGAAATGTAAAGTTTCAGGATATTCCAGAGGGTCCCACCTCTTATAGGTAAATCCAGCCTCCAAACTAATTTCTAAGGTATCCATAAGGCGTGATTGAGCCAGCAGTTACTGCAGAACAAACCCAGTACCTTGCCGCCCAATCACGCACCAAGTGATCGAATGAGGGACCACTCGGCCTACCCTCGCGGACTTATATGTATATGTATATGTATATGTATGTGTGTGTGTGTATAAGTGTGTGTGTGTGTGTGTGTGTGTGTGTGTGTGTGTATGTATAGACACACACACACATATATACACACAGTGTTATTATTATAATGTATATTATATACATAGAGGAAGGAGTCGTGCGAGATGATGAACAACTCTTTCACTTGAAAGTGATTTGTCGAATGTGTTTGTGTGTATCAATTGTGATAAGAATTATAAAGTTTGTCAAGAACTATACGAGCATGACACTAAAACACAAGAATTACTTGTATGTTTATTACTGTTGCATGCTATAAGAGTACATTGTGAAAATGAATCATTTGTTGTGAAAAACTGAATACGATTGAGCTGTATCATATAAACTTGTTACCATGTTACATAAACCACTTATGTATAAGATTATTGCAAGCCATAAGAGCTCGATGAAATAACTTTCAAAATTTATCTTGTTTGTTCTTATAGTCTTGATAAAAAGAATTATATTCGGATAGCTTTCTTATTGGTCTGTCAAGCTTACCCTTCCGAAATGACACAAGTATGTCTTATTTTATATATATATATATATATATATATATATATATATATATATATATATATATATAGACTTGTATCCTTTCAAAAGGATTTGATCCCGGATCCTTCCCACTCAATTCAACCCTCCAACATTCGAATACAAGATCCACTCTGTTGAAGTTGATCTATACTATTTCAAGTATCTATAAACAAAAAATCAAGTGTTTTAAATACTTTTTGTCCATCCATCAAGCGACGCAAAATGGACGGCCGAAAGTAGTGAGTTGGTTAGATTTATGTCTTTAGACATACAAATTCTCGATCCTGATCTAAACATTTAAAAACCCCTATAAACTAATTTTGTTAGATTTCAAATGTTCTACACCGTTAAACTAACCAACTCACTATTTAGGCCGTCCGTTTTTTCCCTACTTGATGGATGGGTAAAAAGTATTTAAAACACTTGATTTTTGGTTTATAGATACTTGAAATAGTATAGATCAACTTCAACGGAGTGGATCTTGTATTCGAATGTTGGAGGGTCGAATTTGAGTGGAAAGGATCCGGGATCAAATCCTTTTGAAAGGATACAAGTATATATATATATATATATATATATATATATATATATATATATATATATATATATATATATATATATATAGGAAGCTGATCCTTTAAGAACGGTTCTCACGGATTTCTGTGAGAACTTTCACGTGGGTCGTCGGATCTGATAGATCAAATCAAATAAAACTAGATCTCTATCAGATCCGACGGCCCACGTGAAAGTTCTCACATGAATTCGTGAGAACCGTTCTTAGGGGATCAACTCACTATATATATATATATATATATATATATATATATATATATATATATATATATATATATATATATATATATATATTGAAAAATAAAGTTTCAGGGTATCTCAGAGCGCCCCACTCTATTACAGATAAATCTGCGTTGTTGTTATCCGACTTCCAGACTAATTTCTAAGGTGTCCACGAGGTGTGATCGAGCCAGCAGTTATTGAAGAGCAAACCCAGTGGTGCCTTAACGCCCAATCACGGCCACGAGTAATTTTGAACCAGCAACACTTGGAAGCAAACCAAGTGATCTAATCAGCCAGCCTTACCTCGCGAATATATGTGTGTGCGCGCGCGCGCGAACGTGTATATGTATGTGTATATATACATATATCTCTGTGTGCGCGTGTATATATGTGTGTTGTATGTATGTATGTATGTATAATGGAGGAAGGGCTCGTGTGAGATCCGGCAAGAGGGGGAAGATAATGTTATTATTATATATGTATATTATAAAATCAAGGAAGGGGCCATGCAAGATTTGACAGCAGGGGAAAGACGGTATTGTTGTTATATACGTATGTTATATAAATGAAAGAAGGGGCCGTGTTAGATTTGGTAGGAGGGGAAAAACAGTGAACAACTCATTCACTTGAAAGTGATTGTAGAATGTGTGAGTACATCAATTGTGATAAGAATTATTAAGTGTGTCAGAGCTAAACGAGCTTGACACTGTGACACAAGAATTACTTGTATGTTTGTTGATATTGCATGTCATAAAAATACATTATGAAAATGAATCATTCGTTGCAAGAACTGAATAGCTGAATCATATAAACTTGTTACCGTGTTACATAAACCACTTCTGAATAGAATTATTGCATGCCATAAGAGTTGGATGTAATAATTTTCAAAATTTATCTTGTTTATTCTTATAGTTTTAATAAAAAGAATTATATTCGGATAGTTTTCTCGTTGGGCTGTCAAGCTCACCTTTGCATATTAATCCCACTTTTAGGTTTAAATAAAGGTAGAGGCCCTGCGTGAAGCCAAGATTGTCCCAATCATAAGAACGAAGATTTACCTGTTGAAGACTTGAACAATTTCTTTTAAATGTTCCTTTTATAAGTTTATATACAAAACTTTTGGAACACTGCTTACATGTAAACGAGTGTTAGTATGTGTTACAACTCTAAATATGGATTTGAAATGTACGCATGTGTTCAGTAACACTTGATTTGATCTTTGTTTGAGATAGGTGACGCTGTGTGTATATATGTTAACGAAACTTTTTATGAAAATATGTATATTGTTGAGATGAAAGTTTGAAGTTGATAAGTAGGTTGATATTGACCGAAACTATTATATATGTATCATGGCAGACTCTTAGTTTTAGGGGAGATGTTGTTGAAAATGTTAAATTATAGAAAAGACTATGAATGATTTAGATTTAATTAAAATAAGTTGGTGATTAAAATCTGAGACCGTTATAGTTCTGAATATAGAAAGTATTAATACAATGGTAGCTGGTTACGCCGCTTGCAGGGGGAAAATATATTCTTGATTGGGTCTCAAATGGACTCTTATCTCTTTGCAAATTCGACCCGACCTGACCCGCTTGCAGCCCTACCTCCAATGCTCCAACACCGCACCCAGTTCCCTAAAACCTTGCCACTGTCGGCTGCTCTTTCCCCATTGCGACCTCGCAAAGTCGAGAGCGAATATGGCGACGATGAGCAGAAGCATCAAGTCTCTGCACTCTCAGAGCTCACTATTTCGCGTTCTCTTTTCAAACCCAACGCCTGCGCCTCTCTTCGCCCGCAGCTTCCACTCCGGTCCAAAATCCCACCCCTCAATTTCTTCCCGCAGTTTTTTGTCACTCCAATTTCTCAAAAAATCCCCTCTTTTATCTCCACAGATGACATTTTTGGCGACAGCAAAGGCAACGCCACCCCTTTCGAATCGGCAGATGATTTCGAGAAGCGTCTCTTCGGGTCCAACTCCAGGAACAGCGGCAGCGGCGGCGATGGACCCATCACTGACTCCTTCTATCGGAAGCTCGATCGGATTGAGAAGGCTCACGGCCACGGGAGATCGTCGACCCCCGGGTTTGGGCACAGATCGAGGATGAACGACGGCGGAAGCATGGCTGAGGGTTTCGATACGCTGTCCGATGGGATGGATGCCAAGTTGAAGAGAGCTGCGACCACGTTTCCAGTTACCGATGAGATCTTGAACGATGACTATGCATTCAGGCCCGACGTCACTTTTTTACCCGGAACCACCTACACGCCAAGGGTATGCTTGCTCGTTTTTCATTTTTTTCCCGGAATTTTAGGCAACATTTGGAGCAATTAATTTGAGTAGGACTTGGATTAAATGCATTTTTGATGCAATTGTCACAAAAAAGCCACATCTTTTGGGTGTCCTCGTGACGAGCGAACAAATTAAACATTGCTAGATCCCTTAGAATTACATGTGAAAGTGGTGGAGGAACACATGAGTTGAATTAGAATTGAATTCTTATAGTGCCACGTACATCATGACTATCAATGGAATAATGCTTCTCTGACCCACGACCAGGATTTTGATTGGCTGAAATGAAATTAAAAAAAAAAAAGAAAAAAAGAAGAAGAAAACTTCTCATTCTCTACTGTGTTGTGATTTCTTCATCCTCGACACTACACTATGTCACCACTAGTATTAATGAACCCATTGGAAGAACATATAAACTGAATTCTGAAAGCACCAGATACGTTCCCAAATATTCTTTTGATGATTTTGCTGATATATTATTATGTTCATTGGATTTAGTTTACAGTTAGTTCTTATAAAATTATTATCTACATTGAACCTTACTGATTTGAATTTTACTATATCCTTGCGTAAGTAACCCGTAGTATTATCAATCTGATTGCGCGCACATCAGTATATTACTCAAACTGAGTTTATGGATCTTAGAATGTCCGTTTTATATATTTGACATGTCTTCTGAGTTATACCTTCTTTTTTATTTGTCCTCTCTAGGGGCTACTCTCATTGTTTGAGTTTTTTTCTTTTTTAATTTTTGAACATCGACTTATGTTGTTTTAAAACACCATGTTCTGCAATCTTTTACTTGGATACAGAACATAGTATATTATGAGTTACTGTGGTTCCCTTTTGCACATAAAGACTTTGGATCTTCCAAAATTTATTAACTGTTCTAGTTGGTTTGTTAATCCATTTTAAATCCTGCAACCACACGGCCACTTGCAGGATCTTGATCTTACTAAACCAGGGATACAGAAAAGTTTCAAAAGAGCTGAGTTTGAAACAACTACAGCAGAGGTTTTGATGAAAGCTGATTTCAGGGTGAGTCCCTACTTGACGAAAACTATATTGCTTTGTGAACTTCCTAGTTCCAGAAAAATTATTGATATCCATTCTGGTTATGTACTAACCCTGTTAGTTCCATCTTTCTCTTGGTTGCTAAACTATTATGGTTTACTAGTTTTGATTACTCATCTTGTTGTGTGTTTTTTGTCTACGTGATCCATTTCAATTATAAGATATGGCAGTTGATGATCAGAAAAATTGCTGAATGATGCATAATTCAAAATTAGGATGTAAATACATCATTGAAATTGACTTTGACATCTATACGACCAGTCTACCATAAAGGAGCCAGTGCGATATTCCAACTTGGGATTCTGTTTGTCAAACTTTTGTTCACCCTCATAACCAGTTAATGAATTTAAAGAATCTTTTTCTCTAGTTAATGGTCGGTCAATACAAATTTGCATGACCACAAAATTAACTGTTTGTGCTGCAATTGGGCTGGAAGTGGGATTTGCATGACCACAAAATTAACTGTTTGTGCTGCAAGTGGGCTGGAAGTGAGATTTGCAAGTGGATCGTAGTTGCGATGCTGGTGCATTTTACGACTTACGGTTCAAACAAACGCTGTAAGTCATAACTCGCAAGTGGTACTTGCGACTTACGGCCTTTTACGGTGAAACAAACATCCTTAAGCAACTCCTACAATATCACTTCTTGCCGCTTCCTGGTTCTCTTTGATGTTGTATTCTTTCTACCAAAATAAACGAAAGGGAAGTTTACTAATTGACTGCCCTTATTGATATAATTTCACTTTCCCTGCCTATTACCCTTTTTTCATAAAGACATAAATAATAATAATATAAATCTAAAAAGTTGAGTCTTATAACAAAGCATTGTGTGCTCCAGTATTCATATTCTTTATTAGTTTTCTTTTGAGCATCAATTTTACCTTGTTAGTTGTCTTTGTTTGTGTTTAAAACTAGGAAAAGTGCTACTGCATTTATTTTATTTCACATATAGTGTAGGGTTATCTGAGAACTATGAAATCCAGTGTGGTACATTTCAACTAAGAATTTGATACAGCTCATGGTTATATTGTAGATAAAAATAATAGTTTTGTTTAAAAAATTTAAAACTTTTTACCAGTTTCACCCTTTACGTATGGGGTGAAGAATGTTTTTCTATCCCTTATCTATTAGTCTAGGATAAGGGTAAAACATAGGCCATTTATCCTTTATTCATTAGGCTAAGGGTGTTTTTTGTTTGTACATTACCTGTGAGGGTAAGGGTAAAACATTGTTCCTTTAAAATGGTTAAGAGTAAGAGTCTTATGTACGGATTGCCATCCATAGTCAGTAATTCCTCTAAGAAAGGTACATAGTTAAACTTCTGCTACTTACATGTGTAATGTAGATCTTGTATCTGATAAATCAAATGTCCATGCATAATTGTCTAGATTAATCATTGATCAGACTGTGTCGTGTGATTGTTCTCAAGATGGCTATATATAAATGTCATAACGTTGGCACCCAAATTCCAACAAGGTTTGTTATAGTTAGGGGTGTCAATTGGGCCGGGCTGGGCCAAACCTGGCCCGGGCACGGCTGGCCAGAGGCCGGCCCGTGCCTGGCTCGGCATGCCCGACCAAAAGGCGGGCGGCCTGGGTTCCATAAATGGAACCGGGCATGGCCCAAGGCCTGGTTGCCCCGCGCCGGCCTGTGCCGGCCCGACAATTAAAAAAAATAAAAAACATAAAAACCTTAAAAAAACTTTAAAAATTCAAAGTTTTTTAAAAAAAATTACTTATTTATAGAGGAGGAGAAAATATTTTTTTGCAATTTTTATTTTGCAAAAAACACAAAAAAAACCAACATATACCCGCTAGGGGGTTTGTGTAAAAAATTTGCAAAAACCCCCTCAACGGTTATAAGAGCCGTTGGGTGTAGGCTAGGGGGTTTTTGCAATTTTTTTTTTTGCAAAAGCCCCCCCAACGGCTCTTAGAGCCATTGGGCTCTTGATCGGGCCATGCTGGCCCGGTTTCAGCCCGACCGGGCTCGGCAAGCCCAGTGGCTCGAGCCGTTGGGTATTTCGGGCCTGGCACGGCCCACCGGGCCCAGGGCCGCCAAATGGCGGACCCGGGGCCGGCCTGCTGAAAACCCGGACTCGGGCCGGGTTGACCCGAGTCTTGACCCGGGCCTGGCCGGGCCGTGCCCTTGCTAGCCTGGGCCGTCGGGTTGTCGGGTTGGGCCTGCCCAATTGACACCCCTTAGTTATAACTGCCAACCACCCTCGTGGCCTTAACTGGGTAACCTGCACGCTGTTTTGTTTCAATTTGCATATTGTACCAATTTTTTATGCAACGTCTGGTTTAGAACGGCCAGTACCAGAAAGCCAACATAGGGAATCACTTTCATCTCCAAGACACTAGACAAATCAAAGAGATTAATGGAATTACATTAAAAGGACATGTACACAATATATGTTGTCATAAAATGCAAAGAGGGGTCACCTTTAAGCTGTATTAATTTGTGTCAAAAAATATTTCACTTCCCAAAAATGAATTGATTATGGACACATTTCTAATTGTCTTCTGCCTCATAATTACTGTCTATTTGGAGAAAGTTGTTTTGCAATATCTAGAATTGTCAGGAGTGTGCAGTGCAGTTTTCAAGGGTTTTTACCATTGGGATGAGCTAGAAGATCTGAGCAGAGATGTCTTCTTCCATATGTAGGCCCCCATACCAGCTGTGTAAATATTGTTGGCAAAGGGTTGTTCATGTGTGGAAGTAATTCATCATCCCAACTAAATGTGTTTCTCTTCTAAGCCGCAACAACTACATAGAAATGGAGAGCAGCATAGACCTTTTCTTTTGGTGCTCCTTTTTGTTGTTTGAGAAGAGGGGAATGGGCGGGAGGTGGTGTTTGCATATGTCAGCTGGATGAAGGCCTTGTATATTTTGGTAGCGCTTCTTTGGCATGCCACATTTAAAACCCTAGATGTTCAGAAATTGCTGATATGCGAACCTTCCAAAAATCTGACATATGGACATTATGTTGGACCGAGACAAATTGGAGGATGTTGCATCTGTATTAGATACATATTTGCAGTGCTATATGCAAGATACTTGGTAGATATGTGTCCGACATGCCTATGACATGTACCTTGAACTCTTTGGAAATAGTTGGATTTAGGCAAACTGGAGTTTAATTTTCATGTATGAATATATGGTTGGGGGATTTATATAAAAATTTCATTTATGCGAAGTTATTGATATGAATCTTAAGGTTATATCCTGTCTTATCCCGATTCTTTATAACAACAACAACGATGACAATAGTAATAATAATAGATAATTTTATTGTGGTGTCCATGATGTATCTGTTTTCTTGGGTTCTTAAGATTTTATGTATCCGTATATCCTTGTTTTGCCATGTCCATGTCCCTTGTTATGTATCTGGGCAACATAGTAGGGATACCAATATTTTTATACATGTACATTTGCTTGTAAATATGTGTCTACTAACTAATGAATCTACAGTTTAATAGGATAAATTTGACCCTTTACTAATACAATATACTTGAAATATTTCATATAGCACTAGAATGGAAATGTTATGGTGATATCATCATAATTATTTTTTAATGTGTTGTTGAAGACTTGAAGTTCTTTTAAGTGCCCTTAAGTATCATATCTACAGTTTAAGGCCTTGTATATTTTGGTAGCGCTTCTTTGGCATGCCACATTTAAAACGTCTAGATGTTCAGAAATTGCTGATATGCGAACCTTCCAAAAATCTGACATATGGACATTATGTTGGACCGAGACAAATTGGAGGATGTTGCATCTGTGTTAGATACATATTTGCACTGCTATATGCAAGATATTTGGTAGATATGTGTCCGACATGCCTATGACATGTACCTTGAAC
This sequence comes from Agave tequilana, assembly GCA_038442645.1. Classification (NCBI taxonomy): domain Eukaryota; kingdom Viridiplantae; phylum Streptophyta; class Magnoliopsida; order Asparagales; family Asparagaceae; genus Agave; species Agave tequilana. The sequence goes on from JAVJIF010031492.1 coordinate 84,879, forward strand.
TCTTTGGAAATAGTTGGATTTATGCAAACTGGAGTATAATTTTCATGTATGAATATATGGTTGGGGGATTTATATAAAAATTTCATTCATGCGAGTTATTGATATGAATCTTAAGGTTATATCCTGTCTTATCCTGATTCTTTATAACAACAACAACGATGACAATAGTAATAATAATAGATAATTTTATTGTGGTGTCCATGATGTATCTGTTTTCTTGGGTTCTTAAGATTTTATGTATCCGTATATCCTTGTTTTGCCATGTCCATGTCCCTTGTTATGTATCTGGGCAACATAGTAGGGATACCAATATTTTTATACATGTACATTTGCTTGTAAATATGTGTCTACTAACTAATGAATCTACAGTTTAATAGGATAAATTTGACCCTTTACTAATACAATATACTTGAAATATTTCATATAGCACTAGAATGGAAATGTTATGGTGATATCATCATAATTATTTTTTAATGTGTTGTTGAAGACTTGAAGTTCTTTTAAGTGTCCTTAAGTATCATTTCTTTGAGCACCTGACACATCAAAAAAAACCTATAAGTGCCCAGTTAACAATATATTTTTTAATTGGAAACTTAAAAACAGTGTTCTTTATTCTAGTGTTTACTTCTTCCCCTGCAGCTGTGTGTGTGTGTGTCTGTTAAGAATCTCAATTGCTAACATAGTTGCCATGTCAGTGTTCGCTTGGTAGAGAACTATGGCAACAATAATTATTTTTAGCTGTCCTAATTAGCATTTTTTTAGCTAACTTGGCAGCTGGAGCTCAACCATGCGGCCATGAACCAGTGTTAAGAGCATTGCCTCTTTGTCCCATAATATCATATCTTATATCGTTGTTCTCCCCTGAAGTCCATGAAACATGTTTTTCCTTAAATGTAGTTCGTTTTAACAAGTAAATTATTCGATGCAGAATGTGCGATTCCTAGCAAACTTTCTCACTGAAGCAGGAATTATTATCAAGAGAAGCCAGGTGAACATGTTTGTTGTATAAGCAACTTTACATAATATTGTTTTAACATTGTCCGTTTTCAAACTTAATTAGTTACTTTCTCTTTCTTGTGATACAGACTAAGATAAGTGCCAAAGCTCAGAGGAAGGTGGCAAGGGAGATTAAGACTGCACGTGCTCTTGGTCTCATGCCTTTCGTTACCATGGGTACAAAGCCATTTTCCTATGGCAAAACAATGGAAGATGTAGATGATGATTATGATTATGACACATATTATGGTGGTAACATCACTGATGCTGCTACAGAACCAGTCGAAGAAAACTGATTTATTGTGACAAGGATGCCAAGGTACTAATAGTTTACATCTAAGGAATTCATGGAGCAGTTTAGTTTTATTTGTAGGCAAAACTTTTTGTTGGCTGATCCCCTTTCTGCTATCTTGTTAGTATGTCCACCTTTTTAACTTGTGTGCTTGCAGCAGTGCAAGATTTAAAATGTGCAATAGGGACAGTTAGTGCAGCTGAGTTATAAGTTTGTTAAACGTAAATTTTGGTCATGAAAAGCAGCAACAATTTTTTTTTCTTTCTTGTTTCCCCCTATTAATACCAGAAGTCGAACACTTACACATGCTAAAACATACGACAAATAGGAAGATGGAGCTGTATGCACATGAACCTTTCTAAAGTAAGCATAAATACATCCTTAAACCCTGTGCGGATACCTTTCTTAGTAAACACAAAGATCGATAAATATCTGTTTAGTGCTGAGTGTAGTTGTTTTTTATTTGTTCTCTCTTTTTAGTTGTTCTCTCTTTAGTCACATATCAGTTGTGAGGGAAGAGTTGTTTGTCTTGTAGGTCTATAAAGGCAGCAATCAATAAGAGTGGTAACCAATGAAGATTTGTTTAATGAAAATTTGGATTTTCTCAATGGAGATTTTCTTTTATGAATTCGAGTGTGAAATCCAATTCAACTAAGATTTGTGTATGAATTCAAATTTTAGTTATCTTCTTATCCGCTCTCTCAAATTCTTATCCTCTCTCAAATTTCCCACAGTCGTCAACACCCACCTCCTCATCTCACTGTGCCACCCCTCTATTCCCTCGGTCTCGACCTCGCCTCCCTGCCCTCTCGGCAAGCGACAACCATTCACGAATGCTTCTCTTTATCTGCCACCTCCTCCCTACATCAACACACAAGGCTCCTTTGCGCGACTTCCGACATACTAGAACCCGCACGCAAGACAATGCTTCCCTCTCCTCCCCTACAACGGCGTGCAACCCCGAACTCCTTGCTGCGGATGTGGAGACCGACGACTCTCTTCCTGCTACATAGCAACAATAATCGCAACATTAGTCGGGTAATCAAAGAAGTGAATCAACAAAGTAACTTGACATCAAACACAACACCGGTGCCCGTGAGCGAAGCCTCTCGGTAGGTAATATCTTTTTCGATTTTCAAATTATCAATTAGATTATACAGTAGATTTATTTTCTAAATTGTTATCATATTAATTGGCTATCCACTATCAATGTGAGTTGTGTGAATCTGATTAATTTTTATGATTTACTGACCTCGATATTGTAAATTGGACTGTTGAATTTAATTGGGTATTATAATTGACTTTATGCGATTTGAATTATCTAAACTAAACATGCAAATAATTGTTAAATTCATCTACCAACAATATTAGTTTTAGATCATTTCATACGAAAGATCATTTAATTGTAGTGAAACATTGCGAATTTCAAGAATATCACTGATTTCACACATCATTTGTTCCCGTTTCACATCAATTTGATATCAGAGCATGATTTAGGTAGGAACTTGCATCATTAAAAATTTGGTTTGTTTCTTGCATAAAAAATAATAAAAAATTTGCATTTAGGAATTCCTGGCATTCATTTTGAGTCTTTGTTTAGTGGGTCCCCAACCACCACTATGGATGTCCCGACTTTTGACGGTTGTCTAGATTATTCTGTTTGCTTAAGTGATTTTTAAGTTTTTCTTGATTGGTTACACAACATGGACAGATACTTCACCCGGTACTTGCTCTTTGAAATGGAGAAAGTCAGGTTTGTTATCACGAAACTGACTGAACAAGCGAGCCAATACTGGGCAGATGTGGAAAGAAACATGAAAACTCGATTTCAAATACCGATTGAAGCTTGAAAATATATGATGAACGAAGTCATGGGTAAATATGTGCCACCTTTTTATTTCGCTAATCTTTTGACAAATGGTGCCGAATTATCCAAGTCAACAAATCCGCCAAGGAGTATGTTACCGAATTCGATGATTTTCTCACTCGCTATAATATTTGAGGCATGCAGAGTGACATCCAAATCTTTTCCCAATTTTGAGATAGACTTATAGAAGATCTGGTACTTGAGCTTTGGAATCATGGAGTCACTAATCTTAAAAAGGCTTATGCCTTGGTCCAAGATCTAAATGCTATTAAATTGAGTTATAGAAGTCAAGATCAACGAGCCCCAACGTTCAAATCCAATTTGAGTCAATACCTATGACGAGTTAGTTCTCACTCACCAAAACACAAGGTGGACACCAAGGACAAAAATATTGAAAATAACTCAAAAGGCAAGAACATTGGAAGGAACTTCTCCACACTTAGTCCTATAATCAAGTGTTACAAACATGGTTCAAAGTCTTAGTCTAGGCCGTCGACTCGACAGGTGCTGAGACGCACCGATCGCGGAACAGACTCGGCTGATACGCGCGAAACATTACATAGAAAGCTCAATTTTTTTAAAAATATTATGACAAATCTTAAAAAAAAATATAGGCATCAATATTTATGTATCACATGTACAAAACATATCATATAGCACACTAAATATAAAGAGAATACATAAATGCATGCGTCGTCATTAGAAACATACCAAAATGAAATTATATTTTTACTATATTGATATTTCTAAATTAACTTTAAATATCCTAGATCTATACTATTAAATTAAATTAAATTAAAATTATACTAAATTAAATTTAAACTAAGAGAGATAGGGTGAGACAAATACAGGGAGAATGAGAGAGAGATCGGGTGGGCGGAAGAGAGAAACTGAGAGAGGATTGCAGGTTAAAAAAGAGACTGAGATAGAGCCAGAGAGATAGAGAGATTAGGGGTAAGAGAGTAGTCTCTCTTTTAGTCTCTCCCGCTCACTCTCAGTCTGAGACTCTTACCTGGAGCTGAAGGCGGGCGGCGGCGTGCGTGTGAAAGGGGCGAGCGAAGATCGAGTAAGTTTTAGATCTAGTTTTGCTCTTTTTCCTTTTATGCACGAAAAAACAGGTCGAGTTTAACAATGCTGACCCGGATCAGCCTTGACTCGGTCGATTCGTCCGAGTCGATCGAGTCAAGGTTGATTCCATCAAATCTCGGTCTAAAAAGTGGAACACGTCGCGTTCTCGGATTGACGACGTCGTTTTGGTTACGATTTGGCCGAGATTTCGAACCCTGATTACAAGTGCCAAGGCTATGGGCATGTTGTTGCTAACTATCCAAGCCCAGTCAGAGTTTCTATTGATAAATTACTTGTAGTAGATCCGGTGTCTGACTCTGAGGAATTCATTTACCAAATGGAAGAGCTAGAAGACTCTGATTCTGGTGAAAAAATTGCGAAAGATAACATTGAGGAGTCCAGTATTTCGATCCCTCTTTAAGTCACTCAGTGATTACGGACTTTACTGATGTCTCTTCTAAAGAGAACACTCTGATTCACTCCGAAGTCACCCATGGATTATGAAGTTTATTAATGTCTTTTCTGAAGACCTGGATGAGCTACCACCGGCGCAGTCTCAGGTGCTAGTTTTTCCAACCTGCCATCTTAAAAGATGGATCCTATCATGCATACTTAAACGCAAAGAAAAAATGAGTTGTCACTAGAGATCAAGCAACCGTGCCTTGTCCCAATAAACATCCATTTTTACGAGGACAAGTTTTGGAGCTATATAGTGATAAAGGTCAGATCAGGAATGCTACCATCTATGATTGACTCATGTTCGAGAGCTCAATGAATGCCGATATGGAAGAATCTCACACTTTACAGTTTATCAACCTTTCTTCCATTACGGTTGGACAAAAGGGCACATTCTCTTAGCCTTTACTTGTTAGGAGATTTCTTGACATCATTACTAATGTAATAAATAAGCAACCATGTACATTTACGATGGTGCACAGAATAATCCCTTTGATAGAGGTCGTGAATATTGTTGACCCACTGAACCAAGTGCCTAAAGTTTTTCTGTTTAATAAAGAGTCAAGTGACCCTTTTAATACATGTTGGGCACTAAACAAAGATATCTCTGCTATTATAGAGTATTCCGAGTCTGCATATTTGAATTTGTATCACATTTTTTACACACGTACACGATCTATGTATGAAAAATCAGTGATTTATTTGAACAATGCATCGCTAAGTATAATTTACGAGCTTTATCAAGAAAGAATTTAAAACTTTTAGTATTGACAAATTGTGATGGTTCAGACTATTAGCCCGAAACGATTTCCTTTAGAACTATTAATGATTTGCATGCTGTAGTAATCTTGAAGAAATCAAATTGCAATGCCTCATGTGATTTTGAAATTAGTCCTATTTTCAATGTTGGGTATTCAGTAGATTACAAGACTTTGATTTTAATCTTAACAACCCACTACTTGTGAGCCTTCCCTAAGCCATTTTTCTAAGAGTTCACAATGAGTTCACTGCCAGATATTCATTCTAATACGACAGTGAAATTTGATAGGACTTTATATAATTAAATTATTTGATGGGTTCTAATGATATTTGATTGTTTGAAAATGAATATTATCTATTGAGTGATGAGTTGCAGCAGGTAGACGCAGATGTGTTATTAGAGCATGCAGATAACCTTCTACACCTAACTCGAAGGAGTCGAGTTTTCTCCCACCGGGGGAAAATGATGTGGATATTTGACGATACATGGGGCACCACATATTAATTTGTTTGAATTGATTAGATTATGTATTCTGTTTACTGCTGAGTGTAGTTGTTCTTTGTTTGTTTTCTCTTTTTAATTCTTTCTTTAGTCTCATATCAGTTATGAGGTAAGAATTTTGAGTCTTATAGGCCTATAAAGACAGCAGTCAATGAAGATTTGTTTAATGAAAATTTAGATTTTCTTAATGGAGATTTCCTTTTATGAATTTGGGCGTTAAATCCAATTGTAATAATATTTGTTTGTGAATCCAAATCTTAATTATTTTTTTATCCTCTCTCAAATTCTTATCCTCCCTCAAATTCCCATAGTCGTTAACACCCACCTCCTCATCTCGTTGTGCACGATCTATGTATGAAAAATCAGTGATTTATTTGAACAATGCATCGCTAAGTATAATTTACGAGCTTTATCAAGAAAGAGTTTAAAACTTTTAGTATTGACAAATTGTGATGGTTCAGACTATTAGCCCGAAACGATTTCCTTTAGAACTATTAATGATTTGCATGCTGTAGTAATCTTGAAGAAATCAAATTGCAATGCCTCATGTGATTTTGAAATTAGTCCTATTTTCAATGTTGGGTATTCAGTAGATTACAAGACTTTGATTTTAATCTTAACAACCCACTACTTGTGAGCCTTTCCTAAGCCATTTTTCTAAGAGTTCACATTGAGTTCACTGTCAGATATTCATTCTAATACGACAGTGAAATTTGATAGGACTTTATATAATTAAATTATTTGATGGGTTCTAATGATATTTGATTGTTTGAAAATGAATATTATCTATTGAGTGATGAGTTGTAGCAGGTAGACGCAGATGTGTTATTAGAGCATGCAGATAACCTTCTACACCTAACTTGAATGAGTCGAGTTTTCTCCCACCCGGAGAAAATGATGTGGATATTTGACGATACATGGGGCACCACATATTGATTTGTTTGAATTGATTAGATTATGTATTCTGTTTACTGCTGAGTGTAGTTGTTCTTTGTTTGTTTTCTCTTTTTAATCCTCTCTTTAGTCTCATATCAGTTATTAGGTAAGAATTTTGAGTCTTATAGGCCTATAAAGACAGCAGTCAACGAAGATTTGTTTAATGAAAATTTAGATTTTCTTAATGGAGATTTCCTTTATGAATTTGGGTGTTAAATCCAATTGTAATAATATTTGTTTGTGAATCCAAATCTTAATTTTTTTTTTATCCTCAAATTCTTATCCTCCCTCAAATTCCCATAGTCGTCAACACCCACCTCCTCATCTCGTTGTGCCACTCTATTCCCTCGGTCCCCCCCTCCTCTGCCCTCTCGGCCATCGATAACCATCCGTGGACGCTCCTCCTTATCTGCCACCTCCTCCACGACATCAACACCCAAGGCAAGCCGCTTTACTCTTGTGTGCAAGCTTCTCCCGGTTTCAGTCTTAGCAGTGCCTCCTTTGCGCGACTTTCGACATCCCAGAACCCGCACGGCCCGACTGTGCCTCCCTCTTCTCCCTTACAATCGCGCGCAACCCCGAACTCCTTGCTGCGGTTGTGCAGACCAGCGACTCTCTTCCTGCCACACAACAACAATAATCGCAACATTAGTGAGGTAATCAAAGCAGTGAATCAACAAAGTAACTCAATAGCAAACACAACACTGGTACCCGAGAGCGAAGCCTCTCGGTAGGTAATATCTCTTTTGATCATCAACTTATCAATTGGATTATACAATATATTTATTCTCTAAATTGTTATCATATTAATGTACTATCTACTATCATTGTGAGTTGTGTGAATCTGATTAATGTTTGTGATTTACTGATTTTAGTATTGCAAATTGGAGTGTTCAATTTAACTGGGTATTGCAATTGATTTCATGATATCTGAATTATCTAAACTTCGCATGCAAATAATTGTGAAATCTATTTAGTAGCAGTATTAGTTTTAGATAATTTCTACCGAAGACCATTTAATTGTAGTGAAACGTTGCGAATTTCAAGAATATCACTGATTTCACACATCATCTGTTCCCCGTTTCACATCAATTTTCTTTATTCTACCTTTCTCTTGTTCAATTTTCTTAGTTTTACTTTTATGCCGTTCATTTATGATGTGAAACCTGTTCGTGTGATGGGAAATCAGTGATAAAATAATCAAACTACGCTTCACCAACAAGAGGCGATCGTTGGGTAGGGAATGACCAAAAACTAATAGTACTAGTAGATGGTTTTAAGAAAGAACATGCGCAGGCTAATCAATTTCAATCGTGAATTAATTAAAGATAATATGTTATGCAGGCAAAAAGATTCTATGATCAATATAATTAAGAGCATGCAGATACACACAATCTCACTTATTTGTGGACAGCATAAATTATTATCAATACTCGCAAATAGATGATCGTGTCAAGAAACGTACCTATTGAGGATCACGTCGATTGCGTAGCTTTGTCTTTCGCGGTTCGAATGCCTAGAGAATCGCTCGAATTAGGCTCCAGATGGCTAAAAAATAGCTCGAAAATCAAACTTGATGCTTAACATGTCTGTTCTGCTCTTAACAGGTCCATATTGTTGACTTGAGTTCAAATTCTGTAGCTATTGGGTTACACTGTAGCTCGCAGGGTCTGAACTAGCAGATTGAGTTGATGAAATTGGGTCGGGCTGCACAGGGTGGCAATATGTCAGTTGCAACTTGAGGAAGATACTAGCCTACTTGAAGTAGATTGGGTGAGTGCGTGGTGGGGTTAAAGAAAAACACCACAGGAGGTGGCGATAGTGGTAGGATGTGGAGGAGGCTTTGACGAGGGCAGATGACCTCAAGAAGAGTCGAGGACGGAGGAGGAATCTACAGAGGCTGGCGAGGAACTCTGGTGAGGTTGCAGAAGGTTGTTGTTAGCTGTCAAGTCTGCAAACGAAGTCGGTGACATGATCTTAACGTCGTCGGCTCAAGTTGGCATCGGGATCAGGTCGACGATGAGAGCTCGGTGATGTTGGTGGAGATGGGTTGAGGTGAGGTCGGAGGAAAAGAAGGCGGCGTCATGAGTGCATGCGAGAGGAAGAAGAGGCGGCGGTGCTGGCAAGGACAACGATGATGTTGGCAAGGACAACGACGATGGGATGAAGATGGCGCAAGGACAAGGTAAGGAGGAAATGGTGACTGCTGTGGGAGTTGAAGACTAGGGTTAGGGTTAGGGGGAGAGAGGTAGGGGATGATGAATACTTATTTTTTATTTTCATGGATTTTCAGGGAATTTCGGGAGAGGAATTAGGGTTAGAGTTTTGAAGAGGGATTAGGGTTTTGGAAGAAAGGGAAAGGGGATAGGATAAATTAACTAGGATTTCAACCTCTTAATTAGGACTAGTTAGGATTTCACACTCCTAAATTAGGGTTTCTCTAGGGTTCTACACTCCTAAGAGAGACTTTGAGAGAGAATCAAGATCATTCACAAGCTGGTTTTTTTTCATAATAATTTAGCATTAATTAATTAACTAGTACATGAGCCTTTTATATAAGCTTTCAAGTTCTAGATGACAACCCATGTGGTACTAAACTTCAAAAGAAATAAGAGAAAACTACTAAATAAAAAAAAGAAAATTGACTCAAATAAAATAAAGAGTGCATCGCTTCCAAATCAATCAATCAGGCCATATGGATGTGATGTGTCTTTCCAACCGATGATACACGCTCCAAGGTCGTGGCTGGATGTCCGCATCAGTTTATTTTCTCGTTTCTCCTCCCTCTTTTCTCATCCTGTCCCACCACCAACCCAACCCAAATCCCTAGACAATCATATGCCCCCCACAATAAAAACACCGCCACCCCCACGGGGAAAAACACCGTACCCGCTGCTTTTGCATCCGCATAAGCTGTTGAATTGACTTTAGAAATTTTTTCATTCCCACCAAGGAAGGCTATCCTTTGCTTATGTCTTACGGCAGCCCGCCCTGCTCCAACACCTCAATTTTGTCTAAGCTATCAAACCTCATCTTTTTCAATTCTGATTTTCAAACTTAGGAAAATCAGTTCATAGGTAAAACTGCTCCAAAGAATTGGAACAAAACTATGAGAGGTAGAGTTTGTGCAAACAATAGTGAGTAATCCAAATTGGCTCGACTTAAAATCACCAGTAAATAGGTTAATATTTAGCGTTTCAGTCTCTCATGTGGCTGGCTTGCTAGCTAGAAGTTGTTTATGTGTGCCAGCTTTTCCTACCTTGTAATTACATGAATAGTCATTGCTTCCTAAAAATATAAGTGTACTAGATTTTCATCAAATACCTACATTATCTTCAAGGTATTGTTTTTATAGATTGAAAATATTCAACAATTGGCAATGGTTACAGGTTACTTCGAATCCATTGTATTAGTCCAATCATGTTTATGGAAACCATTGGTAAAAAGGGTAATGGCCATAATGCTAATTGGCTGCTTTAGCAGACATGTGTAGAAACAAGTCTAAATTATTAATTAGCTGTTTTAGCAAAGGAGGAAAAATCTTGCAGGTTCTCATGTTGGGTGCTGATATCCTAGCTTGCTGTCTCACTGGGTTGTCTTTCTATAGTTCTTTTGATTTTTTCCTCATTTGTGATGCAACAATGAACTTAGGATCATTATGTAAGTAACTTATATAGTTTAAGTACTGTACTAGAGCACCTTCTGATGTTTACAGGTGACTTCGAGCCCATTGCATTAGTCCAATCATGTTTATGGAAACCTTTGGTAAAAAGGGGAATGGCCATAATGCTAATTCGCTGCTTTAGCAGACTCGTGTGTAGAAGCAAGTCTAAATTACTAATTAGCTGCTTTAGCAAAGGGGAAAAAAATCTTGCAAGTTCTCATGTTGGGTGCTGATATCACAGGATTGTCTTTTTATAGTTCTTTTGACTTTATCCTCATTTCTGATGCAACAATGAACTTAGGATCATTATATAAGTAGCTTATATAATTTAAGTACATGTAATAGTGCACATTTACTTGTTCTTAACATGTCAATTAAGAAGTTGCCTAAACCACCTTCTGATGTTTATGTACAATTCAGATAAGGTTAGAATGTCACAGATGCCAGTTTATAAGTCCAGCCTCTCTTAGTTCAACAATTTTTGTCTTGCTGTCTTAGTTTAATAGTTTTTGATATAGGTTTACCTAGACTCGTGGACAGCATAAATTTTTGCCTCTTCTCTGGAGTCCTGCTAGTTTAATGTCCCATGTGTTGGGGCATTAGCGAAGTTGGAAAAGTTGTCTGAAATTCTTAATAAACCAGAATGTGGAGCATTATAATATACTGGCTGTCTAAACATCATGATCATCCCAATATCTATCATACCCAAAAGTTTGAGCTAAGGGATAGCATTACATAGCTTAACACTTCCCTTAGCATGGCCTTCAGCCATGTCTAAGGCATCTAGTGAATATATAGTGAGTTAAACAGAGGTAATATAAATGTATCTAAATTATCATCAATGATGTTCAAACTCAAAGAGTTTTTTAAGGCAGTGATCAATACCGTAAAATAAAGTGGATTGTATGAGAGAGAAAAATGAGACAATATTAACATTGGCTTGGCCTTACATCTTCCAGTTTCCAACTCTAATCCATTCTCCATGATGTATACTAACTTGTTAATTACCTCTCTGTTTATACAAGAATACAATAAACAGATGGGATGGAAATAAATAGAATGTGATTAGGTACATTCTACAATATTTCTGGAGATGGAAAAACAGCAGTGATGGGATTAAAATCTTAATTAAACAATATAGGGAGAGGGGTTGATCGGATACAGTTCAATTTGTGGCAGCAAAGGCCAACAAAAGGAAACAGATTAGTTAATAGGCTTGAAACCCACATGACCAAAAAGGAGAAATACTTTTGGAGTCTTGGTTCCAATCTTATCAATCAGTTACCCATCTTTCTTTTTGTAGGATCCTGGACTAACCCACCTTTTAATTCCTTTATAATCACTCACTCAAGTATTGACCATTCAGAAGGATATGAGATGCTAAGCCCAATAAACCTCCACCTTGGCTTATACCAGATTCTATTCAACTGAAATTGGTAGGAGACAGGATGTTAACAGCACTTGCAGGACCTAGATCACATGATGTAACATGATTGAGATAGGTGATAACCATTTTCAGCTCAAATTCACATGCTAACAATGTCTGAACACAACAGATGGATTGCAAAGGGTCATTCGAACCATGGGGCTTGTAGGTGTGATAACCCAATAGAAGCTAATCTCTAGGCCTTTTGGTCTAAAAGGAGAAACCACTATTGTTATTCTGGTTTAGTCTTATTTATCTTGAATTCTACCAGACGGGAACCAAATCAACTCTTTAATTCCTTACCAAAGCACCACATCTCAACTTGGTAGGATACTAAACCCAACACAGTTTCATCTATGTGAATTAAAAATCATTCCTTACTTTCTGCAACACAATACACTGTCAAAATGTGTCTTTATCCTACTTAAAATTTATCTTAAATCACAAGTCCACAGTTGAATTCAATACCCCTCTGCATGAACCATTCAGTCGTTTTGCAATAGAGAAGACATTATGCTTGCCCTTGTACTGTACCACTACTACAAATTTCAACACAGTTTCATCTATGTGAATTAAAAATCATCCCTTACTTTCTGCAACACAATACACTGTCAAAATGTGTCTTTATCCTACTTAAAATTTATCTTAAATCACAAGTCCACAGTTGAATTCAATACCCCTCTGCATGAACCATTCAGTCGCTTTGCAATAGAGAAGACATTATGCTTGCCCTTGTACTGTACCACTACTACAAATTTCAATAAGTTCTCACCTTCAACTATTTAGACCTTATCTGGTCCACATATAATTCCAATAATACAATGTGAATGAGAAATTTCACACTCCTACCAATAATTTCGTTGTAGAACCTTCCTATATTTGTGCCAGCTCGTATACACTTATGGGGTAGCAGTCACCGCCTGAGGGACCATAACACCTCTCAGCGATGATTTCATTTGCGGCTTGTGTCGGATGGAAAGAATCCCAGAAGATGAACTGGTCTCTGGTGGCACATGGTCTTTGAAGTGGCAGACAGCTTACGGCTCCTCCATACCTTCCATTCCCACAACAAGCTTGGTTATTAACAGTAAACCCTGAAAACAATGAATATGACATGTGATATCAGTTTATAGCAACCCTGGTTCTCTCATTATAGTTCAGAAGGGATGTGGTTCTATGTTTTCTAACTTTTCTTTCAGCTTGCATGATACTTGGTAGAGAATACTAACCATAGTTAGATGGATTCTGAATAATGTCGAAGAATGTGTCGTAGATATTCTGGTAAACAAAGAAGGATCCTGGTAGGCTGCTGTTGAGGCTGATGGAGAGTGGAACGAGCCGTTGGTTGAATGCTGAGACCACCTCATTCACTCGCTGGATGCAGCACCCATCCGTGCTGTTTTGCAAGTTGAGCTGGTTTGGTATGCACCCCAGTGGACCAACCCCTACCAGCACCATTTTTCTTGCTCCGATTTTGTATAACTTCTGTAGTGAGGAGGGAAACATTGTTAGATAAATTAGCAACATTATCATATATCTGGCCCAATAAGAATTTGGTCATGCTTTATTCTTTGACTTATACTGTGTCTTAAAGGTATAGTCAATAAACCTCCTAGTGCAGAACTTGTCACATCCTTTTTTCATCTTAACCAATTCTTAGTCCAAGTGAGTTTAAACTTCGTGTCAGTAAGTTTGCGTACAGCTGGCCTGACATTTAATGACTGGAACCTATCTTATCAATAATTTTATTGACCAACTGTTTATCTCCAGGTTGCAAGATTGAATCAAGCTTGGTGACTGGTCACAAAAATTGCTTAATCCTGTCAATGCAGAGTTCTGTTTGCTCAATGGCCAATCATTTTTGTAGGGAAAAGGCTTAGAAATCAGTATCCATTGATCTACAGAGTAGCATAGATTTGATGTCGCTAACCCTTTTTTTTTCCAGAGAGAAGTTTGGATGCCACTTTTATTACTCCATCAAAAAGTAATCAGTTGTTGATGAAAAATTGCTGCAGGAAAATTCTGGGGATCGGTCTGGAGAGTTATTGGTGGTAATTTAAAAATCTGGCAGAAAATACAGTTGGAGAATGAATTTATCAACAGAGCAATTACTGGTCCAATAGGCATTCTGACAGCAGCTGGCTGGGAAAACACAGTGTGGGAAGTAATTCAGATTCAGAGTGTGTTTGATGACAATAACATGCAAGTTTAAAATTGAGTGGAATTGAAACAAAGGCCTCCACCTCAATCTGAGAAGTAAGTCCTAGTTTCTGTTTGATTAGATATGATTTTTGTTGGTGGCCTACAGGACCTTATATTTCTGCCTCCCTTTCTTTTCTTGCCATCAATGTGGTTATAAGGGTTCAGACCACATTTGTGATATAAACTGTTCGCCCCAGCTACCAATTTGTTCTCATTTATAGCATCTGTATGAATACTGTATGTGTTTGGATGCTTTAGAACTTTTGAGAAGATCTGGGTATACATTTTGAATTTATATACAGCTGTTTGGATTCTAGGAACATGTGGTTAACATGTTGGAAGTCAAGGTGACAGCTTTATTATCTCGATCTGAATATGACCGAAACTTTTGAGTTTGGATATTTGGAATTATTCTTTGTATCTATATCTGATGAAAGAGTAAATTAGATCCATATCGTACTTTTATTAGTTGGTTTACTTCTCAAAGCGGATCTTACCAATTTATAATGGATCTGCAAGTAGATCTTGTTTGTTGGATGTGTTTGGGTTCGACCCATTTTCCACACCTAGTTGGAAGTAAGAACAAAGTGGATAAGCTTCGTGTAAGAAATTCTATCAGCAACTTGGTTGTTTTGAACATAAGGTGGTCTTTTGTGATCTTGATCTCCTAAATACAGAGTATGAACTTCTCATTCTGGTTGTTGAAGTGTCGATATACGTTGCCAATTTTCTTCAAGCTCATTTAGTTGTTAACGATTGGCTTGATAGAAACAAGGGTTTCTTTCCAACTTTAAATTGCTAGTTGAAATATTATCAAACTCTTATTTCACTGCCTGGTTATTTTCTACTTTTTTTCTAGTTAAGTCCGTTGATGTTGGGTTCAAACTGAGTATCATCAGGTACTGTCTAGTGGCCGACGTCGGAAAATGAAATGTCAACACACGGTAGGGTTCGAACTTGGGACGTGGGGAGCTTGGAGCTCTAAGCGATCCAGGCCTACCAAGGCGACACCCCCGCAAGGGACGTGATTGGTTGAAAATGACTTGGAACCAGTGAAGTCGAGTGTAACAAGTCTATCTTAGCACCCCCATTTAATTGGTAATTCTAGGAATGTATAAACATCATTAACCAAAATAACAACCATGTCGTGTGCTGTTTTAAATTATTCTTTCTTTCCCTTTTCTTTTCTTTTATTTTATTTTTTGTTAGGAAGTTAGAATTTTGTTCCTAGTCTAGGAAATTCTCTCTCTGTTCCTATTTTATTGACAGGACCATTTTTGCTGAGACCCACCGTGGATCTCCTATGATCTAGGGTCCCAAACTGCATGCATTAATGCTTGGTCCATCTCAATCTTTTCCATGGGGACTAAACTCTTTGGGATGCAATAAATCCTACCTACAAATTTGATGCTAGAAATTAAGGTGCATTTCGTGTTTGGTTAATTACTCCTTAATGAAAAACATAGGATATTGTCTCATGCATTTCAGACAACACAGACACACACAAATTCCTTGCTACTTGCAGGAAGAGGAGAGATGGGAAGTTTACCATCAGTTGCTGAGTCAAGTTGCTAATGAGAAGATCGGCAAAGGCGTCGCCGGAGTAAGTCCGGCTACTAGAGTAGAGATTTGGAAGGAGATAGTTGTTGATGTAGTCATTGCTTCCTATGTTAATCACAAACACAGAGCTTGCCAAGAACTGAGTAAGTGCTGCTGGGCTTGGGATCAGAGTTGGCAGATCCTGCCTCACTGTCTTCTCAAACAAAGTCAATTGCCCATTGAATGGAACTCTTGCTCCCTGCTACAGTTACAAAGTATCAGAGCACCAGTGAAGACTTGTTTGTGGGCTACAAAGGAAGTCGACTTACATAGTGTGTTCCAGTTACGTCGAGGATTCCTGCAGCAGCTGAAGCATAGTTCACCCCGTCCAAGATTTTGGCAGTTCTTGAATCTAGGCTCAAGTATGGTGGTGGAAATGGTAAGCCTAACTTCTTAGCTACAAGCCATGATAAGACAAAGTGCATGTTACAACATTTATTGTTAACATGAACACAGACTCGTTTTTTAAGAGCCAACTCACCACCGAAATCTGCGACGGTCAGGCCGTTGCAGAACCGGCCGGTCGGCTGGCCAACGTCGATTCCGTAAGGCTCGTAGTTGGCCTTTGCGATCGACGGTATGAAGTTGTTGTTGCCGTTGTCGATCAATGAGTCGCCGAATATGAACATGGCCGGCGCTTTTCCGCATTCTGCCCGGCTGATCAAGCCCAGCAGCACAAGAAGTGAGAGGAGGAAGACAACTTCACTTCTTCTCTCCATTCTCTCAGACTCTCTGAGTGATTCTTGGAGGGAAGCCAGTGAGAGTGTGAGCTCTTACTTGTAGTGCTTCAGAGTTACTTTGTCATGAAAAAAGAGAGGATTGGTGGTTGCATGTTGCATTACTTTTTGTACTTGTTCTACTAACTAGGGAAAAGATAGTCTCACTTTTGCAGGCCGTCTTTTCACAGGCTACATTTATTTTCTTGTCCAGGGATACTAATTGAAAGTGTGGGTTCCTCTACAATAAAGCTTTCTGATTCACTGACCCCCAACAATGAATGTGAGAGATGATCTGACACTACAGCTCCAATGGCCAAAACCCCCTGAATTTTTGATAAATTTGAGTTCAAATTTTGTACCTAAAGAGAGACCTTTGGAAAGCAACAGGTCAAGGAGATGGACTAGGGTTTGAACCATGACCCCATGCAAATTGATAACAATTTGTCATGGACCTACAAGTCCCATTGTCCCAATCCATTTACATCCCCATGTACAGGGCCACAGGGCTGCCACAAGCAAGACCCAATTTTAGAAGAAGTCTTGAAATTGGCTTGTAGCCATTTTCATGGTTTTATTACCCAAGCAACTGATAATAGGAATTGGAACTGTGCAAGTAAAAATGTCATATAAACAATGTTCTGTGACTAAATCCTGTCTATGATTGCAATAAGACTGTAAGGTTAACAATATTAAGTAAAACTGTTTTTTTAGAAGAAAACGGGACCAAAAATGGAACAGGACTTGCAAGAGAGAAGGAGGAGAAAAAGAAAACAAAGTAGAATATTTTCTTCTCTGGGTTTTCACCTCATAAACATAGTTTCATACTTCAAAGGATACTAGAGGGCGTGTTTAGTTGCAAGGAAGTGGGCGGAAGTGAGGAAATAGGAAATTATAATTGCTCACTTCCTTATCTATCCAAACACCGGAAAAGAAAAATGAGAAAACCTGTTTTCTTTTTCTTTTTTCTTTTTTACACAATCACTTTCTCACTTCCAGAGTGCTACAGTTAATTTTGTGGTCATGTAAATCTCATTTGTAATAAGTTGTAACTTAAAACAGTTAATTTTGTGGTCATGTAAATCTCACTTGCATTCTAGTTATAATCTAATTTTATTTTTCTTAATTAATTTTTATTTTAATATTATTTTACGGTCAACTTTGTGGTCAATTTTTTCACTTTCACTTTCACATTATAATCTAAACATCCAAAAAGACATAACATTTTTTAAATCACACTTCCCAATAACATTCAAACACTGAAAAACTCACTAACAAATTCTCAAGTTCTAAAAGGAACTATTACTACTTCCTTACTTCCTCGCTTTCACCCCCTAACCAAACAGCCATTTTGAAAAAGAGAAACGGTGTTTTTAAACACAGTTCTTCTAACTAATATAAGTGGATTCAAATTCAAGTCCTGTGAACAATCAGCGTGATCTTATTTATTTAGTTTTTCCTTTTTTGGCTCTATAAGAAAATTCCCCCCTTGTTTTGGATAAATAATGCAGAAAATATAATTTTTTAAACAGCTGCCCCATAAGCATATAGCCTCTATGATTGAAAACTTTTACAGTGTATATTTTCATATGTAATGTGTTTTTTTTTTTGTCCCTTCTATTGTTGCATTTTAATAATAATCCTTGAGTCGGCACGTAAAAGTCTGTATGGCAAAACATTTCAAGAAAGAGATTTTTTTTTTTTTTTAAAGACAAAAAGCAATAGAGAGTTCTATTGGCCAAATTAACTAGAAATTATTCTGTGTTCTAAGAGCGTATGTATCTAAGACAGAGAAATAAAAGGCAATCTAGTCTCTCTTTTTGATATGCTAGTACGTGGATTCCACCATTTTTATGCTGATTTTGGTATTTGATTGAACTCAATTAAATATACTTATAAATGTTGGATTCTTGTCACGCGATAGACTTTTGTCATTCTGAGTTTTTTTCACTCAAATATAATCTTATGACATTCGAATGCAAGATCTATTCTGTTAAAATTGATTTATATTATTTTAAGTAACTAAAAATCAAAATTATATATTTTGAATATTTTTTGTTCATCCATCAAGTAGGCGCAAAATGAACAACGACAATAACATATTACTTAGATCTACGTCTTTAAACATACAAATTTTTGATCCGATTATTTCATCACGATCTAAACATTTAAAAACCGTCACACACCAACTTTTGTTAGATTTTAAATATTCTACACAGTTAAACTAACCAACTCAATATTTTCGACCGCTTACTTGATGGATGGATAAAAAATATTTAAAACACATAATTTTTGACTTTATTTAATTGAAATAATGTAGATCTGTCATAACAGAATGAATTTTACATTAAAATATTATAGAATTGAACCTAGATGAGAAGAATTTGATCTTGTATTCTTCCGAAATGACATAATTCTATCTCGTGTTGTCGAGTATCTTATTTTTTCAGCAGTTGGGAATTCATGAAAGATAGAAAGATAGGGAGGGAAAAAAAAAAACCCAAAGTTCCTCGATCTCTATGCTTTACTCTTGTCCTTTGCTTCTCTTCCACGCTGTCGATGCCATCGTTGCCTCCAGCTTGATCACCAGCATCATTGTTGTTACCTCTGTCACTGGCACACTGCCGTCCGAACCTGACTTTTAGACAACACTTTCATGTCTCTCTATCCATCCAATGTACGCATGCATCCAGTACATAGAATAATTTCTCCAAGCCAGGGAACAGATGAAGATTCTCTGTTACCCATTCATTTACCATCACATAATTTTGAGCTATGATAACGAGCTACAACAAACACTTTTTTGATTCCTCTCTTCTTCACGATCGAATCACACATGAGGAGAGAACAGCGACGCACAACGTTTTGTTGGATTTACCATCATTTTAGTTTTCTCTAATTTTCTCTTTTTAATGCTTAACTAGCATACTGTTTCTTTTAGCGCCTGGCTACGGGGGGTCGTTTGTTTCGCGTAAAAGTCCGTAAATCATAAATGACTTACAACTCAGTTACAACTACGGCGTTTGTTTGGACCGTAATTCGTAAAAGACTTACACAATCTAATTATCACTCACTTACAACCCAACTACCACTCACTTAACGCCCAGTTACAGTTAATTTTGTGGTCATGCAAATTTGTTTTATTTTTTTTATGTTAATATTAAATTTTTTTAATATTTAGCATTTTTAATATTTATTTGCAATATTAAAACTTTTTAAACCACTAAATAGTTAATTTTGTGGTCAACTTTTTTACTTACGACTTACACATTACGACAACCAAACATCGTAAAACACAATACACTTTTCCACTTACAACTTTATATTACCAACCAAACACCATAAAGCTTACATGCATGTAACTCATTTACAACTGTAAAAGACTTTACTAATTAGGACTTACAAATTACGGCCAGTTACGACAACCAAACAGGCCTATCAAACACCAAAAAGAAGTGCAGGAGAATATTTACAATACCGTGACAAGGCCAGCCTCGATTTACATTAGCATTGTTGTTGTCCCGTCCCGTTCTCAAAATATACAGTAGCGGGAACGCGACGAGAGTCAACAATGCATATACGTGAGGAAATACCCCACATATAGGCGGTAAGACTCAGTATAGAGAATAAACACAATATACACGATATAAATCTAACTTAAATAAGTACAAAAATACCTGCAAAAGGGTGAGATATCATGATAGATATGAAAACATGAATAAATAAGAAAGTAAAGACAAAATAATAAAGATATCTATGAATAATATAGATGACGAGTCTCTTATTAATATCTCAAAAAATACTATAAATCTCTGCGCTGCAACCTGAGAAAGCACTCTCAGGGTCGTCAGAAAGCGACCTAGTGAGTGGTAAAATGAATGAAGAAATAATAGTATATTATAACAGTATAACAATCACGATAACATATAGTACATGATTTGATACAATATAATTATACTAACAATAGGTATATATATTACAATTATTGTAACACACTATAATATTATTAATACCTAGCATGTAACAATGGTGTTACTACTACACTATTATACAATACGTAATTAAAATTATGACTATGTCAATCGGAAAGAGTTTTCTACACACACACACACATACATATACATATATACATATGTACACACACACACACATATATATACACACACACACACACACACATATATATATATATATATATATATACACACACACACACACACACACACACACACACACACATATATATATATATACATACATATATATATATACATATACATGTACATATATATATATATACACACATATATATATATGAAAAAAGTCGCTTTAGATTATAATCTAAGGAGGAGGCCTAAAATACTACCATGGAGCATCTCTAAGGATAATTCACTCTATTCATTTTGATCTACATATCTTAAAATGATTATGTATAAAAAATCATGCACTTTTGATATTTTTTATCCATGCATAAAATGGTTACAAAATGAGATGTTTTTCAACAATAGAACAAATGACACTGTTTGATCGATGGGTAAAAAAAGTTCAAACCGCATGATTTTTTATATATAAGAATTTTAGGGCATGAAAATCATGATAAATGGAGTGGATCATTCATATGAATGGTACATGGTGAGTTTTAGGGCTCCTCCTTAGATTGTAATCTAAGGAGACCTATTAGGAGCACTTGACCTTATATATATATACATATGTATATATGTATATATATGTGTGTGTATATATATGTGTGTGTGTATACATATATATATGTGTGTGTGTGTATATATATATACACACACATGTATATATATATGTATACACATATGTATATATATATATGTGTATATATACATATGTATACACATATGTGTATATATATATATATGTGTATATATACATATGTCTATACATATGTGTATATATACATATGTATATACATATGTATGTATGTGTGTGTATACACACACACACACACATATGTATATATATGTGTGTGTATATATGTGTGTGTGTGCGCGCGCGCGCGCGCACACACACACACACATATATACACACACATATATACATATGTACACACACACACACACACACACACACATATAGAAAGAGAGAGACTTGTGTCCTTCCAAAAAGATTTGAGGCCGAATCCTTCCTACTCAAATATCAACATCCCACATTCGAATACAAGATCCACTCCGTTGAAGTTGATCTATATTATTTTAAGTATTTATGAATCAAAAATCAAGTATTTTGAATCCTTTTTGCCCATGCATCAAGTAGGAGAAAAATGGACAGCCTAAACTGTTAGTTGGTTAGTTTAATAGTGTAAAATATTTGAAACCTAACAAAAATTAGTTTGTAGGGGTTTTTAAATGTTTAGATCATAATCAAATGGCCGGATCTAGAATTTGTATGTCTAAAGACATAGATCTAACCAACTCACTACTTTGGGCCATCTATTTTGCGTCGCTTGATGGATGGACAAAAAGTATTCAAAACACTTGATTTTTGGTTTAAAGATACTTGAAATAATATCGATCAACTTTAACGAAGTGGATCTTGTATTCGAATATTGGAGTGTTGTATTCGAGTTGGAAGGATTCATGCTCAAATCCTTTTGGAAGGACACAAGTCTCTCTCTTTCTCTCTCTCTTTATATATATATATATATATATATATATATATATATATATATATATATATATATATTATTTCAAATATATTGTTTTTAGCTAGTGGTAGCAATAGCATGAACGATATCAGTGATTATTATAAATACTTATGCAAAAAATAAACAGAATAATTATACCATAATATTTGATATTTCTTGTGAGCATACATGAATAGTGAGTCTATAGATAATACATGAAGTGCAATGTATACATGTAACATGGTGGTGGATAAGAAATCAGAAAGTGTAACAAGTATAAACAAACAATAATATACATGAATCGAGCATTGCATTTTATTTATACAATAATAAAAATCAGTATCACATGATATTTTACTCAATCTCTTTCAGTGTCCCACATCACTGGTAGTTCATACTGGAGTCCTTACTCCAGCCGAACCCATTTGAACATGGCATACGAGTACCATTATTCAAATGAAAGAGTGACTAAATAACAAGTGTTCCTGTCATCATCATTATTTATACTATTTTATTATGTTAATTGGAAACTCAAAGGTCAAAAAGCTCTAGTCAGGTGGGTGTATCCCGTACATACCCGGGATCAAGGCTTTAAACAAGCCTCTGGCTGTTGAGACCAGGGCTACCCGCTAGGGTAGGAGCAAAAAAAAAGAAACTCATGAGTTATAGACAAGCGGTGGCCAACACTACCACGTTCCCTGCAGTGAGATGAGTAGGGATCCAAGACATCCATCCTACAAGACCTAATCAACCTTCAAGTCTCCCCTACCCATATTATATTTATTATATTTTTATTGCTCAACAAATCAGAAACAATAACAATGCATGTAGCTTGTAACAAGATATTAAAACATGAGTATTGCTTATATCGTTAAACAAGATAACATGAAACAAGAGATGTAGAATTTTAGAGGTGGCCCCCATGGTGGCTCCTATGGACTCAAGAGATGGCCCCCATGACACATGTATGTAGTGTGGCACTTTACTCCGTGAGTGCTAGCTCCAGTGGCACTTCATTCCACACATCGAATATCAATAACCAACAAGATCATCCAACAAGAGTTATGTCAATAACATGTCAATAGTAGTGATATATGAACAATCAGATATCGATATTCGATAAATATTCATGTAATAGTGATATAAGAACATTCAGGTCATGAACTCAGATGAATCTATGTATCTATGAGACAAGAATATGAAATAACAGTGTTCAGTGTAACAAGGTATCCGTGTAACGTGGATACAACTACATGAAATAATAGTGTTCAGTGTAATAGAATATTCGGGTGACAGTGATACAAGAATATAAAATAATAGTGTTCAGTGTAATTATCCGTGTAACGATGATACAGGTATATGGAATAATAGTGTTCATGACACATATAAATATGTATACAACAGTGATACACGAACGTGACGTGTCCAGTGTATCAACATTCTCATGATTTTGATAACAATGACATGACAAATATGATGAATAAGTGTCAATATATTAATATTTCAACAGTTTTTGTATGATTAACATAAGAAATATTACAATAATTATCTACTTTCGAACTCTTCACATAGATTTTAATAACTATTAGTTTATTAATCTAGAATTTCTTTAATCTACAGTCTATTTATCATTAAATATATAGATAATTCATCTATATTTTATATTAAATCAATAATCTCAATAAAAAATTTATTGAATGTATTTAAAAAGCACTAACACATATTTTATTTAGAGTGATTTGTCATTTACATGATTAATTGGACGATAATTATCGTTTATTAAATAAATTAATAAATTAATGTCTTTCAACATGATAAAATATAATATATAAAAGAAAAACACTCACAGTAATTGTCACAGGGATGTAGCTCGTTCTTGTACAATCGCAATGGCTCGAGAATCGTTCAAATCGGACTCTGAATGATTAAGATATCGCTCGAACACTAAAATTAATAAAATGGGTTAATTATGTAATAAAAAAGTCTAAATCATAAATATTATAAATTGTCGGGGGTTTTATGAAAAATTAACTTTATTAAGTTTTGAAGCGGGTTTGGGTTACTATTGGGTCGGCTTTGGATCCAATAACCCAAGCCCAATAATATAAGCGATGGGTTTATGGGTGAGCAGGTTTGGATTTGGATTTATGGGTTTTGGACCCAACATATAAGAGAGAGAGAGAACGAGAGAGAAGAAAAGAGGGAAGCAGGAGCTGGCGGCAACCGCCGGCGTGCGGCGACCCCGGTGGGGGCTACGCAACGTCGCCGGCAACGGCGCCAGGCCGGCTACAGGTCTGGCCAGTCGGTGACGGCCAAGGGAAAAAGAGAACGAGAGGGAGAGTGTGGAGGAGGAGAAGATAGGAAGAAGTAGAAGAGGGGGAGGAAGAAAGAGGTGGTGGTGGAGTGGCTGGGGTTGGCTTGGCCTGAAGGTTCACCTAGAGGGGGGGGGTGAATAGGTGAAGGCTAATCTAATGGTCACTTAATGATGAATGATGCAAATAATGCGGAAGCTAAAAATAATTATGACCAAATTAAACTTTTACACCAAACACTATGTATAACACAAGAGTGTTGCCGAATTCCCCGTGAAGGGCTCTGGACAAACTCCTCTAGATTCCCCTTGAATGGGTTGAGGTGCCGCGTTGGCTCTCTTGGTTAAATACAAGTGTTAGTCAACAAACCCAAGCAAGTATACAATATGAGCACAAATGAATATCTAGCATATAAAGATGAGCACAATAAAAGTATGCAAGATATAAAAGAGACAAAGAGAGAGAGTAAGCAATCGCAAACACAAGGGTATGTTTCGAGGTTCGAGCACACTTGCTCTACATCCCCGCCTTCGACACACGAAGGATTTCCACTATGCAAGATCCCACTGGATCTCTCCTCGGTGCCGCAACACCTACAAGCCCTCGAACTCTCTAGTCCCGTACACACCGCAAGCCCACCGGCTCGCCGAGGCCGCACCTCAAACACGAGTTCGCACCCGAACCCGAAAACACCAAGTCCTCACTAGGACCCAAACAATCACGAGCACACTTGCCCGTCTCCTCAAAGAACAAAGAAAAGATCTTTGGTGATCACAACACTTTGATCACCTAAAGCACTCTCACTACAACACACCTATAGGATGTATAATCAATGGATAGCTCAAGTGTGGTGTGAGAAAAACAAGGATGTGAAAGGTGGAGGAAAACTCAAAGAAATCACTTTTACCCACTCTTGATAAATCTCTCCTTTTGATTGGAAATATTTGCTCTAAATCAAGTGGAGGAAAACCTCTAAATAGTTCAGGAAAAACTGGTGAAAACTCACTTGAAAATCTTGGCTCAAAACAATGACAAGACCCCCAATTTATAGGCTGCCAGAAAACTAGCCGTTGGGGCTTTGTCAGAACTGCCGGTCGACCGGCGTGGTCGACCGCCAACGGTCGAATTTCTGGCCGTTGGAGCCACGGTCGACCGCCCGGGTCGACCGACCCACTGGAGCTGAGAGTCTAACTCTCTGTCGGTCGACCGGTGCGGTCGGCCGAACTTTCCAGAGAGCTCTGCTCTCTGGAGCGGTCGACCGGCACGGTCGGCCGTCCTCCAGTACACAAAGGCGTGCACGTTTGTGCACGTCGGTCGACCGGTCCGGTCGGCCGACTCCTGTATTAGTCGACTATTAAAGGTGGTAAGTCGACTTATACGAAGCCTGAAACAGTTTTCTGGGATTTAAAACTTGGTCTTTTTGATTGAAATAAAATCCCATAAAATACATAAAAAACTACAAAAATAGTTTAACCAATATACTTTGAAATACAAACATGCTTGACTATTTTTGTAACTTGGAAAATATTTGGTTCAAGATAAAAACTGTATTTTCCAAAACATGTTTTCCCAAAACTTCATCAAATACAAAAACAAGATATTTAATCAACTTTTAAAGCATAGTGTGTATGGATATGATCCACTACACAATCATGGTGAAATATCTATGTTTTTGACATTAAGCTCAAAACTTGATTTGGATAAAAGATATGTATATATGAAAATACCAAAATCCAAATAGTATTTTGTCACAAAAAAAAATCTTTCTAAACCAAAAAAAATCTTTTAGGAAAATAATTCTAAATCAAGAGTGTGTGTGCATGGTATACTTGAGCAATCCACCAACTATCTATCCTTTACATTTTATCTAAAATAAAAACAAAATCTTATACCTAGACACAAGTCTTCATCTTCTTGAAGTCTTCACTTGAAGGCTTCTCATCTTCTTGACTTGGTCCAAACTCGATCCATAGAGCTAGACTCCTCTTGAGTACTTGATGTGATCTTGATGCACAAGCTCTTGAATCAATTGGTGCTAGCTCCAAAACTTGACTTTAAATCCTTTATTGAAGCTCCACACCTACTAAGATCTTGATAACAAATCTGTCACTAATTAAACACAAGATCATTAGTAAATATAACTACATGAGTTGATCATCATCAAAACTAGAGTGATGGGCCTTTGGGCCAACATGGCCGAGCGGCGTCTTCAGGCCGACGAATGGGTTGGACGGTTGTAGTGAAGATGAGGAGGAGAAAGAGGAGAAAAGAGGGAGAGAGGGAGAGAGAAAGAACATAATTAGAGAGAGGGACGAGGCAGGGGTGCTGGGGGGGCGACCTGCCTTGCCGATGGCCAGGTGGGTCGGGGGAAATAGAGAGAGGGTAAGTGAGTAGTGAGGGAAAGAAACAGAGAGAGTTAGAGAGAGATTGAGAGAGGAATAGTTAGGGGAGAGAGAGTTAGAGAGATGGAGGAGCTAGAGAGAGCTGCGGGGAAAGTGAGAAGAGATTAAGAGAGAGAGCTTTTATGGAGAGTTTGATAGAGAGAGGGTAGAGAGGAAAGGCGGTGGAGGAAGGCGGCCAGGAAAAAGAAAGAAGAGAGAAGAAGAGTGGAAAAGGGAAGAGAGAGATAAGAAAAAGGAAATAAATCTTTATATTATATTTTTATTTAGTTAAATTTTTATTAATTTAGAAAAATCTTCAAAAATTCTTAAAAAATAGAAAATATTGCCCTGAGCAGCATTGTGAAATCAGATTCAAGAAATTCATCCCTTAAAAATTCTGAGTTCAATCAACGGTACCGGTAGACATCGAATTTGGAGATTTTCCAAAATAGTTCAGAAAAATTTAAGAAAATTTAAAAAATTACAAAATATCTGGAAATAATATTTGGAACTGAAACAGGCTCACTCAGACATCAAGAAGGTCAAATCAAGTATTTATACCGTAACAGGTATTAGTACTGAGATACGTATATCTAAAACCGGTGTTATGTTTGTGTCAAGTCTTAGATTTCTTCTAAGATTCCTTATTTTTATTTTTATTTCTAAGGAATAATTGCCAACTTTTTAAACATAGTTATTGTTAGTTGTTTATTTAATTTTAATTTTTTTCATTACCAAAATCTCGTGATCGGATATAAATTATTGGTTTTTAAACTCTTTTTAGAAAGACATTGTAATAACCACAACTACTGATTGGCTGGTTTTTTTTTTTTTTTGGGAAAATTTTGAGTTGATGATAAAATGAGAGGTGAGTTTTGGAATTCTTTTGGATTCTCAAACTTGAGATATTTTGATCATTTTGAAGATCAGGGCATTCTGGGAGGAATGAGATTGTCTCTAGAAAAATAGTTGGGCCTTTTAAAAAAAAAAAAAAACTCATTTAAATAAATAATCTCAAAAAAAAAAGACCTCTTTAAAAAATAATTCACAAAACCGACCTATACGCCACGCCGGCTCCACGTCAGCTTCCTTCGTCAGCATGGCACTGACGGGCGCGTTGATAGTTGGAAATGGTAAAAATTATGTTCGGATTTGGAAAGTCAAATACAAAAAAAAGCTAAAATTTGAGTCCAGATTTGTCAAATCCGAACACAAAAATATATAAAAGTTGGTGCCGGGTTTGGCAAACCCCGAACACAAATCTTAAAAAATTTTTTTTTTTTTCCAATTCTCTGATCTCCGTTTCTCTCTCCCCCGCGCATGCATGAGAAGAGGGGGGGTGGAAAAAAAAAAAAATCTAGAAGAAGAAGAAGGGAAAAAAAGTTTTTTTTTTCGGTGCTACAGTACAGGTTCGGGTTTGACAAATCCGAACTTGACTTTTAAGCTATTTTTATATTCGAGTTTGACAAATTAGAACTGAATTTTCACTATTTTTATGTTCGGGTTTGTTAAAACCGAACGCAAATTTTTCCCGCATTACCCGCCCGCCAGCGCCACGCTGGCGAGGTGACTGCTGCCGGCGGATGTGGGGCCGACGCGGTGGGTTAGAGGTCGGTTTTGAGGATTATTTTTTGGAGAGGTCTTTTTTGAAGATTATTTATTTAAATGAATTTTTTTTTAAAAAAACCCCAAAATAGTTCAATCAAAAGAGTACAACAAGAGAGTCAATAAATTTTTTTTTTCCTGAACGTGTAAATTACAAGAGATTGTCTTAAATTTCTGAATAAGGACTTGCTCTTGTAGGTCGACGTACGTCTGTTTTTCATGCGGAAAATTTCTATTATTAGCATTGAAAATTGTTTGAAGACAGAAAATAAAATGAAATTGGCATGCAAAGAGATCAGACCTCTCTCTCTCTCTCTCTCTCTATCTCACCCAAACAGTACAACACAATTTCCCTGGGGATTTGGGTTCTGAAAAAAAGCAACAAAGTGCGAGTCTATTCACTTCTTTTCTTGCATAAAGTGATACTTTAATACTAATCAATTAAACTGTAATTATGTATAATTAATTAGGACCCAATTTCGGCGCCATGGTTGTCGCGGGCTTGAGTGTGGACGTGGTCTGTCCAAGGCAACCGGGTGAGCACCACGTGTCACGGTTACCGAAACAAGTGGGGCCACTAGTCGTACAACTGACTTATGAACAGCTGACACGCTTCTCAAAAGGCCCCCACTGGTTTGAAAATTGGGCAGAGCGCCCTCGTGCTTTAATCTCCGCTTTTGATTAGTACTGTATTTTATTAATTAATTATCAATTATTAAACCAAATGATGAATCGGCGATTCACAAGAGTTTACTACTTTCATGTGAACAGGGTACAAAAGTTTTCACCACATGCGATGCAAAACGAGCTGAATTTGCTTCAATGTTGACCGTTGAACGAAATAGAACTTGGATTCTCTGGGAACATGATTAGTTTACAGTTCTATATTATTATATCATTTTTTTATACATAAAATATCGGTTTAAATCGTATTTTGTTCTCTTTGTAAATAATCAAGATAAGGAGAACAAAATGGTAATAAAAACTTAATTAAACCCATTTTCGAGTAATTAAATTCGCATTTCTTGGAGGCCAAGTAAGAGATTTTCTAGATGATACATTAAACTTAGACCCTTGCGGGTGCCAGACGAAGATCCGGACAAATATACCCAAATCCAGATATACCAAGAAGGTTCTAAAAGCGACGAGAATCTCTCGCCAAAAACCAGGGACCTAAGTCCCTGGTTTGGTCGCGGAAACGCGGCTATGGCTGCGTTTTCGCGGCCATATGGTGGGGCCACACGTCGATCTTCGACGCGTGACCTCGTCTCGTCTTCTAGAACCCTCTTTTGCTTGTAAATACTGCAGATGTTGGCTGAAACAAAGGAAGATTTGGAATTACGCTAGGTTTTCTCTCTTCTAGTTGTAGATTAGGATTTTCTTTTTCTTTTATTTTATATTTTCATTTCCTTTTTAGATCTTATAGTAGGGTAGAGAGATTCAGAGAGAGATAGAGAGATATTGAAGTAACAGATGATGACAGTCTATGTAAAGATGTCTCCTTTCTTCTCCATTGTAATCTTCTCTATCTTCTACATGATACTTAGCTAGATTTTCTTCTCATAGTGACTAACTACTAATCACTAACCATCTAACCACTTACTTGATAATCTACATGAATCTAATAGCCTCTACAAGGTCTTGCTTTTGCAAGAGTCACTGATGGCTCATGATGATGGGTTCTAACCAAGCTAACTCGCTAACCAAGCTAACTCTCTCTTATTTCATGCTTGCTTATAATGGTTTTGATGATCTAATATTTGTATTAGCTTGCTCTTGATGCAAGTTTGAATGTGAAGAACCATCTTATTTGTCATACTTTGTATCCTCTCTTGATGCTAAGGATTAGTGATGGCCAAGGATCCATGTGGGGCAACTATCACTAAGAGATTAGCATGTTAGTGGAGTAATTGGTAGTTAGAAACCATGAGATTTCTTTCATACTATTCCTCATTCTTTTTACTTTGTTTTAAGAATCATTTTAAAAACCTTTTTATTATTTTCTTATCGATGTTTTTGTTGGCCCAAAGGCCCTTCACCCAGTTTTGATGATGATCAACTCATGTAGTTATAGTTACTAATGATCTTGTGTTTAATTAGTGACAGATTCATGATCAAGATCTTAGTAGGTGCATAGCTCAACAAAGGATAAAAGAACAAGATTTAGAGCTTGCATGTGGTGATCCAAGGAGTTTTTGGATTAAGCTTGGACCAAGTCAAGAAGATGAGAAGCCTTCAAGGGAAGACTTCAAGAAGTTGAAGACTTGTGTCTAGGTATAAGATTTGTATTTTTGTTTTAGTAAAAAAATGTAAAGGATAGATAGTTGGTGGATTGCTCAAGTTATATCACACACACACACTCTTGATAGAACTCTTGATTTAATTGATTTCATAAAAGATTTTGTTTAGAAAAGAATTTTTATTTAGAAAAAGATTTTTCTTTGTGACAAAATATTTATCTTGGATTTTGGTATTTCAAGTTTACATATCTTATAACCAAAACCATACTTAGTGCTTATTGTCAAAACTAGATATTACATCTTAATTGTGTAGTGGATCATATCCATACACACCATGCTTTTAAATGAACTCAAATATCTTGTTTTTGTATTTGATGAAGATTTAGAAAAACAAGTTTGGAAAAACATGTTTTGGAAAAATACATTTTGGTTATTGAGCTAATATTTCCAAGTTACAAAAATAGACCAAAACATCTATAACATGTCTTGATTTTGTGCAAGCATGTTTGTTCTTTCAAGTATATTGGTAAAACTATTTTTGTAGAATTTCTATGTATTTTTAGGATTTTATAAAAGATTTTTAAATCCTGTTTTCTGACCTGGAAACTGGCTGACAGGCCAAACCGGTCGACCGGTCCGGTCGACCGATGTGCACAGCCCTGTGCACGTTGTCAGCACAGTGGCCGGTCGACCGGGTCGGTCGACCGACCAAGAGAGTTTGCTCTCTGGAAATATCAGTCGACCGGGCCGGTCGACCGACAGTTCATTCCAGGTTATCGGTCAACGAGCCGGTCGACCGGTGGCTGCAACGGTCAGAAAAATGACCGTTGGCCGGTCGACCGGCGGTCGACCGACAGCACTGACAGATTCCCAACGGCTCTATTTTCTGCAGCCTATAAATTGGGATCTTGTCATCTGTTTTGAGGTTAAGATTTTGGAGACCTTTGAGCTAGTTTTTCCAACTGATTTCAGAAGTTCTCTCCACATATTTGAGTGCAAATATTTCCCATCTTAAAGGGAGTTTTTATCAAGAGAGTGTAAAGTGATTCTTGAGTTTTTTCCTCCATAGCTTTCTTTCCTTGATTTTCTCACACCACACTTGAGCTATCCATTGCTAGATATTCCTATAGGTGTGTTGTAGTGAGAGTGCTCTTTAGGTGATCAAGTGTTGTGATCATCAAAGAGATCTTTTCTTTGTATTTGAGGAAACGGGCAAGTGTGCTCGTTGTTGGTGGTTGGAGTTCGGTTGTGAACTCTTGGTGGTTCGAGGTACGGCCTCGGCGAGTCGGTGGACTTGCGTGTGTACGGGACTTGGGAGTCCGAGGGTTTGTAGGTGTACGGCACCGAGGAGAGATCCATTGGGATCTTGCATAGTGGAAACCCTTCGTGTGTCGAAGGCGGGGATGTAGAGCAAGTGTGCTCGAACCTCGAAACAAACCCTTTGTGTTTGCGATTGCTTACTCTTCCCTCTCTCTCTCTTTGTCTCTATTTTATATCTTGCATTCTATTTATTGTGTTCATCTTATATTTGCATGATATATTCCCTTGTGCTCATAATTGATATACATACTTGCTTGGGATTGTTGTTAACACTAGTATTCAACCAAGAGAGCCAACGCGGCACCTCAACCCATTCAAGGGGAATCTAGAGGAGCTTGTCCAGAGCCTCGCAAGGGGAATTCGGCAACACTCTTGTGTTATACATAAGTGTTAAATTAAAAAGATGTTTTAATTGGTCATCTTAGTTTTAATTCCGCATTATTTGTTCACAAGTGACCATTAGATTAGCCATCACCTATTCACCCCCCCCTAAGTGATCTTACAATTGGTATCAGAGCAATTTCAATTGGTATCAGAGCTAGTGCTCTTGATAAGGGTCTAACAACCTAAGAGTTAAAGATCCTACATTTGGGCTAATCACAATATTTGTTGTACACACACACCTCACCATGGACTTTATGTCACCACCCACCTTTGACATTCTTAACATCCACATTTGGAAAGTTAAGATGTCATTATTCCTCAAAGCCCTAGGTTATAATGTATATCTTGCCACTACTAATAATGCTTATTGTATAGATGGTAAGAATCTTGAGGCTAATACAAAAGCCCTACATGCTTTAAAGAGCACCCTAAATGATGATTATTTATGTAGGGTTGCTAATATTGATATGGCTTTTGTAGTATGGAACACCCTCATCTCCCTTGGCGAAAATGAACAATACTATGCGGGGAGCGATTCGGATGTTGGAAGCGACACCTCCAACAAGTGCTACATGGTCCAAGGGGATAACCCCCTTGAGGTAAATTCCGAATCCGATGATGAGAACATGTCATATGATGAGCTCACTACCTTTTGTCATCTTATACTTGAAAAATATGACATGCTTAAAAGGAATAATAAAAAATTGAAAAAGGAAATTGCTTGCATGCATGTAGAACATGACTCTTTTAGAGATAACATTGCATGCTTAGAAAAAGATAACAATATTTTGAAAAAGAAATTTGATTGCATGCATGTAGAAAATGATTCCTTGAAAATAAACTTGCATGTTTAGAAAAAGAAAAAGAAGATTTGAAAAATGAGAATGTTTCCTTATTTTCAAAATTGAATGATCTTTGTGAAGGGAACAATATTTTGAAAAATGATATTGCTATGGTGGAACAACAAAAAGAAAGTATTTTACAAGAAAATAAATCTTTAAAAAGAAAATTTGTTGAAAAAGAAAGGATAATGTTTTTCAAAAGAAAAAGAAAAATGATTCTTTATCTCACCATGCTTTACATGCCACAACTAATGAGATTAAAAATTTGAAAAATAAAATTGATAATTTGAGCTCTAATTTGAGCACATGTGCATTCAATCATTCTAAGTTGGAATCTTTGTTTCAAAAGAAACAAGTTCCTCATGCTCATGCACATCATCATACTCATCATGCTCATGCTTATGGTGCACATCACGATCACAATCACACTCATAAGCATCATGCTAAGGTGTACATATGTACACATTGTGGCCGCAAAGGCCATCTAGCAAAATATTGTTTTGATAAGAAACCATACTTATATTTTGCTAAGTATAATAGATTTTGGGTTCCTTACAACAATGCTAACCCCAAAGGACCCAAGAAAACATGGGTACCAAAACCCCCACCTTTTGATTTTGATGTAGGTGTGGGATCTCACAAAACGTGAGAATGTTGGTACCTTGGTAGTGGTTGCAATGGACATGATGGACATACACTTGGTTGCATCACTATCAAGGAGCTTGGTGGGACAACCACCATACTTGGAGCTTTGGAGTTGGTAACAACCTCTAAACTCCTATTTTATTTATGTACATGCTTTATACTTTTATCATATTCATAGCATGTTCATGTTTTAAGATTTTGTGTGCTTTATGTGGTATTTACATGCTTAGATGTAGAATATATCAAACTTGTATCTATACATGTACACATAGTGAATTACAATTGACTCATATATGATTGAACTTCATGCTCACTTGTATCCACTCTATGCATGTGTATAATCTAGTTTTGATGATTCTCTTTTATACATGTTTTGCCAATTTTTGTGTGATTTACTTCATGTATATGCATGTTTAATTCAAATCTAATAAATATACATGTATGCCCGTGAGTCTCTTGCCTTCATGCAATATATATTGGACTCGTTTCATATTTGGGATATGTATGCATATTGTTAGAATTGAATAAATCATACATATACCATGAAGATTAGTATTTTTAAATAATAATAAAAAAATGATTTTCATGTTTTTGATTTGTATTAATAATTAAAACATGTGTAAAACAAAATGTGATTTATGATCTTTTGAGCTTGAATGACTATTTTCATAAGAATGCTATTTACATGATCTTTTGAACACTCATCTTTATGATACAAAATATTTTGAGCTTTATAGACCATGAGTGATTAAATCCTTATGCATTTAGTATTGCTTTATGAAAAATATATGATTTGTTTTAAGATGAAAAATAAGATTTTCATGAGATTCATGCTTCACTTTCTATTTTCATGAAAATATCATTTACATAACCTTTGAACACTCAATCTTAAGAAATATATAATTTGGAGCTTTATGGAATATGAGTGCTTGAACTTTTATGTATTTAGTATTATTCATGAAAAACATATGATTTTTTTGAAGGATCTTTAACTAGTTTGTCAAAAATCCATTTAAACTAGTTATCTATTCTTCAATTGATGCACATGATCCTATTTTTATGGATAAATTCTTTTGTGATTTCAAAATTTTGATGCTTCATTGTATTGAATATTAGTTTAGATGTTAGTATTTGTCAACACTTGGACTTATACTTGTACACCTTATGGACCACAAATAAATCTATATATGATTGGGTTGAATGCTTATTTGTGCCTATTAGATGTGCTAGTATAAGCTTAGTTTTGATGATCATTACATTTTTAAACTTGTATTCCCCTTTTGGATTTATGTTATGATCATGTGATTTCATTTCATGTATATGGTTATTTTGCCAAAACATTAAGATATACATGGATACCTCTTGAGTCATTTGCCTTTCATGCAAATCTATATATATGGACTCAATTGTGTTAGAGATATGTATGTATGCTTCTTGTATTGACAAAACATACATATATTATGAAACATTTTTTTAATAAATTTTTTTTTTATTTTCAAGGTTTTAAAAGTTATGATAATTCAAAATTTTAAGGAATATTGAGTTTTATTGCAATTTTCATGATGCCATGTTTCACATAACATTAGTACACTCAATTTTAAAAATATGGACTTTATGGATTAGAGTGTTTTAGTGCCTTGTGTTTCATTGATATTTCATGAAAAACCTTTGATTTATTCCTTGATTGAAGGATTCCGTACTAGTTGTTAAACACCTTCATTTAACTAGTTCGAATTCTTCATGTGGTAGATTATATGATATATACACTTAAGCTTAATTTTCAATTGGTATCATTGGATATTTTCAATTGGTATCATTGGTTATTTGCAATTGGTATCAATATGACTTCATGATTGTGTATATCCATATTTTGATTGTATGTATGAATGCCTTCAAATTATATCAATTTCTATTGGTATTATCTTGTCATACATATATGTTATCTATTTGTGCTTATTTTACAAGTGGTATTTCCTTTAAAGCACAAAGATTGTTGATGCTAAGCTTAATTAGATTTCAAATTGGTATTTCATAATAAGCTTATGCATTGTGTTTTAAAATTGGTATCAAAAATTCAAAATTTGATTATTTTACAATTGATATATCAAAATTTGTTGTTACTAAGAAAAAGTTAAAATTTGTTTTGATAAAGAAAAATTCAAAATTTTTGATTTGTATTGTCTATATGCAAGGAGAGCTTAACATCTCTTCTACATATAGATTCATGTTGAGTATATTATAATTTGAGGAGCTTGACAACTCTTCTTTTCATGATATACGTGTGTAGGGGGAGCTTCACATCTCCTCTTATGCATGACATATTATACGTTATGTGAATTAGGGCTTGTCATCCCTCTTTCATGTAATGTATATGTGTCGGGAAGCTAACTTAACGTCTTCCTCTTCATGAATTTATATCGCATATAAATTTTATTGATTGATTTGTATTTTACCCTCCTTGATTTCTTTGTTTTTGACAAAAAGGGGGAGAAAAATTTGTTTGATGTATTTTTCTTTGAACCCTTTGTTGATGATTGACAAAAGGGGGAGAAGAATTTGTGATTTTATATGCATGATTTCATGATTTCCTTACTTAAGGGGAGAAGTATTTGGTTCCTTACTTAAGGGGGAGTAAGATTTGTATTTATGCATATATGTTGTCTTGCAATTAGGAGCAAAAGACTTGATTTATGATTTGATTTATATGATTGCATCTCCTACATTGCATACATATTCATGTGCTTTTATTGCCATATCTTTCATTTATTTGGTATGCATGAGTTAAGGGGGAGCTTCTTTGAAGCTTTACTTTAATCCATGCATATATAACTCCATGAGTTTTGTCATCATCAAAAAGGGGGAGATTGTTGGCCCAAAGGCCCTTCACCCCAGTTTTGATGATGATCAACTCATGTAGTTATAGTTACTAATGATCTTGTGTTTAATTAGTGACAGATTCATGATCAAGATCTTAGTAGGTGCATAGCTCAACAAAGGATAAAAGAACAAGATTTAGAGCTTGCATGTGGTGATCCAAGGAGTTTTTGGATTAAGCTTGGACCAAGTCAAGAAGATGAGAAGCCTTCAAGGGAAGACTTCAAGAAGTTGAAGACTTGTGTCTAGGTATAAGATTTGTATTTTTGTTTTAGTAAAAAAATGTAAAGGATAGATAGTTGGTGGATTGCTCAAGTTATATCACACACACACACTCTTGATAGAACTCTTGATTTAATTGATTTCATAAAAGATTTTGTTTAGAAAAGAATTTTTATTTAGAAAAAGATTTTTCTTTGTGACAAAATATTTATCTTGGATTTTGGTATTTCAAGTTTACATATCTTATAACCAAAACCATACTTAGTGCTTATTGTCAAAAACTAGATATTACATCTTAATTGTGTAGTGGATCATATCCATACACACCATGCTTTTAAATGAACTCAAATATCTTGTTTTTGTATTTGATGAAGATTTAGAAAAACAAGTTTGGAAAAACATGTTTTGGAAAAATACATTTTGGTTATTGAGCTAATATTTCCAAGTTACAAAAATAGACCAAAACATCTATAACATGTCTTGATTTTGTGCAAGCATGTTTGTTCTTTCAAGTATATTGGTAAAACTATTTTTGTAGAATTTCTATGTATTTTTAGGATTTTATAAAAGATTTTTAAATCCTGTTTTCTGACCTGGAAACTGGCTGACAGGCCAAACCGGTCGACCGGTCCGGTCGACCGATGTGCACAGCCCTGTGCACGTTGTCAGCACAGTGGCCGGTCGACCGGGTCGGTCGACCGACCAAGAGAGTTTGCTCTCTGGAAATATCAGTCGACCGGGCCGGTCGACCGACAGTTCATTCCAGGTTATCGGTCGACCGAGCCGGTCGACCGGTGGCTGCAACGGTCAGAAAAATGACCGTTGGCCGGTCGACCGGCGGTCGACCGACAGCACTGACAGATTCCCAACGGCTCTATTTTCTGCAGCCTATAAATTGGGATCTTGTCATCTGTTTTGAGGTTAAGATTTTGGAGACCTTTGAGCTAGTTTTTCCAACTGATTTCAGAAGTTCTCTCCACATATTTGAGTGCAAATATTTCCCATCTTAAAGGGAGTTTTTATCAAGAGAGTGTAAAAGTGATTCTTGAGTTTTTTCCTCCATAGCTTTCTTTCCTTGATTTTCTCACACCACACTTGAGCTATCCATTGCTAGATATTCCTATAGGTGTGTTGTAGTGAGAGTGCTCTTTAGGTGATCAAGTGTTGTGATCATCAAAGAGATCTTTTCTTTGTATTTGAGGAAACGGGCAAGTGTGCTCGTTGTTGGTGGTTGGAGTTCGGTTGTGAACTCTTGGTGGTTCGAGGTACGGCCTCGGCGAGTCGGTGGACTTGCGTGTGTACGGGACTTGGGAGTCCGAGGGTTTGTAGGTGTACGGCACCGAGGAGAGATCCATTGGGATCTTGCATAGTGGAAACCCTTCGTGTGTCGAAGGCGGGGATGTAGAGCAAGTGTGCTCGAACCTCGAAACAAACCCTTTGTGTTTGCGATTGCTTACTCTTCCCTCTCTCTCTCTTTGTCTCTATTTTATATCTTGCATTCTATTTATTGTGTTCATCTTATATATGCATGATATATTCCCTTGTGCTCATAATTGATATACATACTTGCTTGGGATTGTTGTTAACACTAGTATTCAACCAAGAGAGCCAACGCGGCACCTCAACCCATTCAAGGGGAATCTAGAGGAGCTTGTCCAGAGCCTCGCAAGGGAATTCGGCAACACTCTTGTGTTATACATAAGTGTTAAATTAAAAAGATGTTTTAATTGGTCATCTTAGTTTTAATTCCGCATTATTTGTTCACAAGTGACCATTAGATTAGCCATCACCTATTCACCCCCCCTCTAAGTGATCTTACAATTGGTATCAGAGCAATTTCAGTTTTCACCAACTTCTTAGTTCACCTTTGTTTCTTCTTCTTTTCTATTTTATTTTCCAAATCAATTCTCCTTGTTTTCACATCACAGTTTTCATCACCTTCTTCACCTATCACTTCTATATTTCTTTTCTTTTATTTTCTTTCTCATTCTTTAACAAAGAAGAATTTGATAACAACCGACGTGAATAAGAACTGTTAATGCTTCTATCTCCTCCCATCCCTGTTGATTCGAAGCCAATGCTATAAAAGAAGTATCGAGGGAACATTAGCACATACAAAATTTTCATTGATTTCATAAAACACACTTTTTCGAGTGCTTGTTTCGACCCGATCAAATTTTTGGCGTCGTTGCTGGGGATAGGAATGATTTAAACTCACGTTTTTGCTAACATTTTCTTCTCTGTTTTGGTGTGCAGAATAATAATTGTAAAAATTGAACATTGCAGAAAGTTAAGCTTGCTTGCATCTCTTTGCTCAAGAAAATAGGGAGCTGTTGCTTAAATATTTGCAGTGGAATCGCATTAAAAGCCGCGAAAACGCGACACAATTATGAGATCTTGGAGTTATATTTTGCAGGCTGCTTCTAAATTGCATATATTTGTGATTTCTGCTATCTGTTTTCTGTTGTGATTTCTACACACTGTAATAAATTAAAGAACTAAAATACGGTATTTGAACGCTTTTAAAACGGTATAGACATTTACATATAGGCACGTGTCAATTCAATTCCAATATACTGTATTTTGTTCTGTTTTTGTGATTTAGATTGAGGTGTACATATGACATTGCATATAGCATAGGACAAACACGTGGGTGATTTACTTGCTTTATGTTATACTCTTATATATATTGCACACTTGCACGAATTGAACTTAAAGGCAAAACCTATACAAGATAAAATGAGAAATTTATTACCCTGCCTTAACCCAAAAATTACCTCCCACTCACACAACCCAAGCCCTAATAAAAATTGATAGACGTTGGCCCCTAGGAACATCTCGGACTCATTAAGAGATTGACCGAGGGTGGAACTTGTTTTGAATCTTACTCTTATAAAATCGGTGTCTAAGGTTGGAGATTAAGCTGTTACGTCTCGAAGATACCGTGGTTTGGCGTAATTAAGGCTCGTTGCTTACGCACGGATACCTCCCACCGTATTTTGCCCCTACCTGGCCAATTAGCTTGTGGTCGGATTCAAGTAACAACTCCCCAGGGTAATCGACCAGTTAGGAGTTGTCTAGGTCTAGGTCAACCCTACTATAGGCTTGGTTTTGATTTATTTCTTTTTGTTTGTTGTTTGCTTTTTTCTTTTTTGTTTGTAATTGTTTGTGAAATGGAATTCCATAATAACAATTCTTTCAATCCTAATATGAATCCATATTTCACACCGACCCTATTTGATTCAGATAATTCCAACCCGGCTTTTTACAATATGAACCAACCAAATCACTAGGTTGGACTTATCCGAATCAATGCAACCCATACCCCCAATCTTATGATTATAATTTCCAAAATAATTTCTACTCTTCACAGAGTCAATGGGGATTCAACTCCCTGAGTCAAATTTTCAAACACCTTGTCCACAATTTTTACAATTTTCACAATATTCATTTCACAATTTCGCTTCTTATACTCCTTTTCTAGACTAACCCATTAAAGAAAAGTCTGACCTAGAAAAGAGGATATATACCTTGCTTGAGTCCCAACAAAACAAGTTCGACTCACAATTTTTTCAAAACCAAAATTCATACTCAGTCATACTAGTTTAAAATAGAAAACCATCAATCTTGGAAATGAGTATGCGTGAGTCCGAACAACAATTACAAAATCCGATGGACTCACGATTTCATCATAATTTTCAAAACAAATCTTCATCTTTTCAAGCTCAATCACAACAAAATGATGAACCAATCGATTATGAAAAGATGCTTGAAGCCATGACTCAGATTCAAATCGCTCATAATCATGACATAGATATAATGGTCAAAACTCTCCATTCTCATCCTTTGACCATTCATGATATCACTAACCATTCTGTTAGAGCCAAAGAATCATATTGTTTTGAAAATCAAGATTCAATTTCAGCATACCCATTTGAACTTCACCAAACTTCACATTTTGAAAATCCCATTGACATTTTGGCAAGTTATCCTTTTCCTGAAATTGAACTTAAGCATGAATATGATCCTGAACCTCAACTTGGTAATTCAATTTCACTTCTTAATTCAATAATGACTGAGGTATTTTTACCTGATTTAAGGCCGTTTCCCGAGTCAACATTGGATCCTGTACTAATCCATCGTGAAATTGAATCACCAATCTTTTATGATCAATAAATTGAACTTGACCAATTTCATACTTTTGAATGTCCCATTGACAAATTGGCAAGTTTTCCTTTCAAAGAAATTGAACTTAGACAAGAATGTGACTTTGATACTCAAATTTGTAATCTAGTTTAAATTCCTAAATCAATATTGACTCCTGTTTTGTTACCCAAATTGATCAACATTTTAGAGTCAGTTTTGGTTCCCACACCTGTCATTCTTGAACTTGAATCACCAATCTTAGAAAGTCACATTCCGTTGTGGGGGATAATGTGGACTCGAATTTTAATTTCTTGATTTGGACCCGATTCTTGAACCAATTTGGACTCCTGAGTCTTTACTTGACTTCAGTCAAATTCCTGAGTCGATATTAGTTTATGTACTTCCCAACCCAAATTAATTATTTCATCTTTTCATACTCCATTTTGGGACAAAGGTGTTGATATTCCGAAATTATTTTGAAAATTTGAAAATTAGATGGGGTAAATTTTTAATAAAAATCATTCATATATACATCATAATAATGGGTTGTATTATAGAGGGCTCTGGTGGGTTCCTCCGGACTCCACGCAAATTGGATTGGGCTGCATTTCGTGGACCAATCAGACCACCACCGGAACTACCACCTTGAGGTAATTTTTTCCTTCCCTCTCTATTTGTTTCATGCATACATATATTCACGATGCATTGAGGACAATGCATGA
Source organism: Agave tequilana (assembly GCA_038442645.1). Taxonomy (NCBI): domain Eukaryota; kingdom Viridiplantae; phylum Streptophyta; class Magnoliopsida; order Asparagales; family Asparagaceae; genus Agave; species Agave tequilana. The sequence continues at coordinate 126,705 of JAVJIF010031492.1, forward strand.
GATAAGTGTGGGGGAGGGTTTACTAACGTAGAGTTTTTAGATTTTCTTTTTTTTACACTTCTTTTAGTATATTCTTAGAAATTTTCCCTTTTGTATAGGATTTTTCTCTTTCTTAGAAAATGGGTTTAATTAATCTCTTATTACCCTTTTGATCTATTTTTAAGAAAATTAAGATGATCTTAAGAATTAAAGAAACCTTAATTATGACATCTTAAACCTAGTTGAAATAATAGATCTTATTTAAAATTATAGGTTAAGTATAAAAGATTAGGGAGATAATTTTATCTTGAATTTTTTGCCTTAGATAGTTTGCACTTCACACAAACACATTTTTGGGATGGAAATAAAGACCTAAAATGTCATAAAGAAAAATAAATAAAAAGAAAAATATATACATATTATATATGAAGAAAAAAATCATTTATTAAGTTGAATAAATATGCCTCAAGAAGCATGATTATTTACGCCTAAAAGTGGTAATAAGGAACAAATAATCCCTCTTAGTTTTGTGGGCTTGTTTACTCGAGTCCTTAGACCCGATGGATGTTTTCTCATCTGGTGCTCTAAGACCGTCATGTTTGAGAGTCATCGGTTAAAGGCTCACAACCCGGGTGAACAAGAAAGCCTAAGAAAACTAAAGAAAGAAAAAAGAAGAGAAAAGAAATATATATATAAATTAATGACTAGATGGTTAGAGTTGAAATCTAAGAAATTTTCACTATCACAAAGTGCAGATTATCTAGTTTTATGAAGGATAAAATATTTAATTTAATTTTGAATTCTTACCTTAATTGAAGACAAGATCTTGCATATAGACTAAGTTTAAGGAAAAATAATTTTTGGTGGACTTATGACCTTAGATCACTTATATTTTTGCAAAAATATTTCATAAACTTGTCTCTCTTTCAAAATGTGTTTTCAAAATGCTAACATTTGTCTTCTTTCTTTATGGATTTTGTGGGTGCAATCCGCTAAAAACCCTCAGGAGATAAAACTCCTTCTCTAGGGGTAACCTAGAGGTTTAACGGCTTGTTGCACGCGCTCAGTGCAATCGCGTCACCTGTGAAAGTGGTGTAATAACATTTGTAGTATAGTTTTTTTATTTTGCTCGGGACGAGCAAAAAGATAAGTGTGTGGGTGTGATTAGTCTATAGTTCTGCATTATTATATCGCATTTTCTACTGATTTATGAATAAAATATCAGTCTAAACCGTGTTTTGGTCTCTCTTGCAGATAATCAAGACAAGGAGGGTAAAAGGGTAATAAGAGCTTAATTAACCGATTTTCAAGTAATTAAATCCGCATTTCTTGGAGGCCAAGTAAGGGATCTTTTAAATGATACATTGAACCTAGACCTTTGCGGGTGTCAGACGAAGATCCGGACGAATATACCCAAATCCAAATATACCAAGAAGGTCCTAGAAGTGACAGGAATCTCTCGCAAAAAACCAGAGACTTAAGTCCCTGGTTTGGCCGCGTTTCCATGGCTATGGCCGCGTTTCCGCGGCCATATGGTGGGGCCCGCGTCGATATTCGACGTGTGGCCTCGTCTCGTCTTCTAGAACCCTCTTTTGCCTATAAATGCTGCAGATGTTGGCTGGAACGAAGGCAGATTTGGAATTAGGCTAGGTTTTCTCTCTTCTAGTTGTAGATTAGGATTTTCTTCTTCTTTTATTTTGTATTTTCATTTCCTTTTTAGATCTTGTAGTAGGGCAGAGAGATCCAGAGAGATAAAGAGATATTGATATAATATATGGTGACAGTCTATGTAAGGTGTCTCCTTTCTTCTCCATTGTAATCTTCTCCATCTTCTACATGATGTTTAGCTAGATTTTCTTCTCATGGTGACTAACCACTAACCACTAACCATCTAACCATTTACTTGATAATCCACATGAATCTTACAGCCTCTACAAGGCCTTGCTCTTGCAAGAGCCACTGATGGCTCATGATGATGGGTTTTAACATCTAACTTGCTAACTCGCTAACCAAACAAACTCTCTCTTATTTCATACTTGCTTCTAATGGTTTTGATTGTTTGTATTAGCTTGCTCTTGATGTAAGTTTGAATGTGAAGAACCATCTTATTTGTCATGCTTTGTATCGTCTCTTGAAGCCAAGGATTAGTGATGGCCAAGAATCCATATGAGGCAACTATCACTAAGAGGTTAGCATGTTAGTAGAGTAATTAGTAGTTAGAAACCATGAGATTTCTTTCGTAGTATTCCTCATTCTTTTTACTTTATTTTAAGAATCATTTTCAAAACCTTTTTATCATTTTCTTATCGATGTTTTCACCAACTTCTTAGTTCATCTTTGTTTCATCATCTTTTCTATTTTGTTTTCCAAATTACTTATCCTTTTTTCACATCACCGTTTTCATCACCATCTTCACCTATCACTACCAGATTTCTTTTCTTTTATTTTTCTTTCTCATTTTTTAACAAAGAAGAACTTGATAACAACCGACGTGAATAAGAACTGTTAATACTTCTATCGCCTCCCGTCCCTTTGGATTCGACCCGTTGAGCCAATGCTATAATGGAGTATCGAGGGAACATTAGCATACAAGCTTTTCATTGATTTCATAAAACACACTTTTTTGAGTGCTTGTTCCAACCCGATCATAACACTAGGGGTTTGAACAGGCCCTAGCCAGCCCGCTTACCCGCACGGGACTGGCTCGGTTGGCCCGGGCTTGGCACGACCCGGGTCACCCGGACCACCCGACCTAGTCCTGGCTCGGGACCGCCTTCAAACACTCGGCGTGCCCGGGTTTGGGAAAGGAGGCTCCCGACCCTGCGGGGCACGTGTCAAACTAGGGCCAGGTTCGAATTCCCCAATGCTATTTTTATAGTCGCTGGGTTGCTTCCGAGGGGGTTTATGCAAATATTTTGCTGCAAAACATCCCCAAAAGCTAAAATTGCCCAAGATTATAGCTGTTGGGGTGTTTTTATATTTTTTTTTTACAAATACCCCCCAACGACTCTATTGGGTCTAAATTATTTTTTTCAAAAAAATTACATTTTAACACCCTCTTTCCCTTTATAAATACACCCTATTCCCCTTTCATTTCATCAGAAAAAAATCTCTCAAAATCTGTAAAAAAATCTCTATAAATTTCTACTCTCTACATTTTCTCTCAACTTCTCACGTGCTCATGCTCTCATGCTCTCTCAAGTGCTTAAGCTGTTGGAATCCCAATTAACAGAGAACATCAGCACACCAGAGAATAGTTGCCAATGAACGAACAACCAAACAACAGAAAGAAAGCGAGAACACACGAATTTAACGAGGTTGTACAATTGCTTATGTTCTCAGGACAGAAGGGGAGAGAGGTCTGATTAATCAATCAATTATATGATACAATCAATAAGGGCAATATCCCTCTTTATATAGCCACAGAGTCTATGAAAATAAGAATACCAGACACTCTGAATTCGGATCAGAAACGAACTCTGAAGCTTATTTGAAAACCACCCAGAGACCAAATGCTGTCAATATGCCAATTATCCTATTGACAGACTGAGCCAGTCTACAACAGTCATGACTCTCGAAAAGTACCTGTTAACAGTCGGGGGGGGGGGGGGGCTATCGACAGGGCTCTATCGACAGCCAAGATGGCCTATCGACAAACTAAGTAAATTGCTGCTCCATGTTGGCGTATGCACGTATCTTTTGCATCGTAACATTTCATGCAAACTCCGTACTAACACCAAGGAGTTAAAAGACTCCACCACTAAGATTTTACCCTCTCTTCATAATTCTCCACCTTGGTGAAGATTTCTCAAATCTGAGCAGAACAAATATAGCACCATGTCGACTCCATCGGGTTGCACTAATTTGGTTGCCTACGTACCCCCGCTCAGGGGATCAGGGCATCCATAGTTCATCCTAACGAGCTTCACCGAGCTCAAGCAACTGAAATTGAATTTGCAACGATGAACCCAACTGACTGAGTCATATGAACCTCTTTACCAATACCGTCATGGAGAATGGAAGCTTTTAATTTTAGCTTGTCTAACTCACCAATTCGAGATTCACGTTTCTTTACCTACTTTCATGGATTCAACGTAGTTCCTTTTGCTACAACTAATTCAACCTGTTCAGTATCCATCACGGCTACACGATCTCCACCCAATGTCACATCCGGTAAGATCTCAACTGATACTGAACCAATTGGAGGTGGTGGAGTAGCATCGACCTCCACCCGCTGTGATATAACCTTGATCTTCAACCTCTCCACCTACTGAGGGATGGTATACTTCAACAATAAAGTCTCATTAAATGTGACACATGCTTGTTCAACACAATCTTCTTATTTTTGGGGTCCCAGTTTGTAGCCTTTCATATTCCTCTTGTTACTAAAAAATACAAACTTTTTTACTCATGGATTTATCTTGTCATTTTTGGCACTAAAGTAGGCCGGTTATCTAAAGATCCACAACAAATCATAGTTCTGAGTAGCTGCTCAGTCAAAACCAAGTACTCCCAAATGCACCACGTGAAGTAAAGAAATGAAAGCGAAAAGCCTATTTTTCATTGATTGTGAAAAACTTACAAGTTTTGTAGAGTTTACAAGTAAAATAAGATTACAAGAAATCTACAGTTGTTTCTGAGGAAGTGTGCCGATAGACTCTGGTCAGCGCGCGACCACTTGTCCCTTTGACCACACAAAAGATCGATGCCGGATCTGCCGCCTGAAAATTTCTTCTCGCCTGGTTCAAGAATTCTCTTGTACGTGGAGAAACTTGGTGGAGTTCAGATGAACTAGGGTGTTAGATCCCTGATTTAGTCCAAAGAACTATACAAAAAGCGTGCCACTATTGGAAGCTTTACGCTAGAGAATTTACATTCTTATTATGAAGAAGGAGATCTTCTCTGTTTGTTCTCTCTCTTTCTCTAGTGAAGAATCCTCCCTCCCTTAAGCCTGCAATCGGCTATTTATAGGCCAAGTAAGGAATTGTAAATCCCTAAAAAACAGTTAACATTGTAAATACAGCTGTTGCAATCTTCAATGAAGATAGAATAGCTGTGGGTGAAGCTATTTAGCTTCTAGCGAAGTTAATTCAGCCTATGGCGAGGCTAGTTTAGTCTATGGCGAGACTAGCTTGCCAGGTTATCAACAGTTAAAGGAGTTTATCTCCTTGATTATCTCTTTTAACAAAGAGATTTGAATCCATATATTATCTCTTTTAACAGAGATATTTGAATCCCTAAAGGATTTGAATCCTTGATTATCTCCACTGAATTAGTGGGGTGACTAATCATGGAGAATATTCTCTTTAAATCTGCTCAAGGATTTTAGGAAGGTTAAATGACTTGGATCTTCACTTTTTGGCGAAGCTAAACCTTTGGCGAGGCTAAAGAGTTTACAACGAAGCTATCATCGAGCTATCTACTAGCTTGCGATGAAACTATAGTTCAGCTATCTACTAGCTTGTGGCAAAGTTATATTTCAACACTTCACAGAGCTAGCCCAAAGTCCATGGTGAGTCTATGCTTTTGTTTGACATCATTAGCCTTTTTGAGAAGGCTATAGCTTCTGGCAAAATTATGACTTAGCTTAGCAAAGCTTTATGCGAAGTTAGAGAATGTAGCCAGTTGTCTAAGCAATGTGAAGTTAGAGTTTAACTCTGTTGTGCTTGCTAATGGATTGGTCATCTGCTTATTTTATGGCTTATCTTTTTGAAGTGTCGACAAGTCAGACATTGTTCAGACCAATTAGAAAGCTATTTAAGAGTTTGTCTTTTGTAACTGTCAACAAGCCTCCTTCAAAGTTTTCGTGAATCTGTAATGGATTGATACAGATTCTAAAACACTTTGAACCTGAAGCCTGAGACCTAAATTTTGACATTGCGTAGGTCAAAAAAGTCCATTAGGTGTAAATGTGCAGTGAACTAGGTAGTCAAATTGGTCTACATAGGAAACTACATGTGGAGTAAGCTTCATACGAAACTGAATTGATAAGCTCTCAGTGGAACTAAGATAGAACTTTGTACAAAGCTGAAGAATTAGCTTGCAATGAAGCTAGAATAAAGTTTAATGCGAAGCTAGTAATGAGCTCACAACGAAGCTAAAATAAAGCTTCATGCGAAGCTAATGATGGCCTCTGAGAGCATCCAGATCCAACACTCGGGTGCAGAGAAGAGGACAGCTTTGAAGGAGCTCAAATCCTGCTTGGAGACAATGGTTGCATTCAAACTGGAAGAGCTGAAGCTGCAGACCCTGTTGAAGGTCGAAGAGGAGAGAAACATGTTGTCTGCTCTTGAGACAAAGATCAAATCTTATGAGAGACAATCTTGATTTGTAACACCTTGTATCTTCGCTTTTTGTACTTTTTCATAAATCAATAAAATTTGCTTTTTGATCAATGACTTGTCCGGTGTCTTTCTCTTCCTTCTTTGTTCTTTGCTTGTCCCACAAGTAATATAAGTTTTCCATATGAGAAAAAAATAACATGCAAGTTCTTTGGAGAGAATTGAAAGGGTAAAAAAAAAAAAATTTACCAAGTAGAATTCGCGAGGGTATTAAAATTGAGACTAACATTATTCAGAGGTTATGAATATGATAAAGTTAGTCTAAGAAAAAGAATCCACTGGGGATAAAAGAGAATAAATCTAGGAATTCATCTGTTCAGAGCTGATGAATTGGACATGACAGGTTAGGAATCACTAGAAAAGGGAGTGCACTGTTCAGAGGTGATTAACTGTACATGACAACGAAGAAACAGTCCCTACTGGACTAGAGAGTTAGCTCTAAATATCCGTCAGTTCAGAGGTGATGAACTGGATATAACTGATTAGGAATAATCAGATACGATGTTTCATCATTTTGAGGTGACGAACTGGACATAACAACAAAGAAGGAGGAGAGCCTGAGTATTCATCGGTTCAGAGGTGGCGGATTGGACATAGTCGATTAGAAAAAATCAAATTTGGAGTGTTTACTGTTCAAAGGTGATGAATTGGATATAATAGTAAATGAAAGGTGAACTTAGTTTTAAGGACCCGTTTATTCAGAGGTGTTTGACTGGACATGATAAACTAAGATACTAAATTCTGAATCCACTATCAGAGGTAGTCGTATTAACTTGACAGCTAGCCCACTGAGGACTGCAAGGGTGAATTGAATCTGGGCACCATTGATTCAGAGGTGGTTGACTGGCCATGATCAACTAAGAGACACTAGGCTTGTAATTCGCTGTTCAGAGATAGTCGTATTAACTTGATAGTAAGAACTCCTGACCCTGACGAGGGAAATGAGAATAAAATTATGGACTCGTCTGTTTAGGGTGAATTGGACATAACAGTTTGAGTGCCATAAAAGGAAAGAGATTTAGGCATCGGTCGGTTCAAAGGTGATAACGTAGACATAACCGACTAGCAATTACCAGACTTAGACCCCTGCCATAAAGAGGTGGCGAACTGCACATGACAGCAAAAGTGTAGTCCCTACCAGACTGAAAGATGAGACTTGGCTATCTGTTAGTTCAGAGGTAATATGGACATAACTGATTGAGAAGCCACCAAGCTCAGAGTCTTGCCATTTAGAGGTGGCGAATTGGACATGACAGCAAAAGAGTTATTCCATTAGGGAATGTGATTTGATTATAAACTTCGAGAAAAATTAGTGCTTCCTTAGAGAATTTTTGAAAGAATTGTCAGAGGTATAATGTTAACCTGACCATTTGACTGTGCGGCTTGCACAATCTGAGTAGACCTGCCATTCTATTGGAGAGAATAACAAGTAGAGTCTTGATTCGCTGGGGATACATCAAGATTTTACTGCCAGAGGTATAATATTAACGTGACTGGTTTGTTCTGTAATTCACCTTATTGAGGAAATGAATACAACTTTGTGTGGCCTTACCATTCCATGGAAGAGAATTGATAAGAGATTTTGGTGAAACTGATTGTTCTCTGCAAACATAAGAATATTACTAGAGAATTCCGCCGGAGAACAAGAGACTGTGCTCCTAAAACTTGTCAGGGAACAAAACCTTGGAAAAACTTTTGAAGTTTTGTGAGAGGTAATTGCTTAACATGACAAATGCTCCAATGGGGATTAGGAATTTGTTAGAAGTACAATGTTATTGTTACAATCAAAAAGTCTACCGGAGACTGAAAAGGATAGTAATGACTCTGAGGGGAAATCTATTGAAAACTCACCGGGGGGTTAATGGGAATACCATAAGGATTGTAGAGAATTTAGCGTTCTTCATGAAAATTTGTAGGAGCCTGTCAGAGGTAATTGTTAACGTGACATCATCGACTCACAGGGAAATTTTGAAGAAATCGTCAGAGGTAATCATTAATGTGATAAATTGAAAACTTGCTGGAGAGTTGAAATGGAAATATAGGGAGGTCATCATTTCTTAAGACTCCATTGGTGAACTTATGAAACTGTTGTCAGAAGTAATCATTGACGTGACGAGTAGAAATTCTTGTGGGGGTTTGACAACCAAATTAGTTGCTGGGAGTTAAAAGGAGATTTTGTTCATAGAGAATGTGGCAAATTCTTCGCTTGGGGATTTTAAAAGTGACTTGTCAGAGGTGTGATATTAACTTGACAAAAGTTCATGTACTATTAGAGATGTGAGATTTAACGTAATAACAATTTGAGTGAACCTGTCATTCTATTGGAGAGAGTGGCAAGCAGAGTTTAATCCATTGGGAATGTTAGCAAGATCCGCTGGGGATATTTAAAGGTTTTATTGTCAGAGATGTAAGCTTTAACGTGACAGTTTTGGCTTGTGATTCATTTCATTAGGAAAATTAATACAGTCTTATATGGTCTTATATTCCATGAATGGGAATTGATAAGAGGCTTTGGAGGGGAAATCAAATGGGATCAGATCCCTTAAGATTTTTAGCAAATCTTCAGCTATCAACAGATTTGGTGTGTCTTTACCAACTACTGTTTAAGTTGGCATGCTATTCTCCTCAGCATAATGAGTTATCGAGGACTTTGCGTTGAGCTTAAACACTAACTTTTTCCTCTACCCTTAGCCATCATGGGCTTAAGATCCAAAATGAGATTAGGTCTCTTAGGATTTTTAGCAAACCCTTAGTTATCAAAAACTGTTCGCATTTTAAAGTTTATGAAAAACTCCATCGTTATTGAATCACATATAAATTATGAAACCTAAACTTGCTAGAATCTTTTTAACAAAGTGTGTAGTGGCAAGTATAGGATCGAATTCACAGAGACTTGTTCTTGAAAATTTAATTATTAAAAATCTTACTTTTATCTTATTCTAGTTGAGAAATCCCTTGGATGAAGGTTGAAATTTTATTTTTTTAAAAATCATAAATAAAGAAATAAAGATCTTGTAGAAGAAAGCAAAAGCAAAATAAAAATTGAATAAAGTAAAAGAAGAAAAAAATACTGACCTTTTTGTGAAGATTAAAATAAGCAAAGTAAAAAAAAGAAATTAATAAATTGGTACGAAGGGAAGAGGAAGATGAACCAGTGAACTTGTTTCTTATCGTTGCCTTGTTGTCTTCCTCCTCCAAGCGAAGCTGAAAACAAAAGAAGCTAATAAAAGAAAAGAGATGACTTCATGGAATCAAATATGTAAGAAAGAATAGCATAAAAAAATAAATAAAGAGAAAATTAAAGAAAAACTTAGACTGAACGCCGCAAGATTGTGAAGAGGAATTCTGAATTTTATTCAATAAGCATCAAATACAAAACTCTTGACCTCTCCAATCTCGCATTACAACGTTCAAAACTCTCTTTTTCTACCTTTTCAGCCCTCTGGTCTCCTCTCTCTCTTTCTCAATGAATACAGGAATTTATAGAAAAATAGTGATAAGGGAGAGTGTAGGGAGATAGGAAGAGTTGACAATTTTTAAATTTCAATCTTTCCCTTATCTCCAAACTTGATTTATCCAAAATTCTGATCTGCAGCTTGATGACGTGTTGATTGCTAAATATTGCTTAACAGATGATAGAATTTAAAACAGAGATAAACATAAGAGTTGTAACCCTTTAAATCTTATTTCTAGATCATCTTGAATCATCAGATTTGAGATTCGGTAGCGAAAGTTATGATTAAAATGTTAAACTGTATCCAGTCTGAATCTAAATCTAAATTGCTTCATCTCATCCGTTGATCTTCTCTCTATCCATTTCTCCTTAGCAAACCCAATAGGGTCTTCAAAAATTCATTTTTCTTTTAAATTTTTATAGTATTATCTTATCTGGTAAATTCAATTCTCAGATAAGATAGACTAAAGATTCTCTGAATTTGAGTCTATCCCTATTTGATTTGAACTTTTGGATTTGTTTGGATAGGATCCATATTTATCTTCTCTTTATCATCCTGCAAGGATTAAGACATTAAGACAAGTGAGTTTGTAATGATTTATTATAGAATATATGTAGGAATATAATAATATTTATGCAATATATGTGTCCAAACACACCCCACACTTATATTTTGCTCGTCCTCGAGCAAAATAAAACTAACCTAAGGTTTTTATTTGGACCACTTTCGTAGGTCACGCGATTGTACTTAGCATGTATAATAAGCCTTTAAATCTCTAAGTTACCCCTAGAGGAGGAGTTGTAGTCTCCTGAGGATTTTCAGTGGATTACACCCATAAAATCCATAAGGAAAAGAAATAATTTGTTAGTATTTTTGAAAATATATTTTGAAAAGAAGAGAAAATATTTGAAGTATTTTTACAAGTATTAAGCAACTTGTAAATTATAACAGTATCGAATTATTCATCCTTAGACTTAGCCTCTATTCAAATATTTGTTATCAATTAAGGTTAGGAATAAAATTGTATTCTCATCTAGTCTATTATTTTACCCTAAGTCATATGCATCTTGTGACTGTGAATATTTTGACTAAGGGTTTTTCAACTCTAATTCTTATGCCTTATTTGTATATATACTGGTGGTAATATTTCTTAGCTTTCTTAGGCTTTCTAATTTGCCCATGTAATGAGCTTTAGTCGGTGACTCCTAAGCCGGACGGTTTTAGAGTACCGGGTGAGAAAACACCCCAAGGACTTAGGACTCGAGCAAACAAAGCCAAAAAACTAAGGATTTATTTGGTGATATGAACCACTTTTAGGCGTGAATAATCATACTTTATGAGACAGAAAAATCCAGCTTAATCAGAGGATTCTTATTATATATAATATATTTTTCTTCTTTTTTTCTTTTTCTTCTTCTTTTTTTTTTGAAGGCATAAGAATCTTTATTTTTGAACTCTAAGTATGTAAGTATATAAAAGATGCATATTTTATCAAGGTAAAAATCAAGACTGGATTACTTTTTCAATTTTTTCTTCCTATCCCTAGAAATTAAACAAATATTCTTATTTCAATCAAGTATAAGAAATCCTAATTATGATTCTCTTATTCCTTAAAATTAACTTAATTTCTTGCAAAAATAAGTCAAAATTTTATTTTTCTTTTCAAAAAGTTTTTTTGTAACAAAGAAAATGTTTTTTTATATTTTTTAATCTTTATTATTATATATATATATATATATATATATATATATATATATATAAATAGAAAACCTAAAAGAAAACCTATGTTAACCCTCTCCCACACTTATCTCATGCATCGATGTGTGAATGAATGCATAACATGCTACAAATGTAAGAATGTAAAGGGTAGATAGTACCTGATGAGGACGAGTGGATGTCATCCATCATTGTCTAGTTAAGAGAAAAAAATACAAAAACTATAATACATAAATGAATCCCTAGCATGTATAGAGATCAATTCTGATAAACAGGATCTTCTAGAAGGATTTCCTCTACTTCTGGGCTCAGATACTCACGGTATAGTTTTAAACGATGGCCATTTACTTGAAAAGTGGTACCATTCGTGGTATTATGGATCTCAACTGCACCATGTGAGTGTACCTTATGAACAATGTACGGACTGATCTAATGAGATTTCAGTTTTCCCGGAAAGAGATGTAGACGGGAATTGTACAGCAAGACTTTTTGCCCTGGTTGAAATTCCTTCCGAGTTATGATCCTATCATGCATAATCTTCATACGATCCTTGTATCGTTTTGAACAGTCGTACTCATCATTCCTTATCTCTTCAAGCTCATCCAGTTGAAGTTTCCTAGACTCTCCTGCCTTATCTAGATCAAAATTTAGGCGTTTGATTGCCCAGTATGCTTTATGTTCTAACTCGACAGGAAGATGGCAAGCCTTGCCATAAACTAACCTATATGGAAACATTCCAATAGGAGTTTTGAATGCAGTTCTATATGCCTGATTAGTAGTAAAAAATGCATAATTGTCATCATATTTACCATCACATTTGCACATTTATTCATATTATAATGCACATTTATTAATATTTTTTTATTTAATGTGTGCAGGCCTCGAATTATTATTTTAATAATAAATAAAGCTTAAAAGAGCCCAAAAGCCCAGATCCAAGCCCATGTTTGAAGCCCAGGTGCAAAAGCGCAAATATCAATTGTCAAAGTGCAAATATACAAGTGCTAAAGTTGCAATTATTAAAGATGAGGGAAGGATAGAATTCTACCCAACCCTAAACTCTTGCAGGATGAGCATAAAAGCCAAAGATAAGAAGAAAATTCGTGGATAAAAGATTTGGGATATTTGAGATCAAGGTAACTTGATTTCTAAGTTATCTCGAAATCCCAAGATGAAGAGCCAGGATCACACTTCTAGAAGCAAACGCCCAGATGAACGGATCGGGAGAGGCCACGCGCCAAAGCGCGTGGCCAGAAGAGCCAGTTTTGCCGCAAAATTGCGGCAAAAACCAGGATTTTGCGGCAATTTAGATGAGATCAGTTTTCAGTTTTTGTGGGCAGGTTTATCCAGGACTCTTCGGCCTTCTGCACCTATAAATATCCCTGCAGGCGCAACAGAGGGGCATCCAGAGACGTATTAGGGTTTTCTTTTAGCTATTTCTCTTTAAATTTCAAGCAAGTTGTAATTTTTATTTCAAGCACATTGTGGAAGAAGGAGCTTGTATTTGGGAGACGTTCATCGAATAAAGGTTACCTTTTTCCTATTTAATTTTCTACTATTTTTAATTTTATTTTGTGATCTCTCTGGTTTTCTTTTTAATCTGTGATCTCTTCTGGTTTTCTTTTTCTTTGCTTCTTTGCAATCTTTCATATTAAATAAAATAAAAAAAATAAATAAATTGAAAAGAAAAAAAAGAATGATGATGAACTAATTTCCTTTAGTGGTTTGCTGAGATTCTTAAAGCAACCCTAGAGTTGTTAAGATTTGATCGGATTGAGGACATCTCTAGAAACCCTAGGTTTAAAAATAACTTTTCTTGAAGATCAAACAAATAACTAGACTTCTTAATCTAGGATGCATATTAAAAAGACCCTTCATGACTTCAAACTTAAGAACTAGGACAGCCTAACTTTAAGATTAATCTTCTATTAAGCTGTACCTAGATGTTAGGATGAACCATAGTTTGGTTTTTAAGTAATGTAACTTTGTTAGAGTCTAGTATTGATTTTTCTTGCTTGAATTAGTCTTAAAAATCTAGGGTAAATTACATATACTTCAATGTGATGATCAATCTCTTTAACTTGCAATAGGGTTGTGGTAGAGATCAGCAAAGCCACATCTTTCATATCATATATCTCAAATCTAATCACTTCTTCTCTTATTTTGAAGTTAAAGAGGAATCGGGTCGAAAAGCTTGCATCGCATCCTTCCCTGAGGATCACGACCCGCTTGAGCCCTTGCTACAGCGGATTCGCATTGAGACTAAGAAATCTGAACTTTAATTCTTTTTATTCTTAAAATCTCAATCAAACTTTTGGCGCCGTTGCCGGGGAAGGAACGGCACGATTTCCTCGTTCTAATCATTCTTTATTCTTTCTGTTTGCAGATACAGAGAACAGGAAAACAGAGCAGTAGCAAGGACATACAGCAACCCAGTGCCTCTGCCCTCGAAGGCAGAGCACCAGGGCCTACATATTTGCCGCAGATCCGCGGCCAGGGCTGCAATTCTGCGGCAATAGTAGTTGACTACTAATCTGGTTTTCTGCAGGTTGCTCTGAATTGCAAAAATAGCTTACTGCTTTGATTATATTTCTCTGTGATCACTCTGCAACTGCTAATTAATAACATTAACCCATTTGTTGATAAAAAAAAAACTAGACTCTTGCATTTAGGGCACGTGTCTATTTTAATTTTTTTTAATTCTGTTGAAGAGTGCTGGCGACAAGGTACGTTTGCATAGCATATAGATTAGGAAACGCTCTTGGTTGATTTACTGCTTTCTTGAGTGATTACTTTTCTACAGCTTTACACGTACACAAAAACATCTTAAGGGCATAACCCATAAACAAGATAAGGTGGGGATTTCATCACCCTTCCTTGGCCCACAAATCATATCCGTCACACTCACAACCCTAACCTTAAGTAAAATTTGACTAGACGTTGGCCCTAGGTTAACTCGGACTCAATAGGAGATTGACCGAAGGAGGAAAATTGTTCGAAATTAACTCTTGTCAAATCGGTGTCTAGGCAGGGGATTGAGGGCCGAAAGCCCGAAGAACGGTGGTTATTTAATTAAGGAACGTCTCTGACGGAAAACCTCCCACCGGTCTTGCCACCTACCTGACCGATTAGCTTGTGGTTAACGTCGACAATAGACCTCCTAAGGACAGTCTAAAGTTAGGAGTCGTCTAGGTCAAGGCTTACCCTAGATTAGGATTTTTGATTGTTTTTCTTTTTTATTGATTGATTGGGTGAACTTGTTTGCTGATTGTGCATGTCCGCTTGGTCGAGAGACCCACTTACATCCAGGCTAACTAGAACTAGTTCACCACCCGAGCAAAAGTCCGACCCACACATGGCACAACCAATATCACTCCAAGATAGGTTCTATCCTATTAGGACCTCTCTTCCTTCTTGCATCAAGCTTAACGATGAAGGTGTTGACCCATTTGAGCTTAAGCCACAATACATCAGCACCCTTCCGAAATTTCATGGACTTGACTCCGAGGATGCATACTTTTTCATAAGGGAATTTGAGGAAGTATGTCTCATGATGAATATTCCTAAGTTAGGAAAAGATGACATCAAACTTAGGTTTGTCCCCTTTGTTTTGAAGGATTTAGCAAAGAAATGGCTCTACAGTCTAGAGGCCGGTTCAATATCTTCGTGGGATAATTTTGTTAAGGCATTCTTAAAAAATTTTATCCCGTCCACAAGACTGCACTGATTAGGAAGAACATCTTACAGTTTAAGCAAACAGCCAATGAACCTTTTTGAAAATATTTCAAACGTTTCAAGGACCTCCTTGCCCAATGCCCTCACCATGGGATAGAGAAATGACGACTTTGCCAAGTTCTATATGATGGATTAGAATATCAAACTAAGACATTGTTAGAATCCATGTGCCAAGGAGGATTTCTGAAAAAGGACGAAACTGATGGATGGTTATTGTATGAGCAATTAGCTGAAAATACCATCCAATGGGAACCTACTCCGGAAAAACTTAGGACTAATGACCCTACTTCTTCTAAAGGAGGTATCCATTCCATTGAGGCCAACATAGCAACCGATGCTAAGTTAGCTGCTGTTATGCGAAGACTTGAGGCTCTTGAAACTAAAGAACCAGTCTCTGTGAACCAAGTCAGCCCAACATCTTCGGTGGGCTGTACTTATTGTCAAAATATGAACCATGTGTTCGAGGAATGTCCCGTCTTTATCGCGCATCAAAGCTTGCCCGAACATATGAGTGCGGCCTTCACAAGGCCCACCAACAATCCGCCCGCCAACAATCCATATTCGCCCACCTACAATCCCGGTTGGAGAAACCATCCCAATTTGTCATGGGCCCAAAGTAACAATGATCAAACTAGGCCCAAATTCTCCAACAATTTCCAAAATCCGCACTATCAAAATCCTCCACCCTCTTTCCAATATTCACAAATGGAAACAAGGCTCTCCAATATGGAAAGAAAGGTGGACACTCTCGTTAAAAGCAATGACACACTGGCTCAAGTCTTGACTAGGATAGAGATGCAAATGAATCAGCAAGAAAGGCAAAAGGGTACTCTACCTAGTCAACCATTCCCAAACCCTAGGAACTCTAGTCAAGCTCACTTGGCTGAAGAGAATCATATGAGTCAGTGCAATGCGATTCATACATTGCGGTCGGGAAAACAAGTTGATAACCAAGTATCAACACCATCAAGTTCTAAACAAGCATTCAGCTTGCCTGATCCTACTCCATCTCAACTTGATGCCAACAACACGAAAAAAGACAAGTCAGCCAAAGATATGCACAAGCCCATCGCACCCTACCCAAATAGGCTTAAAGATAAGCAATGTGCACAAATGGATAAAGTACGAGAGATTTTTAATCAAGTCAAGATCAATATACCTCTTCTTGATGCAATTCAACAAGTCCCTAAGTATGCCAAGTTTATTAAGGACATGTGCACAAAGAAGAGAAAGACTAATGTGCCCAAGAAGGTTTTTCTAGCCACTAACATTAGTGAGCTATTGTCCAACCAGATCCCTGTCAAGTATAAGGACCCTGGTTGCCCCACCATCTCTTGCACAATAGGTCAAACTGCAATTAAGCATGCACTTCTTGATTTGGGAGCAAGTATCAACTTACTCTCTTTCTCAGTCTACCAACAACTTGGGTTGGGCGAACTTAGTCCGACTAAGGTTACAATCCAATTAGCTGACCGATCCATAAAAATTTCCAAAGGAGAAATTACCGATGTGCTCATCCGAGTTGGGGAGTTTATCTACCCAGTAGATTTTGTTGTTCTGGAGACCGAACCTGTATCCACTCTTCGGTCTCAAACTCCCGTTATCCTAGGGCGTCCGTTCCTTGCAACTGCAAATGCGATCATAAATTGTAGGAATGGATCCATGAGGTTGACCTTTGGAAATATGACTAAAGAGGTCAATGTCTTCAACCTGGAAAACCAATCTCGTAAGATAAAAGACCAAACATTTGAGGTGAACTTCATCGAGAACATTTGTGAAAAAGAAAGTGAAAATGAGTCTCTATTTCTTGACAAGTTATTTGAGGATAAGTGCGATTTTAGTGATAAGATGACACATGTTGAGGATTATAATTTTAAAGTTTCCTTTAAAAAATGAAGATTTGATCTAAGTATCTTCAAAGAGCCAAGCACTGAAATATCGCATGAGAATATAGTTCAAGAAACTCCGATTGACTTAACTTTCGAAAGTCTCTTTGAAGAAGAACTCCTGTGTTTAGATACACCGATTAAGGAGATGTTGGTTAATTATTCACTTCCAGGGAAAAGTGTTGATTTAAGTTTTGAGGAGATGTACGGAACTGAGCTAGAATTTCTCGGCAAGAAAGTTCCAACTGAAAGGTGTGATGAATTTTTAAATAATGGAGGTGGACATATGATGAGGAAGAGCCTAAAGAAGATGAAACTGGGGGAGAGAAAGTTAAAACAAAAATGTTGGTCTCCCCATTGTGCCTTATAAAGAGAACCCATTGGAATGATGGGAAACGAGCTAGAGGGATGAATCCTAAGCAGCTCTAGGTGAGAGTGATACATGTGTTGTACATATTATGGTATACTATTATTTTTTACCTCTCTTTACATTTTTCTTCATGCATTCATGCATTTCATACATTGAGGACAATGCATGAGATAAGTGTGGGGGAGGGTTTACTAACATAGAAAAGATTAATTAATAAAATAAAAAAAATATTTTTCTCTTTATTTGTTCTACCATGCCAAAAAAAAAAATTATATTAACACATCTAATAGTCAATTAGTTAGGTATGAGGGCCTCAAGAAGCCTTGATACTTACACGAAAGAAAATTAGATGATGTTATAAAAATAATAAAGTGGCATGAGAGTCCAAGTTAAGGAATTGCTAGTAAAAATTCATAAGGATGCATATGATTTTTGGTAACGAAAAAGACTATATTAGAAATTTAATTTTAATTCTTACCTAAAATGAATAACAATTGACTTTATAAAGACTAGGTTTGAAGAATGAATAAAAATGAGGATCCTAAAACTTATAGACTACTTAGTCTCTTCCAATATAAGTCAAATATTTTCCTTTTTATGGATTTTGTGGGTGTAATCCGCTGAAAACCCTCACGAGACAACACTCGTCCTCTAGGGTAACCTAGGGGTTTAACGGCTTGTTGCACACGCTAAGTGCAACCGTGATTCCTACGAAAGTGAGTTAGTTAGATTAGATTTTCTTTTTCTTTTTGATTTTTACTCGAGGACGAGCAAAAAGATAAGTGTGGGGGTGTGATTAGTAGTAAAAAATGCATAATTGTCATCATATTTACCATCACATTTGCACATTTATTCATTTTATAATGCACATTTATTAATATTTTGTTATTTAATGTGTGCAGGCCTCGAATTATTATTTTAATAATAAATAAAGCTTAAAAGAGCCCAAAAGCCCAGATCCAAGCCCATGTTTGAAGCCCAGGTGCAAAGCGCAAATATCAATTGTCAAAGTACAAATATACAAGGGCTAAAGTTGCAATTATTAAAGATGAGGGAAGGATAGAATTCTACCCAACCCTAAACTCTTGCAGGATGAGCATAAAAGCCAAAGATAAGAAGGAAATTCGTGGATAAAAGATTTGGGATATTTGAGATCAAGGTAACTTGATTTCTAAGTTATCTCGAAATCCCAAGATGAAGAGCCAGGATCACACTTCCAGAAGCAAACGCCCAGATGAACGGATCGGGAGAGGCCACGCGCCAAAGCGCGTGGCCAGAAGAGCCAGTTTTGCCGCAAAATTGCGGCAAAAACCAGGATTTTGCGGCAATTTAGATGAGATCAGTTTCCAGTTTTTGTGGGCAGGTTTATCTAGGACTCTTCGGCCTTCTGCACCTATAAATATCCCTGCAGGCGCAACAGAGGGCATCCAGAGACGTATTAGGGTTTTCTTTTAGCTATTTCTCTTTAAATTTCAAGCAAGTTGTAATTTTTATTTCAAGCACATTGTGGAAGAAGGAGCTTGTATTTGGGAGACGTTCATCGAATAAAGGTTACCTTTTTCCTATTTAATTTTCTGCTATTTTTAATTTTATTTTGTGATCTCTCTGGTTTTCTTTTTAATCTGTGATCTCTTCTGGTTTTCTTTTTCTTTGCTTCTTTGCAATCTTTCATATTAAATAAAATAAAAAAAAATAAATAAATTGAAAAGAAAAAAAAAGAATGATGATGAACTAATTTCCTTTAGTGGTTTGCTGAGATTCTTAAAGCAACCCTAGAGTTGTTAAGATTTGATCGGATTGAGGACATCTCTAGAAACCCTAGGTTTAAAAATAACTTTTCTTGAAGATCAAACAAATAACTAGACTTCTTAATCTAGGATGCATATTAAAAAGACCCTTCATGACTTCAAACTTAAGAACTAGGACAGCCTAACTTTAAGATTAATCTTCTATTAAGCTGTACCTAGATGTTAGGATGAACCATAGTTTGGTTTTTAAGTAATGTAACTTTGTTAGAGTCTAGTATTGGTTTTTCTTGCTTGAATTAGTCTTAAAAACCTAGGGTAAATTACATATACTTCAATGTGATGATCAATCTCCTTAACTTGCAATAGGGTTGTGGTAGAGATCAGCAAAGCCACATCTTTCATATCATATATCTCAAATCTAATCACTTCTTCTCTTATTTTGAAGTTAAAGAGGAATCGGGTCGAAAAGCTTGCATCGCATCCTTCCCTGAGGATCACGACCCGCTTGAGCCCTTGCTACAGCGGATTCGCATTGAGACTAAGAAATCTGAACTTTAATTCTTTTTATTCTTAAAATCTCAATCAATGCCCATAAGGCATCAGTCAGGCGAAGAGACCAATCTTTTCTAGTGGTGTTCACAGTTTTCTCTAGAATGGTCTTGATGGCTCGATTGGAAACTTCTACTTGGCCACTAGTTTATGGGTGGTAAGGGGTGGCAACTCTGTGATTGATGCAATATTTTCTCATTAAGGCTTCAAATGTACGATTGCAGAAATATTTTCCACCATCGCTGATGATTGCACAAGGAAAGCCGAAACGAGAGAATACATTCTCTTTCAAGAAGTTTATCACAACTATGTGGTCATTGATTTTACATGCTACCGCCTCTATCCATTTATAGACGTAGTCAACTGCTACAAGCATATATTTGTATCCATGGGATATAGGAAAGGGACCCATGAAGTCAATGCTCAAAACATCGAAGATTTCGACAATTAAGATCGGGTTTAACGACATTTCATTCCTGTGTGCAATCTTCCCTAATCGTTGGCAACGATCACATAATTGACAATAGACATGAGCGTCACGAATTAGAGTGGGCCAATAAAAATGACATTGCAAAATTTTTGCAGCAGTTTTCTTCCCACTAAATTGATCTCCACAGGCTTGGTCATGACAAAATGAAAGCATGCTCCTAAATTCTGAGTCAGGAACGCAGCGTCGAATGATCTGATCGGGACAATACTTGAACAAGTATGGTTCATCCCAGAAGAACCATTTGACCCTAGCTAAGAAACGCAATCGTTCTTGCTTGGTCCATGAATCGGGCATCTGTTCCGTGACAAGATAATTCACAATGTCAGCATACCACAGAACAATTAAAGAGGAGACGAACATTAACTGCTCATTAGAAATGTCTTAAGGACAGGTAGTGAGTCAGACACAGATTCGGCCACAATCCTAGACAAATGATTTACTACAACATTCTCAGCTCCCTATTTATCATGAATTTGTAAGTTAAATTACTGTAAGAGTAAGATCCAACGGATTAAATGGGCTTTAGCATCTTTTTTTCGTGAGAAGATACTTTAAAGCTGCATGATCGGTGTAGATTAGGACCTTAGAACCTATAAGGTATGGACGGAATTTGTCGAGAGCGAAAATGACTACCAACAACTCTTTTTCAGTGGTGGAATAATTCAGTTGGGCATCGTTAAGAGTCTTACTGGCATAACAAATGACATGAGAAAGTTTATCCACTCGTTGGCCTAGGACAACCCCTACAGCATAGTCGGAAGCGTCACACATCACCTCAAATGGGAGATTCCAATTAGGTGGTCAGATGATGGGTGCCGATGTTAACTCGGTCTTTAGCTTTTCAAAGGCTTCCAAACAAGAAGGGGTGAACTCAAAGGAAAATCCTTTATTAGAAGATCACAAAGAGGTTGGAGATTTTAAAATTTTTTTTGATAAAGCGGTGGTAAAATCCAGAATGTCCTAGGAAAGATCGCACCTCCCGAACAGTTCTAGGAGGTGGTAATTTGGCAATTAGCTCTACCTTAGATTTATTAACCTCTATACTTCTATCAGAAACAATGTGTCCTAAGACAATCTCAGATTTCACCATGAAATAGCATTTTTTTCAATTAAGAACTAAGTCTTCTCCTTGCATCTTATCAATACAAATGTAGATGATATAAACCCTCATCAAAAGTAGACCCAAAGACAGAGAAGTCATCCATGAAAACCTCTAGAAATCGCTCAACCTTATCTGAAAAGATGCTTAACATACACCGCTGAAAAGTAGCCGGTACATTGCATAGCCCAAAGGGCATGCGACGATATGCAAAAGTGCCAAACGGACATGTGAATGTCGTTTTCTCTTGTCCTTACGAGCAATGTGGATTTTGTTATATCCTGAATAACCATCGAGGAAGGAATAGTATGCATGACCGGCAATATGTTCTAACATTTGGTCGATGAAAGGCAGAGAAAATGATCTTTCCTAGTCATGGAGTTGAGTTTTCTATAGTCTATGCACACTCACCAACCAGTTTGAACACGAGTTGGAACCAACTCATTGTTCTCATTAGTAACAACTGTGACTCCGGACTTTTTGGGTACAACTTGTATTAGACTAACCCACTGATTATCAGAGATAGGGGAAATGATACCCGCATCTAATAATTTTATTATCTCTGCTCTCACCACCTCTTTCAAAATGAGATCGGGTCTCTTAGGATTTTTATCAAACCCTTAGTTATTAAAATTTTTTGAAGAAATCGTCATAGGTAATCATTAATGTGATAAATTGAAAACTTGCTGGAGAGTTGAAATGGAATATAGGGAGGTCATCATTTCTTGAGACTCCGTCGGTGAACTTATGAAATTGTTGTCAGAGGTAATCTTTAACGTGACGAGTAGAAATTCTTGTGGGGGTTTGACAACCAAATTAGTTGTTGGGCGTTAAATGGAGATTTTGTCTGAAGAGATTGTGGCAATTCTTCGCTTGGGGATTTTAAAAGTGACTTGTCAGAGGTGTGATATTAACTTGACAAAAGTTCATGTACTATTAGAGATGTGAGATTTAACGTAATAACAATTTGAGTGAACCTGCCATTCTATTGGAGAGAGTGGCAAGCAGAGTTTAATTCGTTGGGGATGTTAGCAAGATCCGCTGGGATATTCAAAGGTTTTACTGTCAGAGATGTAAGCTTTAAGGTGACAGTTTTGGCTTGTGATTCATTTCATTGGAAAAATTGATACAGTCTTATGTGGTCTTATCATTTCATGAATGGGAATTGGTAAGAGGCTTTGGAGGGAAAATCAAATGGGATCAGATCTCTTAGGATTTTTAGCAAAATTTCAGCTAACAGATTTGGTGTGTCTTTACCAATTACTGTTTAAGTTGGCATGCTATTCTCCTCAGCATGATGAGTTATCGAGGACTTAGCGTTGAGCTTAAACGCCAACTTTCTCCTCTACCCTTAGCCATCATGGGCTTAAGATCCAAAATGAGATCGGGTCTCTTAGGATTTTTAGCAAACCCTTAGTTATCAAAAACTATTCACGTTTCAAAGTTCTTGAAAAACTCCATCGTTGTTGAATCACGTATAAATTATGAAATCTAAACTTGCTAGAATCTTTTAACAAAGTATGTAGTGGCAAGTATAGGATCGAATCCACAGAGACTTGTTCTTAAAAATTTAGTTATTAAAAATCTCACTTTTATCTTATTCTAGTTGAGAAATCCCTTGGATGAAGGTTGAAATTTTATTTTTTTAAAAACATAAATAAAGAAATAAAGATCTTGTAGAAGAAAGCAAAAGCAAAATAAAAATATGAATAAAGTAAAAGAAGAAAAAAATACTAACCTTTTTGTGAAGATTTGAATAACCAAAGTAAAAAAGAAATTAAGAGATTGGTATGAAGGGAAAAGGAAGATGAACCATTGAACATGTTTCTTGTCGTTCCCTTGTTGTCTCCCTCCTCCAAGCGATGCTGAAAACAAAAGAAGCTAATACAAGAAAAGAGATGACTTCATGGAATCAAATATGCAAGAAAAGAATAACATAAAAAATAAATAAAGAGAAAATTAAAGAAAAACTTAGACTGAACGCCGCAAGATCGTGAAGAAGAATTCTGAATTTTATTCAATAAGCATCAAATAGAAAGCTCTTGACCTCTCCAATCTCGCATTACAACGCTCAAAACTCTCCTTTTCTAGCTTTTCAGCCCTCTGGTCTCCTCTCTCTTAATGAATATAGGTATTTATAGGAAACAGTGATAAGGGATAGTGTAGGGAGATAGGAAGAGTTGGCTATTTTTGAATTTCATTCTTCCCCTTATCTCCAAATTTGATTTATCTAGAATTCTGATCTGCAGCTTGATGGCGTATTGATTGCTAATATTGCTTAACAGATGATAAATTCGAAACAGTGATCAACATAAGAGTTGTATCCCTTTAAATATTTTTCTAGATCATCTTGAATCATCAGATTTGAGATTCGGTAGCGTATGTTATGATTAAAATGCTAAACTGTATCTAGTCTAAATCTGAATCTAAATTGCTTCATCTCATCCGTTGATCTTCTCTCTATCCATTTATCCTCAGCAAACCCAATAGGGTATTCAAAAAATTCATTTTTCTTTTGAATTTTTATAGTATTATCTTATATGGTAAATCCAATCCTCAGATAAGATAAACTAAAGATGGGATCCATGTTTATCTTCTCTTTATTATCCTGCAAGGATTAGGACATTAAACAAGTGTGTTTGTAATGATTTATTATAGAATATATGTAGGAATGTAATAATATTTATGTAATAAATGTGTCCAAACAGTGACAAGCAGAGCTTAATCCATTGGGGATGTTAGTAAGATCCGCTGGGGATATTCAAGGTTTTTACTGTCAGAGATGTAAGCTTTAACGTGACAATTTTGGCTTGTTATTCATTTCATTGGGAAATGAATACAGTCTTATGTGGTCTTATCATTTCATGAATGGGAATTGGTAAGAGACTTTGGAGGGAAAATCAAATGGGATAAGGTCCCTTAGGATTTTTAGCAAATTTTTAGCTATCAACAGATTTGGTGTGCCTTACCAACTACTATTTAAGCTGGCATGCTATTCTCCTCAGCATGATGAGTTATCGAGGATTTTGCGTTGAGCTTAAACGCCAACTTTCTCTTCTATCCTTAGCCATCAAGGGCTTAAGATCCAAAATGAGATCGGGTCTCTTAGGATTTTTAGCAAACCCTTAGTTCTCAACAAATTTGGTATACCTTTACCAACTACCATTTGAGTTGGTCTAGTCATGCTATTCCTCTCAGCATGATGAGTTGTGAGGACTTTCTGTTGGGCTTAAAAGCCAACCCTTTCCTCTATCCTTAGCCGTTAGAGGCGCAGGATTATTATGTTACTTCAAATAACATGGTGTACTCTTTGGGTCTTCGTTCCGCAGATGTCTTCTAAAACCTCGTTGGGAATTAGAAAAGTGAGTACAAACTCCGCGAGGATTAGAAGGGAGAACTTCAAGGAGTGTCGTCAGAGGTAATTGTTAACATGACATTAAGAATTTCGCTAAGGGAATTTGATATGCCCTGAGATTCCGTGAGGATATCGGTGAGGGGTAATGTTCTTCATGGAATCCTTTCTAATGTCTTCAACATTGATATCATGCAACATTGTCTCCTAATGCTTGATCGGATCAATTCTGAGGGGATACTATAGTCAAATGAATTTGACTAGATAATCAGAGGTATAGTATTAACTTGATCATAGATAGTATTTCTTCAAAAATTTATCATTGATCGGTATCATGAGTATGTCGCCATTCAAATTCGACGGGCGATACGCTTCAATTGAGTAGACTATCTTTACTACAAATGATCCTTCTCATTTCGGTTGGAACTTGCCTTTGGTCTTGTGCATCATGACCATGGGTTGCCTAACGGCTAAGACCAAATCTCCTTTCTGAAAATCAGTTCTTTGACCTTTTTGTTGAAGGCCTTGGAGATTCAAGCCTGATATAGCTCAGACGCTGTTGAGCCTGTAGCCGATTCTCGTCTAGCGCTTCAAGTTTTTGGCGACATAACCAATCAATGTCTCCTTGCGTCATCTTTATTTCTAATGCAAACCGAAATGACTGTATCTAAAATTTCAAGGGTAGGACTGCTTCACACCCGTAGACCAAAGAGAAAGGCGTGTTGCCTATAGGGTTCGGATCATCGTTCGATAGGCCCAAAGACATTCACCAAGCTTTTTATTCCAATCTCGTTTGCTTGCAGAGACGAACTTCTTAAGGAGTTTAATGATTTCTTGTTGAATGCTTTTACTAGCCCATTGGCAGTGAGGTTATATGCAGTTGACGCCATATTCTGTATTTGATACTTATTGCAAAACTGATAGAATGACTAGCTCATAAATTGAGGACCGTTGCCGTGGATGATCTTCCGGGGGACACCAATTCGATGTATGACGTGGTGCTTGATGAAGTTAATAACATAGATAGTTTTAACTTCAGTTAGTGGCACGACTTCTACCCACTTGGAAAAGTAATTAGTTATAGTAAAGATAAACTGACGACCTTTCACCTATGGAAGACTAAGGGGTCCTACAATATCGATTCCCCATGGTTCGAATGGCCATGAAGTGACTATGGGATGGAGCAGCTCTAGTGGTTGGTGTATGAAATCTGCATGAATTTGACAAGCTTTACAACGTTTTGCATACTGCACTGCATCGGCGATCATCATTGGCCTGTAATAGCCAAGCTTGAGCAGTCGATCCTTCAGCTTTGGACCGGATTTATGGGCACCACATACACCATCATGAGCTTCCTTGAATACTTCTTTTGCCTCAGAATTGGATAGGCAAAGGACAAGTACACCATCGTATGAACGACGTTAAAGTGTCTTGACCTTCAGATCATAATAAAACTGAGGAGACCGTCATCGAATGGACGCTGCCTCTTTGGGATCATCAGGCAATATGCCATGCAGGACATGGTCGATAATAGAAAATCACTAATCTCTAGGCTCGAAGGTTGCTGAGGTTGTATGGACCTCCCTAACGTTTAAATCATACTTCAGGCAGAGTAGAGGACAAGTAGCTCCCATAAGATGGTAACTGGTATTGGCTGGTAAGGCCAATGTGGCCGCAAGTGCTGTTAGAGCATCTGCTTTGTATTTAAGAGGTGAGACACATTGCTAATGTAGAAGCCATCAAATGAGTTGGCCAACTTAATAGCTGCATGGTGATAAGATATTCGGTCTTCATGACGGACCTCATACTCTCTTTTGACTTGGTTGATGATCACTTTGGAGTCACCATAAGCTTCAAGGTACTGTACTTTATTTGTTGAACGAGCTGGAAGCCAATAAGCAAAACATTATACTCAACTACATTGTTGGAGTAGGATTCCGTCAATAAGAATGCACGAGGAAGAACATGATTCTCTTATAAGACAAATACCACCCCCACTCCGGCGATGATTTTGCCTGTAGGGCCTGTTCTTGATGCACCATCAAAGAACATCCCCTGAGGTCATGTTGGCTTCGATGACCTCATTCGAAATGTCTTAATGTCGGTTTGATGTCTTCGGGTCTAGATGGGCTGCCAGAAAGTCCGCAAGAGCTTGACCTTTGATCACCTTTTGAGGTACGAAGGTCATATCATATTCGGACAACAATATGGCCCAATTAGCAAGACTTTAATTCAAAGAACTTGGCTTTGTCATGAGAATCCGTAGGGATTGATTGTGAAAATGATATGGATGGTCTGCTCAACTAAATAATGTCGTGTCTTCTTGATGGTGAAGACAAGAGCGAGGCATTTCTTCTCAACCAAGTTGTAGCAACTTTCGACCCCGATCAAGGTTTTGCTGAAGCAATAGATAGCCTGTTCGGCACCTTCATCATTCTTTTGAACGAGCAAATCACCTAGAAATGGTCCATGACTTTCACATAGAGTAGGAAAGATTTACCTGAAACAGGAGATACCAGGATTGGGGGCTTCGTGAGGTATTCTTTGATATCCTTGAAGGCCTTCTAGCAGGCGTCATCCTAGATGAAAGAAGCACCTTTCTTCATTAAGTAGGTTGAAAGAAGCGCCTTTCTTCATTAACCATGTAAACGGTTGGCAGTGACTCGACAAATTTATAATAAACCTTCGGTGTAGGCGAGTCTGCCCTGCAAGCCTCTGAGCTCCTTGAAGTTTCTTAGGGTTGCATATCTTGGATTGCCTTAATCTTGTCGGGGTCAAGGTGAATTCCATTGGATGTAAATGATCCCAGGAATTTACGAGTTGACACTCCCAAGAAGAATTTGATTGGATTCATCTTCAGCTGGTGAGCCCACATGAGATCAAATATTGTTCTCAAGTCTTGGAGATGGTTATCTTTGCTGTGATTTTTAACTGCAATGTCGTCAATGTAATACTCCACCGTCTTCTGTAGGTGATCGCAGAAGATTGTGCTCATCGCCCGTTGGTAAGTTGCACCTGCGTTCTTCAAGCCGAATGGTATCATCGTGTTGCAAAACACCCCTAAAGGTGTTCGAAATGGCATGTGCTTTTCGTCATTCGGATACATCTTGATTTAATTATACCTTGAGAAGCCATCCATAAAAGATATCCTTTCAAAATCACACATATTGTCAATCACGACATCCTTGATAAGTAATGAAAATTGTTTTAAGACAGGCTACATTATAATCACGAAATTAATCCAGACCTTGTTCTTTTAGTTCTTTTCAAGAACGGGCACAATATTAGCAACCCAATCTGGGTGCTGTTCCTCATGATTGAAGCCACATTCATTGAGTTTATGAACTTTGGTCTCGATCGCCTCCATGATGTTAGGGCAAAACCATCGTTGCTGCTGCTTGACTAGTTTGACATCAGATTTGATATGAGACAGTGCATGGCTACGTGAGGGTCGAGTCCAGGCATGTTTCATAGCCCCAAGCAAAGACATCTATATATTCTCTTATGAAAGATATAAGATCTTGCTTCTCTTCAGGCGACAAGTTTTCACTTATAGAGATGAGCTTTGGGTGCATTTAATCACCTACGTCAACTTGGATTATCTTATCTTCGGTGGGAGGCTTGCATTGTTAGAAACACTTCACCTATTGAAAATCAAGTTGTTGAGTCCACGGATCAGTATTGAATAACTCTATGTTTTCGTCTTACTCCACCTGACTGATTAGCTCCCTGTTAGTGATGAGAGTTTTGAAGACAACCCCATGCTCATGTTAGATTCCCAGTCTGATGAGTCTGAGGAGTGCGATAGGAGGAATTCATCATATTCTGACTCTAATTGAGTGGATGGAGTAACGTACCGTAACCCCCTGCGAATTTGATCATAATAGTTGGTAGGCTTTCCTTTCGGCACAAAAGGTTAAGAGGGATGCGCTATCCCTTTTCAAAGTTTAAGCCTTTTCCGAGATGTAAGTTGTATCCCATTTCTTTCATCATATAGTGCGCTGACCGTGCATAATGAAAGAACTGTGGGGGTTCTAAGTCTTCATCAAATTCATTGGATGCAGTTATCTATGATCAGACTCTGCCAAATATGATTGGTCATTTTTTGAAATGGGAACAATGAAGACAGACCCTTCATTGTCCTTTATGTATATACATGCCATTTTTGAAATCGAAAGAGGCATGTACAAGGGACTAATGTTGACAGATTTAAATACATCCTCAAGACGCAAGGAATAATTAGAAGCAACATCTTCACTAAGGACAGCCTTCATTTTCGACGGGATTATTACTATCAAGATTATCAAGATACGCTACAATTGGTTCAAAAATAAGAGTAGCCGGTGTATCTTCTTCTGATTTTGAATCCACCTCATTGCTGCTGTTGACATTGTCTGGTAACGATTCTTTCACCCATGTATTGCTCTCTTTATAGAGTAGAGAGTCAGTGAAGTAGTTCTCCACTCCTTTGAATGTTTATATCTCAGCGAACATGATTGAAGTTCATTTTTGTATCATTTTCCACTTTCATATCATGCTTTATGTAAATAAAAATAAGGTTTTTATTGTTTTTCTCTCTCATTTTCAGTTCCACCATTAATGGAGATGAAGGCCCATAATCAAGGAATTTTCAAGGAATTAATGAGATTAATTAAAGAGCCAAAAGAAAAAGCCCAAAAGAGAAGCCCAGGTCTGGAGTCGTCCACGAATATCCCCAACTCTCTAGAAGATCCAGCGAGGCATACGACCGTAACAGAATGGCAATAGAAATCGTTGGCGCAACGGCCAAAATTCTGCCGCGGAAACGCAGCTCTAGCCGTGGAACCGCGGCAAGAATCTGGCCGTTGAGCTAGCGTTTAATCCCACAGCTGAGATTTTGAGGGCCTCATCCCCAGGAGCCTATAAATAGACCCCTAGGGCCTCTGCGAAAGAGAGAGGAGAGAATAGGAGAGAAGAGCTTGTATTTTTGAGAGAATTGTAGGGATTTTCTTTAGCTTTCTTTAGTGCTCTTGTAATCTTCTTTCTCCTTCTAGAATTCTGCAAAGAGAGAGTGTGAGATCTTGTAATTGAAGTGGTGACAACTTGAATGCAAGGATTGATCCATCTTTCTTCTCATCTTTACTTGTTCTAGTGCTTTACTTTCTTGTGCTTTACTTTCTTCAAGCTTTTATTACCATTGCATCTTCTTTTACAATGATTTTTTGTGTGCTTTTCATTTCAATGTCTAGCTAACTCTCTAATATGACCAGCTAACCACTAACTTTACTAACTTCTAACTCTTGGGTGATTGCTAATTCATGTGATTCATTGGATGCTTTATTGTAGTCTTGTAATTTCAAGTCTCTATTATCGCCAATGAAGATGAGTTACTTTAATTCTTGGCAAATGCTTGTTTTCATTCCATATGATTCATGTGAGCCTCATTTAGAGCCTTGTCTTTAGAACAAGTGCCTTGATGGAACATGAAAATGGATCACCTAACTATGCTATTTGTTGTACATTTTCTTACTTCAATGCTAGCTCGAGTATGGCTTTGAATGACTAATGAATCTTGTATCTTCTTCCTTAGCATTACCTTAAGTGACACTCCTTGATTTCACCATTGAAAATCTATCTCAGGAGCCGATGAATCAATGAGATTACAAGTCAAACTGAGAAGATCACTCATCCTCTACATTGGAGGATATTTTGACCAAACAAGCAAGACGAACCTTTGCCAATGAATCAACATGAGGCATACATCACCCTATAAGATTAGTAAGTTAGTAAATTAGAAGGGTTAGCTAGTCATGATTTCTTCTCTTTAAAGTCATTTCAAGGTTTTCCTTCTCAAAGTTTTCTTTCCAATCTAGTAAAGTTTTCCAAGTTCATTTCACTATCCTTTCCATCCTTTTTCTTTTCATGCAACAAAATCCACAAAGAAATTTTTCTCTCTTTTTCATGTCATTTTGTTTTTCTTGAACATAGAAGAACTTTCGTTTTCCTTCTTCAAAACTCAATTTCGAAACCGTAAAGCTTCCATCGCAAGCTCTTCCTGAGGATCGACCCGTAATAGCTCATACTACTACGGTGATTCGAAAGGAGTAAAGAAAATTGTGAATACATTTTGGAGTTTTTGAGCATCACATAAGAGCATCGAAGATTGATTCTAAACCCTCTCTCTCTGAATATTAGTACACTCCTACCTTCCGAACAAGAAATTTTTGGCGCCGTTGCGGGGAGAGCAACGGTTTTCATTTGAGTTAAGAACTAAATGAATTTTCTTCTCTGTTGTAGGTTACAGGTTTGAGAAACAGGAAACAAAGCACTGCAGTAATATATAAGTGGTCTTGGGCCTCTGCTCAAGAAAGTAGAGACCAAGTACCCTCTGATTTGCCGCGTTTTCTCGGCCGACGTCGCGGATACGCGGCAAAGAGGATTTGACTACTAACTGGTTTTGTGCAGGGTTGCTTGCTTTGCAAAAATACAGCTGCTGTAAATCTAATTTCTTGTATGCTCTCACTAGGATCCTGCTAATAAATCAACAGTAAAACATTTGTTGAAAAGTTTAAAAATTGATTAGACGTTTGCATTTTTAGGCACGTGTCTTTTTAATTCATTTACTTTACTATTGAAGAGTGCTGGAGCAAGGTACGTTCGCATTGCATTTAGAATAGGACTCACTTCTTGGTTGATTTACATCGCTTTGAGTGAACTTTGTTTGCATATATTGTACACTTGCACAAAATTGATCTTAAGGGCATCATCAAAAGATAAGGTGGGGATTTTATCACCCTTTCCTTGGCCCAAAAATCATCATCCAAGCACTCACAATCCCAAGTTTTTTTCATAAAATCTGATAGACGTTGGCCCTAGGGACATCAGGACTCAGTAGGAGATCAGCTGAAGTTGAAAATTATTTTTGATTCATACTCCAGTCAAACCAGTGTCTAAGGTTGGGGATTAAGAGGTTAAACCTCGAAGATACCGTGATTTGGCGTAATTAAGGCCCGTTGCTTACGCACGGATACCTCCCACCGTATTTTGCCCCTACCTGGCTGATTAACTGTGGTCTGACTCGAGCAATAACCTTCTTTAGTTCATCGAACAGTTAGGAGTCGTCTAGGTCCAGGTATCCTGGATAGCTTGTGATTGATTTTTCTTTTCTTATTTGTTATTTTCATTTTCTTTCGCTTGTGTGATCGGTGAACGTTGTCTGTGATTGTGCATGCAAGAGTGGTACCGGGATCCAAATTCTGCAAGACTTGTTAGGATTTCTACACTTGCACAAACACCACCACCTGACACAATCCCAATCATGGCAAACAACACTTCGCTTCAAGACAAGTTCTACCCTATCTGCACTTCACTTCCATCATGCATTCTTCTTCCAGTGACCAATGAAATAATTTTGAGCTGAAGCCACAATTCATAAATACACTCCCGCGATTTCATGGCCTAGAATCTGAGAATGCATACTTCTTCATTCGTGAGTTTGAAGAAGTATGTGTGATGATGAAAATTTCCCAATTAACTGAGGACGCTGTTAGACTAAGGTTTATACCCTTCGCAGTCAAGGATATAGCTAAGAAATGGCTCTACAATCTTTCCCGCCAGTTCGATCTCTTCATGGGATGATTTTATAAAAGTCTTTCTTAAAAAGTTCTATCCCATTCGTAAGACAGCCCTCATGAGAAAGAACATTATGCAGTTTAAGCAGGAATCTAATGAACCATTCTGGAAATATTTCGAACGATTCAAAGACTTACTAGCCCTATGTCCTCATCACGGCATAGAGAAGTGGCGGCAGTGCCAAATTCTCTATGACGGACTTGATTACCAAACAAAGACACTCCTTGAAAACATGTGCCAAGGGGAATTTTTAAAGAAAGATGAGAATCAGGGGTAGGATCTCTTTGAAGCCTTAGCTGAAAAAATAATTCAGTGGGAGTCATGCCCAGAAAAACCCACTCCCACCACTTTCAGAACCGGTATGCATTCTATAGAATCCTCCATAGCTGCTGAGGTTAAAATAACACAATTGATGAAGATGATAGAACTGCTTGAATTTAGGGAACCTACTGCTGTGAACCAGGTCAACCCATCACCTGTGGTCAACCCGGGTTGTACCTATTTCCATGATCTTAACCATCTGTTCTAAGAGTGTCCTGTTTACCAGTCTCAAATGTATCAGGAAAATACGAATGCTGCATACACCAGACCCAACTACAATCCATACTCCAAACGTACAATCCGGGATGGCGAAACCATCCAAATTTTTTCTGGAGTCAGTCTGGTCCTGAGCAACCAAGGCAACCATTTTCACATCAATATCCCGCTCAGTCTCATCAACCCAGTTTCCACCAGAATCCATCAAATTTCCAATCATATCAGAGTCCACCACAATTCCAATCATATCAGAATTCACCACATTTTCAAACAAACTTCCAGCCCACATATCAGCAACATCAACCACAAATCATCCAGACAAAAGAATGATAGATTTGGAAAAAATGATCGAAACCCTATCCAAAACCCAAGCTTCAATGATGACCATCACCACCAGGATATGAACAAGTTACAGTCCAGATAGGTCAATTGGCTAATTCTTTAAATGAAAAACAAAAAGGAATGCTACCAGGTCAGCCATTGTCCAATCCAAAAAATCACTTCCCTCTGCATGAAGTTGAAGACATGGACCCCAGTCATGCAACACTGTTCATATTCTGAGATTCGGGAAGCGGGTAGATAATAAGGTTTCAAATCAACCCACCAAATCAGTGTCAAAATCAACACCTCCTGTTCCAGTGCAACCAACTCAAGACAATCCATCTTCAAATTCACAACCATCAACTTCCAATCCAAAGAGAAAGAAAAGACTGATGAGCAACCATACAAGCCTATTGTACCATTTCCAAATAGGCTCGCAAACCAAAAGCTGAATGCTCATATGGAGAAGATCAGAGAAATGTTCAATCAGGTCCAAATCAATGTACCTCTTCTTGATTCCATACAACAAGTTCCATCATATATCAAATTTTTAAGGAAATGTGTACCAAGAAGAGGAAAGCAAATGTTCTTAAGAAAGTCTTCCTAACTTCAAACATTAGCGAGTTGTTCACTAGGCCATTCCTGTGAAATATAAGGACCCAGGGAGCCCAATCATTTCTTGTATCATAGGACAGACCACTATCAATAGGGTATTACTTGATTTGGGAGCCAGTATCAATCTTCTTTCCTTTTCTGTGTATCAACAACTTGGGTTAGGCGATCTCCGTCCAACAAAGTTACTATAAAACTGGCTGATCGCTCTGTAAAGATTCCCAAAGGGGAGATTAATGATGTCCTTGTCCGAGTTGGGGAGTTTATTTATCCTGTTGATTTCATAGTTCTTGAGACACAACCTGTGTCTAACTCCAATCATAGGGCTCAGACTCCGGTTATCCTGGGACGACCATTCCTTGCTATTGCCAATGCCATCATCAATTGTAGGAATGGATCCATGAGGTTAACTTTTGGCGATATGACTAGAGAAGTGAATGTTTTCAACATAGACAAACCACCTCGTAAGATAAGAGATTAAACATTTGAGGTAAACTTTGTTGGACACAATTGTGATGAAGAGAGTGAAGATTCAGAAGATGAGTCGTTGTTTCTTATGAATTATTTACAAACGAATACGATTATCTTGGTGTCGAAGATCCTAATGTTAGAGTACCCTTTAAAAAGGGGAAAATTGATTTGAATATCTTCACTTTCAATGAGCCAACCAAGAATGTATCACATGAGGATATAATTCAAGAACCTTCAATTGACATACTCTTTGAAACCTATTCGAAGAAGAACTCATGTGTTTGGATGAACCAACTAGGGATCTTTTATTTAATTGCACATCTCTAAGGGACAGTGTTGACCTCAGCTTTGAGGAGATATATAGAGCTGAGTTAGAATTCCTAGGCATTCATAATGAAGAAGTTCCAAATGAGAAGGGTGGTGGTGACAAATTTTTGATAATAATTGTAGCGATATGAGGAAGAAACACCTAAAGAAGGTGAAACTGGGGAGGCAGAAAGCTAAAATGACAATACAATTGGCCTCCCATTGTGCCGTATAAAGAGGACCCATTGGAATGTTGAGAAAAGAGCTAGAGGGATAAGACCGAAAAAGTCTTAGGTGTGGGAGATACTTTATGTTGTACATTTTCCCTGTTTTCCCTGTATATTATTTTGGGACCCCTTTTGTAAATAATAAAATTAAAAAAAAAATTTTATAAATAAAAAAATTAATAAATAAAAAAGTAATAACTTCAAAAAAATGGACTTTGGTGCTAAATGGCACCAAGAGTTCTCTTTCTTCATGAATCCCTTTTAAATCACCCTAGGGTTGTAAATATCTAACTCAACCTAGGGTAATTTTGGGAATTTAACTCTTTCAGCCTCCTATAAATATCATCTTACCCTGAGTCTCTCCCCTCACCCTAAATCTCATCTCAGATCTGAAACAACCCACTCGAGCGCCGCCCCTCAATTTTTTCTGCTCCACAGACCTCTTCTTTCTGCCGCGTTTTTTCGGCCAGAGCCGCGATTCCGTGGCCATCTCTGCATCCCTGGTGCGCCGCCAAGTTCTGTTGCAGTCGCTGTTTCCTCCCTTAGCCGATCCAGTGGCCGATCATCTGAATTCTCTGCTCAGTGCCCTCTGCAATTGGATTTGATTTCTCCCCCACGTATTTTGGGGGTGGTTTGCATTCTAATCCTCCGATCTCTTGTGTTGTTCTATATCCTCAGCATGGCACTATCTTTATTTGCTGAGAAAGATTATTCTAAAATTTTTAGTGATAACAATGGGTATGAGCATATTTTTATCGATAGAATCCGTGCTTGGGATTGGTATTCTCTTGTGTATGATAATTCCGATCATGATGCATTTTATTGTCCTGAATTAGTGAAATCATTTTATACTTCCATTAATTATGCTTCGGTAAATTTCGACATGTACCAATTCGCGATTCATATGCCTCTAGGTGACATTCATCACACTTCCTCTACTTGAGGAAATCACTCACGTCCCCTGTTACCCATAACACAGCGACCTCCTTCCTCTCATTGATTACATATCCATTATGGGGCCCTCTGTACAGAACAAGACCGAGGGCTCAAAGCCAATACCACTTTTCGTAATGTGCATTGCGTTGGTCGATGGATCCAACGCAATATTCTGGGACTGGACCATATCACTTCTTTCAACAGGCCCGTGCTGCAGATAATTCACGACCTCATGACCCGACAGCACACGGTCTGCATCAACAAGACCATCTTCCATTCTATCATTGCCAACTCCTCACGCACCCGTAGTGCTAAACATTCACACCCTATTCTGATTACTTGTCTATGTAGGACTTTCCTACCAGACGATGTGTTTGACGCATATGACCGGGTGTTCGTAGCACACGAGAGGGCCACTAGTGCCTATAATAGTTGTTTACATGCGGTCTGGACCCCTAGTGTCCAGCCCAAGGATGTGTCAGTGGAGTCCTCTTCTGAGTAAAGTCTAGAGGAAGAAGATGAGCCGACATTTTGGCACCAGGACCCCCTGCAGACTCACGTGCATTCATGTCCACCATTTGGCGGGGCATGAAGAAAATATTTAGGGGACAAGTTCAGCTGAGAAAACAAGTGGAGGAGCAATCATCTATATTAGACCGTATTGAGGCCGGTCTTCAGCGTTCACAGTCGGCTAGACCCAGCACCACCGCTGGTCCAAAACGACGACGAGGGTGACTCTGTTCCTTTACCTATTTCGTGCATATTTTATCTTGCATGCATTGGGGACAATGCATGAGATAGGTATGGGGGGGGGTAGATACTAACTTAGGATTTTTATTTTCTTTTTAGGATTTTTATTTTCTTTTTAGATTTTTCATTTTTCTTTAGATTTTTAGGATTTCTTTTCATTTTCTTTTAGATTTTTCATTTTCTTTAGATTTTTCATTTTCTTTTTAGAAAAAAAAGAGAAAATTTTGATCCATTTTTTAAAGAATCAAACTTGATTTTAGGAATTAAGGAAACTCTAAACTAAGATTTCTTAATATAAGTCGAAAGAGGAGTTTTGTTGGATTTTTAAGTTAAGTAAATAAGGATAAGAAAGATAGCTAGATTTTAATTCTTTCTTTAGCATTATACACATTAAACATATTAAGGATTAATCAAAAACTTAATGATTTTATTTACACATATAAAAAAAATAATATAGATATAAATAAATAAATAAAATAATTACTTAGCCACTAATTAGCTGGTTAGCTGTGCGTTAAGAAGCATGGCCAGTCACGCCTAAAGGTGGTTAAGTCCTTAGTATTCGTGGCCTATTTTACTCAAGTCCTTGAACCTTAGGGATGTATCTTCATCTGGTGCCCTAAGACCGACTGGTTTGCGAGTCATCGGTAAGAGGCTCGTTACATGGGTAAATTAGAAAGCCTAAGGAAGCTAAGGAGGTGTAATAAATAAATAAGTAAATAAATATATATATATTGTATATATTAGTAAATAAATGAACTTTAGTCTAAGAGAAATCCTTCATATTTATAGATGTATATATACTAGGTTTGATGCAAAATCCGGTCTTCGCTCTATTCCTTAAAACTTAACCTAAGTTGAAGACAAAACTCTAAATAGACACTTATAAAAAGAATGACAAGTTTAGGGTAACCCGAAACCGATAGATCAAGGAAAATTCTTGAAAAATATGGTTCATAAATTTTTTCACTAACATTTTTTCTTTCTTGGATTTTGTGGGTGCAATCCGCTGAAAACCCTCAGGAGACAACACTCCTCCTTTAGGGTACCTAGAGGTTTAACGGCTTGTTGCACGAGCTCAGTGCAATCGTGACACCTACGAAAGCGGTTCAATAATTTAGCTAGGATTTTTTTTCTCTTTTTCTTTTTGCTCGGGGACGAGCAAAAGCTAGGTATGGGGGTGTGATTGAAGTTCATTTTTGCATCATTTTTCACTTCCATATCATGCTTTATGTAAATAAAAATAAGATTTTTATTGTTTTTCTCTCTCATTTTTCAGGTCCACCATTAATAGAGATGAAGGCCCATAATCAAGGAATTTTTAAGGAATTAATGGGATTAATTAAAGAGCCAAAAGAAAAAGCCCAAAGAGAAGCCCAGGTCTGGAGTCGTCCACGAATATCCCCAACTCTCTAGAAGATCCAGCGAGGCATACGGACCGTAACAGAATGGCAACAGAAATCGTTGGCACAATAGCCAAGATTCTGTCGCGGAAACGCGGCTCTGGCCGCGGAACCGCGGCAAGAATCTGGCCATTGAGCCAGCGTTTAATCCCACGGCTGAGATTTGAGGGCCTCATCCCCTGGAGCCTTTAAATAGACCCCTAGGGCCTCTGCGAAAGAGAGAGGAGAGAATAGGAGATGAATCAATGAGGCTATAAATAAAGCCGAGAAGATCACTCATCCTCTACATTGGAGAATATTTTGACCAAACAAGCAAGACGAACCTTTGCCGATGAGGCATGTATCACCCTATGAGATTAGTAAGTTAGTAAATTAGAAGGGTTAGCTAGTCATGGTTTCTTCTCTCTAAAGTCTTTTCAAGTTTTTCTTCTCAAAGTTTCTTTCCAAGCTAGTAAAGTTTTCCAAGTTCATTTCACTATCCTTTCCATCCTTTTTCTTTTCATGCAACAAAATCCACAAAGAATTTTTCCTCTCTTTCCATGTCATTTTATTTTTCTTGAACATAGAAGAACTTTCGTTTTCCTTCTTCAAAACTCAATTTCGAAACCGTAAAGCTTCTATCGCAAGCTCTTCTTGAGGATCGACCCGTAATAGCTCATACTACTAGGTGATTCAGAAGGAGTAAAGAAAAATTGTGAATACATTTTGGAGTTTTTGAGCATCACATAAGAGCATCGAAGGTTGATTCTAAACCCTCTCTCTCTGAATATTAGTACACTCCTGCCTTCCGAACAGAACACCGTTCGGATTACAACATCATCACTTATGTACTTAAAGCACTAGTGCAATGTAGAGGGGACGATCCAGTTGGCATGGATCCATGGTCGCCCAAGCAAGAGATTATAAGACGTGTTTGTGTCGATAACGTAGCACATTACTTCTGACTTTAAGTTTTCAATTTTACATTGGAGACAAATCTTGCCCAGAGGATGACTACTCCGGCATTGAAGCCATAAATAGTCATGGGAGTGGTTAACAGCCTGCTAAGAAAGTAGAGAAGTCTCTTCAGGATGATGCTCAGAGCAGACCCCGGGTCGACTTGGATCCTTTAATGCATGTAAAGCTAATATACCCAGTATAGTTCAAAGGTCTATCATGCATATTTTCTTTGAGGAGCATGTCCTCGTGTGTGAAGGTGATAGATGGCACTTGTTACTGCAACAAATGATATTGGGGGCATGAAGTCCCGTCGTCGTTGGTAGGGATTGCGGGTCATTGTGCCAGAAAGGATTCTGAATGCATCTCTAAGTGGCTCTCTTGTCTCCTTCGAGAGGCAAAGTAGATCGTGCAGAGTGATACAAGCTAGAATATTGGCAAGCTGTGCCAATATGCCAAAGCGAAAAGGAGCATCGAGCCCCTGAGAAGGGTTCTTCTTCAAGGACCTGTCGAATCGGACCTTCTTTTGTTTCTCTTAGTCCTATGACCGAGATGATGATAAGGCCTGGACTGGTGTAGTTGTTCCCGAAGTCATTGGCTGCTGCTTCATGTCAGGGGTCTGATCGCATTGTCGTAAGTACTATTTTTCAGATCGGGTGCCTGTAGGATGGGAGGTAGCGGACTGTGCCACTAAGGCAAGCTTCTCTTTTTCTGAGTCACTAAGATAAGCCTTCATCACGATATCATCATCTGCTTCAAAAGAGACAGTATTGCATGACTTACCCTTGAGCTTAGGCTTACTGGATTCCCATTGCTCATCCTTGACGATATCTGGATGGACCCACATGATCTCTCCAGACTTGATCGTCATTAGAATAAGGTCCTTAGCCTCCTGCTTTTTAGCCATTAGATTGATGACATCCAGTCTGGCTTTGGAGTCAGGGGCTAACCCATCCTGAACGATCATTGTTAGTTAGGTCCTGAAACCGAGAGTCATCATATTGGCATGACTTTCTTTTGCTCTGATTTGATAGTCAGAACTCTAGCGTCTACTAATGCTTCGATCTTGTCCTTGAGGACAAAGCATCTGCTAGTAGGATGGTATACCATCTAATGAAAGAGGCAGTAGTTGGGCTCGTTAGTACGTCCAACTTCGTCGGGGCGCCGAACTTCGGGTAACTTGAGCTTATTATCCTTGTGGAACAGGTGAAAAATTGTCAGCACTTGTTCATCTTTGAAGGATACACCTTCGGTGGGAATTTAGATTCCTGGATGTCGCCAGCGTTACCCCTCTTCTGCTTTAGTGGAGTTTGCCCAAACAACTCGACTGCAATGGTTTCTTTCCCTTTGGATTGGGAATATTGAGCGTTATCACGCCCCTTGTTGTTGACTCCCATTTATTCTTGGGCACTGAGGACTCAATTTCTTAGCCGATTTATCAGCTATCTCGGCTTGCTCAATATGCTCTTTCCACATATGGACTTTGACGTCACCTATACGAACGTTCAGTTATCGGAATTGGGAGTTTACTAGTATTCAGAGAGAGTTTAGAGTAAACCTTTGACGTTCGTGTGTTGATGTTCAAAAGGCTCCAAATGTATTTATCGGTTTACTATACTTATTCCGAATCACCATCGTAGCACAAGCTATTACGGGTCGATTCCACAGGGAGAGTTGGTGATAGAAGCATTCACGGTTTTTATATTGAATTTGTTTTAAGAAGGAAAACGAAGGTTCTTCTATACTTAAAGAAAAACAAAATGACATAGAAAGTGGATGAAAAATTCTTTGTTGGTTTTGTTGAAGAAAAAGGAAAAGGATAGAAAGGAAGGTGAAATGAACCTGGATGTAGCTTGAAAAGAGAGCTTTTTAGAAAGGAAACTTTGAAAGACTATAGGGAGAGAAACCATGACTAACTAACACTCTACTTTACTAACTTACTAATCTCATAGGGTGATGCATACCTCATGTTGATTCATCGGCAAAGATTTGTCTTGCTTGTTTGATCAAAGTATGTCCCATGTAGAGGATGAGTTATCTTCTTGGCTTGACTCGTTGCCTCATTGATTCATTGGCTCCCGAGATAGATTTTCAGTAAAGAAATCAAGGATAGTCACTCAAGGATATGCTAAGAAAGAAGATACAAGATTCATTAGTCCATCAAAGCTATACTTAAGCTAGCATTGAAGTAAGAAAGTTGTACTACTAATCAATAGCATAGTTAGATGCTCCATCTTCATGTTCCATCAAGGCACTTGTTCTAAAGACAAGGCTCTAAATGAGGCTCACATGAATTATATGGAATGGGAACAAGTATTTGCTAAGAATTAAAGTAACTCATCTTCATTGGGGATAATTGGGACTTGAAATTTGCAAGATTACAATAAAACATCTAATGAATCACATGAATTAGCAATCACCAAAGAGTTAATAATTAGTAAAGTTAGAGGTTAGTTAGTCATGTTAGGAAGTTAGCTAGACATTGAAGTAAAAAGCAAACAACAATCCATTGTAGAAGGAATGTAAAAGTAGTAAAAGCTTGAATAAAACAATGCACTAGAATGAGAAAAGATGTGAGGAAAGAAGGATCAATTCTTGCATTGAGTTGTCACCTCTCTAATTACAAGATTTCTCACTATCTCTCTTTGCTGAATTCTAGAAGGAGAAAGAAAATTACAAGAGCAACTAAAGAAAACCTAGAGAAAATCCCAATAATTTCCTCAAAAATACAATGCTCTTCTCTCCTTCTCGATTACAGAGGCCCTGGGGTCTATTTATAGGCTCCAGGGAGTGAGGCCTTCAAATCACAGCCGTGGGATTAAACGCTAGCTCAACGGCCAGATCTTTGCCGCGGATCCGCGGCCAAAGCCGCGTTTCCGAGGCAGAATCTAGGCCGTTGCGCCAGCGATTTCTTCTAATATTCTGTTATCCTCCAGGTGCCTTGCTGGACCTTCTAGAAAGTAGGGAATATCCGTGGATGAATTCAGACATGGGCTTCTCCTTGGGCTTTTCTTTGGGCTCTTTAATTAATCCCTTAATTCCCTTGAAAAATCATTGTTGATGGGCTTTTATCTCCATTAATGGTGGACCTGAAAAAAGAGAGAAAAAAGCAATAAAAATCTCTTTTTTTTTATATAAAATATAATATGGTAGTGAAAAATGATACAAAAATGAACTCCAATCACACCCCCATACCTAGCTTTTGCTCGTCCCCGAGCAAAAAGAAAAAAGAAAACATCCTAGCTAAATTATTAAACCACTTTCATAGGTGACAGGATTGCACTGAGCTCGTGCAATAAGCCGTTAAACCTCTAGGTTACCCTAGAGGAGGAGTGTTGTCTCCTGAGGGTTTTCAGCGGATTACACCCACAAAATCCAAGAAAGAAAAATGTTAGTGAAAAATTTATGATCCATGTTTTTCAAGAATTTCCTTGATCTATCGGTTTCAGGTTACCCTAAACTTGTCTTTCTTTTTATAAGTTTCTATTTAAAGTTTTGTCTTCAACTTAGGTTAAGTTTTTAAGGAATAGAAAGAAAACCGGATTTTGCATCAAACCTAACATATATACATCTATATATATGAGGAATTTTTCTTAGACTAGAGTTCATTTATTTACTTATATATACATAATATATATTGAAGATTATCCTAAAAAGAAAATGAAAAATCTAAAAAGAAAATGAAAAATCCTAAAAAGAAAATGAAAAATCCTAGGTTAGTATCTACCCCCCATACCTATCTCATGCATTGTCCTCAATGTATGCAAGATAATGTATGCATGAAACAGGTAAAGAAACAGTGTCACTCTCTCCGTCGTTTTGGACCAGCGGTGGTGCTAGGTCCAGCTGACTGTGAACGCCGCAGACCTTCCTCAATTTGATCTAAACGAGACGTCTGCTCCTCAACTTATTTGCGCAATCGAATTTGTCCCCGGAATATCTTCTTCATGCCTCGCCAAATGGTAGACATGAAGGCACGTGAATCAGCAGGGGGTCCTGTTGCCAAAAGGCAGGCTCATCCTCATCCTCTAAAA
Organism: Agave tequilana; assembly: GCA_038442645.1. Classification (NCBI taxonomy): domain Eukaryota; kingdom Viridiplantae; phylum Streptophyta; class Magnoliopsida; order Asparagales; family Asparagaceae; genus Agave; species Agave tequilana. The sequence goes on from JAVJIF010031492.1 coordinate 169,569, forward strand.
TTTTCTCTGAAGAGGACTCTACTGGTGCATCTTCAGACTGGACACTAGGGGTCCAGACCGCATGCAGACAACTATTATAGGCACTAGTGGCCCTCTCGGGTGCTATGAATACCCTCTCGTATGCGTCAAAAATATCATCTGGTAGGAAAGTCCTACACAGACGAGTTATCAGAACTGGGTGTGAATATTTAGCACCACGTGTGCGTGAGGAATTGACAATTATACAATGGAAGATTGTTTTATTAATGCAGATCATGTGCTGCCGAGTCATGAGGTCATGTATGAGTTGCAGCACCGGCCTATTGAAGGAGGTGTGTGGTCCAGTTCTAAAATATTGCGTTGAATCCATCGACCAACGCAATACACATTTCTAAACGTGGTACTGGCTTTGAGCCCCCTGTCCTGCTCTGTACAGCTAGCCCCCATGATAGACATGTAATGATGAGAGGAAGGGGGTCGCTATGGTGTGGGTAACATGGGACATGTGTGAGTTCCTCTAGTAGAGGAAGCGTGATAATGATGTCACCCGTGGGCATATGTACCGTGAGTTGATAAGTATCAAAATTCACAGAAGTATTGTCTATGGAAGTGTAGAATAATTTGACTAATTCAGGACAATAATACGCTTCTCTATCTGAATTATCATATGTTAAAGCATACCAATCCCAAGCACGAATTACGTGAGGGGAAACAAAAATTCGATTGCAGAGGGCACTCAGATGTGAAAACAGATGATCAGGCTCTGGATCTGAAGAGTGCAGAGGGCCACGACTGCAGCAAACTTTGGCGGCGCTCCAGAGATCTACAGAAAGCTGCGGATCCGCGACTTATGCCGAGAAAACGCGGCAGAGTAGAGGATGCAGAGGAGGAGAGAAATTTGAGAGGCGGCGCTGTCTTTGTGTTTTCAGATCTGGGTTGAGATCTAGGGTAAGGGACAAGACACGGGGTAGAGGATATTTATAGATAGCTGAGAGAGATAAATCCCTAAATTACCCTAGTTGGAAGTAGAAATTTACAACCCTAGGTAATTTAAAGGAATTCAAGGAGAGAGGAAAGTTCTAGGTGCTATTTAGCACCTAAGTCCACTTATTTGTAGTTATTTCTATATGTGTTTTTTTAGTATTTTATTTTTATATATATATATATTTCTTTATTTATTATTTACAAGAGAGGTCCAAAATGATATGCAGGGGGGTACTGGGAAATATTTACAAGTGATGTGGTCACATGTAGACTGGGTCACAAAGACCCAGTTCATGAACATCGTATGACTCGAACTCTGTGATAAAAATTGGCTTTAGGCGTTGATCGTTGACTGTGAAAGTATTGCCATTTTTTGATCAAAAACTTCAATGACACCATGAGGGAAGACTTTTTGAACAATGTATGGTCCTGACCACTTGGTTTTCAATTTACCAGGAAAGAGGTGGAGTTTTGAGTTATACAACAGAACTTTCTGTCCTGAGACAAAAATTTTCCTATGAATTGATTTATCATGGAGAGCTTAGTTAGGAGAGCTTAGTTCTGTGTTTTGCAATCCGAGCGTTATCATATGCATCGTTTCTCTGTTCTTCTAGTTCGGATATTTGCAATTTTCTCAAAGCACCGGCTTTGTCCAAGTCCAAGTTCAGCTGTTTCAATGCCCACATAGCTCGGTGTTCTAACTCCACAGGCAAGTGACAGGGTTTTCCAAATATAACTCGATATGGAGACATACCGAGGACAGTCTTGTAGGCGGTCCTATCGGCCCATAGGGCATCAATGAGTTTGATGGATCAGTCCTTACGATTCTGTCCAACGGTTTTCTCTAATATGAGTTTAATTTGTCTGTTGGTGACTTCCACTTGCCCATTCGTCTGAGGATGATAGGCCGTGGATAATTTATGAGAAATAGAGTATTTTCGCATTAGGGCTTCAAAAGCCCGATTGCAGAAATGACTCCCGTTATCACTAATTATCGCACGGGGGGCTCCGAAGCGTGAAATGATATTTTCCCGTAAGAACTTGATGACAACTTGGTTGTCATTTGTCCTAGTTGGAATAGCTTCAGCCCATTTAGAAACATAGTTTACAGCCACCAAAATGTATTGGTTGCCATAGGATAGAGGGAAGGGTCCAATGAAGTCAATACCCACAAATCAAAAATTTTGACCTCCAAGATAGGTATAAGGGGCATCATGTCTCTCCACGTGATTCGACCCGTCATTTGACATCTGGTACAGAGCTTGCAGAAAGTATACGCGTCTTTAAAGAAAGTGGGCCAGTAGAATCCACTCTGAAGTACTTTCTCAGCAGTTTTTCGTGGACCAAAATGTCCACCGCAAGCTAACTTGTGACAGAATGTAAAAACACTCTGATGTTCATCCTCAGGAAGACACCTTCTTATTATCTGGTCAGGACAATATTTGAATAAATATGGTTCATCCCAAAAGAAAAAACCGTATTTGACTCATAAAGCGGTGTTTGTCCTGACCTGACCAATCGGAAGGTGTTCGCCCGGTTGCAAGATAATTTGCTATATCAGCATACCAGGGCTCTTTACACATTGTAAAAATGCGTTCGTCAGGAAAATTGTCATTTATTGGGATTGTCTCCTTTGGTGCATTGGGAATTCGTGAAAGGTGATCTGCTACCACATTCTTAACACCCTTTTTGTCCTTGGTTTTCAAATCAAACTCTTACAAAAGAAGTATCCATTGAATAAGTCTAGCCTTTGCGTCCTTCTTTTGCATTAAGTATTTAAGAGCGGAGTGATCAGTGAAAATCGTTGTCCTGGACCCTAGTAGGTATTGACGAAATTTTTCAACACAAACACAACAGCTAAAAATTCCTTTTCAGTAGTTGTGTAATTTAGTTGGGCTTCATTAAGCGTCCTACTAGCATAGTAGATCACGTGTTGCCTATTATCAACACGCTGTCCTAGAACAGCGCCTATAGCATAATCGGAGGCATCACACATGATCTCGAATGGCCTAGTCCAATCAGGTGCAGAAATTATCGGCGCTGAGACAAGTTTGTATTTAGGCTCCTCCCAAGCTTGTAAACATTCTTCATCAAATTTGAAGGGTACATCTTTTCCTAAGAGATTTGTCAAAGGTCTAGCAATTTTGCTAAACCCTTGAATGAATCGTCTATAGAAACCAGCGTGCCCTAGAAATGATCTAATGTCTTTTAAGCATTTTGGCTCAGGGAGCTTTGTTACTACTTCCACTTTAGATTTATCAACCTCAATTCCTTTGTTTGAAACTTCGTTCCCGAGAACAATTCCGTGCTTGACCATAAAGTGACACTTCTCCCAGTTGAGTGTCAAGTTTTTCTCCATGCATCGTTGTAAAACAAGCTTAAGATGGTACAAGCATTGTTCAAAGGAATCGTCATAAATCAAGAAATCATCCATGAAAATCTCCAAAAATCTCTCCACCATGTCTGAAAAAAGGCTAAGCATGCAACGTTGAAACGTTGCGGGAGCATTGCATAGGCCGAAGGGCATTCTTCGGTATGCAAATGTTCCAAAGGGACAGGTCAAGGTGGTTTTGTCTTGATCCTTGGGAGCGATAGGGATTTGATTATATCCTGAATATCCATCCAGGAAACAGTAGTACTCATGTCCCGCTAGTCTCTCGAGCATTTGGTCAATGAACGAAAGGGGAAAGTGGTCTTTACACGTGGCAGTGTTCAATTTTCGGTAATCAATACAGACTTGAATCTTCGTAGGAAGTCGAGTTTATACCAATTCTTTCTTATCGTTTTCTACCACAGTAAACCCTATTTTTTTTGGCACAGCGTGGACTGGACTTACCCATTGGCTATCGGAAATGGGATAGATGATCCCATTATCTAACAGCTTCAAAATCTCAGCTCTAATAGCCTGCTGTATGATTGGGTTCAGTCTACGTTGTGGGTCACGTTTTGGTTTAGCATCCTCCGTCAAATTAATCCGGTGTTGTACTATGGAAGGACTAATCCTCTTTATGTCAGCCATGGTCCAACCAATGGCTTCTCAGTTTTTTCTTAACACTGTAAGAAGATCCTCTTCTTGTTGTTTCGTGAGATGGGATGCAATGATCACGGGAAAAGCTTCTTTCTTATCCAAGCATTGGTACTTGAGATGGTTGGGAAGAACCATAAGTTCAGAAGAAGGGACATGATCTATCAATGATTGTTCTTTGTGCAAGGGAAGGATAGGGGTGGCATTTGTGGCCCATTCCACAGTCGACTCAACGATATGATCAAGGTTGAAGTCATCAGACTCCAACTCAAATTCTTCATCGGACTTATATTCAATCTCCATGTCATGTTCACTTGTTAATCCCTCGATTAAGTTTACTTCAAATGACTCATTATCCAAACTTGAGATTGTTTTCCCAGTGAAAAACATTCACCTCTTTTGTCATATCTCCAAAAGTTAGACGCATTGAGCCATTCCTACAGTTGATGATTGCGTTTGCAATAGCTAGGAAAGGTCGTCCTAGAATGACAGGTGTCTGAGCTCTGAGATTGTGTACGGGTTGCGTCTCTAGAACAATGAAGTCTACGGGGTAAATGAATTCCCCGACACGTATTAGAACATCTGTAATCTCTCCTTTGGGAATCTTTACAGATCGATCAGCCAGTTGTATAGTAACTTTGATTGGACGGAGGTTGCCTAACCCAAGTTGCTGATATACAGAGAAGGGAAGAAGATTGATGCTGGCTCCTAAATCAAGTAACGCCCTGTTGATCGTGGTCTGTCCTATAATATAAGAAATGGTTGGACTCCCTGGGTCCTTATATTTCACAGGAATTGGCCCAGTGAGCAACTCACTTATGTTTGAAGCTAGAAAGACTTTCTTTGGGACATTTGCTTTCCTTTTCTTGGTGCACATTTCTTTTAAAAACTTGGCATATGATGGGACTTGTTGTATGGCATCAAGAAGGGGTACATTGATCTGGACCTGATTAAATATTTTCCTAATCTTTTCCATATGAGTATTCAGCTTTTGGTTTGCTAGCCTATTAGGAAATGGTACAATAGGCTTGTATGGTTGCTCATTTGTCTTGTCTTTGTCATTGGATTTGGAAGTTGATGGTTGTGAACTTGAAGATGGATTGTCTTGAGTTGATTGTACCAGAACAGGAGGTGTTAATATTGACACTGATTTATTGGGTTGATTGGAAACCTTATTGTCTATCCACTTTCCAGATCTCAGAATATGAACAGTGTTGTGTTGACTTGGGCCCATGTCTTCAACTTCATGAAGAGGGAAGGGGTTTTTTGGATTGGGCAATGGCTGACTTGGTAGCATTCCTTTTGTCTTTCATTCAAAGAGTTAGCCAATTGACCTATCTGAACCTGTATCTTGTTCATATCTTGATGGTGGGTGGTCATCATTGAGGCCTGGGTTTTGGATAAGGTTTCAATCATTTTTTCTAAATCTGACAACTTTTTATCTGGATGATTTTGTATTTGTTGTTGCTGATATGTGGGCTGGAAGTTTGCTTGAAAATGTGGTGGACTCTCATATGATTGGAAATTTGATGGACTCTGATAGAAACGGGTCGATTAGACTGAGCAGGATATTGATGTGAGAATGGTTGCCTTGGTTGCTCATGACCAGACTGACTCCATGAGAAATTTGGATGGTTTCGCCATCCCGGGTTGTATGTTTTGGAGTATGGATTATAGTTGGGTCTGGTGTATGCTGCATTCATATTTTCAGGGTACATTTGAGACTGGTGACAGGACACTCTTCAAACAGGTGGTTAAGATCATGGCAGTAGGTACAACCCGGGTTAATCACAGGTTGTGGGTTGACCTGATTCACAGCAGTTGGTTCCCTAGCTTCGAGCAGTTCTATCCTTTTCATCAATTGTGTTATTTTCGCCTCGGCAGCTATGGAGGATTCAATCGAATGCATACCAGTTCTGAAAGTGGTGGGATTGGGTTTCTCTGGGCATGACTCCCACTGGATGGTTTTTTCTGCTAAAGCTTCAAAGAGGTCCCAACCCTGGTTCTCATCTTTTTTAAAAATTCCCCTTGGCACATGGTTTCAAGGAGTGTCTTAGTTTGGTAGTCAAGTCTGTTATAGAGAATTTGGTATTGCCGCCGCTTCTCTATGCCGTGATGAGGACATAGGGCTAGTAAATCTTTAAATCGTTCGAAATACTTCCAAAATAGTTCATTAGATTCCTGCTTGAACTGCATTATGTTTTTTCTCATGAGGGCTGTCTTATGAATGGGATAGAACTTCTTAAGAAAGACTTTGACAAAATCATCCCATGAAGAGACAGAACTGACGGGCAAATTATATAGCAATTTCTTAGTTATATCCTTAAGCGCGAAGGGTATGAACCTTAATCTAACAGCGTCCTCCGTCAGTTGGGAAATTTTCATCATCAAACACACTTCTTCAAACTCACGAATGAAGAAATATGCATCCTCGGACTCTAAGCCATGAAACCTCGGGAGTGTATTTATGAATTATGGTTTAAGCTCAAAGTTATTTCCGTTTGTCTCGGGTAAAAGAATGCATGAAGGAAGTGAAGTGCGAATAGGGTAGAACTTGTCTTGGAGAGAAGTATTGTTGGCCATAACTAGAATTGTGTCAGGAGGTGGTATTTGTGCAAGTGTAGAAATCCTAACAAGTCTTGCAGAATTTGGATTCCGGTACCACTCTTGCATGCACAATCACAGACAATGTTCACCGATCAAGCAAGCGAAGACAAAGGAAAATAACAAACAAGAAAAGAAAAAGCAATCACAAGCTATCTAGGATACCTGGACCTAGACGACTCCTAACTGTTGGATGAACCAAAGAAGGTTATTGCTCGAGTCAGACCACAGTTAATCAGCCAGGTAGGGGCAAAATATGGTGGGAGGTATCCGTGCGTAAGCAACGGGCCTTAATTACGCCAAACCACGGTATCTTCGAGGCTTAACCTCTTAATCTCCAACCTTAGACACTGATTTGACTAGAGTATGAATCAAAAATAATTTCCAACTTCAGCTGATCTCTTAATGAGTCCGGATGTCCCTAGGGGCCAACGTCTATCAATTTTATTAAAGAGCTTGGGATTGTGAGTGCTTGGATGATGATTTTTGGGCCAAGGAAAGGGTGATAAAATCCCCACCTTATCTTGTTTATTGGGTGGTGCCTTTAAGATCAATTTTGTGCAAGTGTACAATATATGCAAATAAGATTCACTGAAAGTGATGTAAATCAACCAAGAGGTGAGTCTTATTCTAAATGCAATGCGAACATACCTTGCTCCAGCACTTTTCAACATTAAAGTAAATAAATTGAAAAGACACGTGCCTAAAATGCAAACATCTAATCAATTTTTAAAATTTTCAACAAATGTTTTACTGTTGAGTTATTAGCAGGCTCCTGGTGATAGCATACAAGAAATAAAATTTGCAGCAAGTTATGTTTTTGCAACGCAAGCAGCCCTGCACAAAACCTGTTAGTAGTCAACTCCTCTTTGCCGCGGATCCGCGGCTTTGACCGAGAAAACATCAGAAATCAGAGGGTACTTGGTCTCTGCTTTCTTGAGCAGAGGCCCAAGACCACTTATGTGTTACTGCAATGCTTTGTTTCCTGTTTCCCTAACCTGTAACCTGCAACAGAGAAGAAAAATTTGTTTAGTTCTAAAAACTCAAATAAAAACCGTTACTCTCCCTGGCAACGGCGCCAAAAATTTGATCGGAATTGGGAGTTTACTAGTATTCAGAGAGAGGGTTTAGAATAAACCTTTGACATTCGTGTGTTGATGTTCAAAAGGCTCCAAATGTATTTATCGGTTTACTATACTCCTTCCGAATCACCGTCGTAGCACAAGCTATTACGGGTCAATTCCACAGGGAGAGTTGGCGATAGAAGCATTCACGGTTTTTATATTGAATTTGTTTTAAGAAGGAAAACGAAGGTTCTTCTATGCTTGAAGAAAAACAGAATGACATAGAAAGTGGATGAAAAATTCTTTGTTGGTTTTGTTGAAGAAAAAGGAAAAGGATGGAAAGGAAGGTGAAATGAGCTTGGATGTAGCTTGAAAAGAGAACTTTTTAAGAAAGGAAACTTTCAAAGACTATAGGGAGAGAAACCATGACTAACTAACACTCTACTTTACTAACTTACTAATCTCATAGGGTGATGCATGCCTCATATTGATTCATCGGCAAAGATTTGTCTTACTTGTTTGATCAAAGTATTGTCCCATGTAGAGGATGAGTTATCTTCTTGGCTTGACTGTTCATTGATCCATTGGCTCCCGAGATAGATTTTCAGTGATGGAATCAAGGATAGTCACTCAAGGATATGCTAAGAAAGAAGATACAAGATTCATTAGTCCATCAAAGCTATACTTAAGCTAGCATTGAAGTAAGAAAGTTGTACTACTAATCAATAGCATAGTTAGGTGCTCCATCTTCATGTTCCATCAAGGCACTTGTTCTAAAGACAAGGCTCTAAATGAGGCTCACATGAATCATATGAAATGGGAACAAGCATTTGCTAAGAATTAAAGTAACTCATCTTCATTGGGATAATTGAGACTTGAAATTTGCAAGACTACAATAAAGCATCTAATGAATCACATGAATTAGCAATCACCCAAGAGTTAATAATTAGTAAAGTTAGAGGTTAGTTAGTCATGTTAGTGAAGGTTCACCTAGAGGGGGGGTGAATAGGTGATGGCTAATCTAATGGTCACTTAATGCCAAATAATGCGGAAGCTAAAAGCAATTATGACCTAAACAAACTATTACACTAAACACCACGTATAACATAAGAGTGTTGCTGAATTCCCCGTGAAGGGCTCTGGAAAAACTCCTCTAGATTCCCCTTGAATGGGTTGAGGTGCCGCGTTGGCTCTCTTGGTTGAATACAAGTGTTAGCAAACAAACCCAAGCAAGTATATCAATTAAGCACATAATATATCAAGCATGTAAAGATAAGACAAGTAATAGCATGCAAGATATAAATAAGAGACAAAGAGAGAGAGAGAGAGAGCAATCGCAAACACAAGGGATTTGTTTCGAGGTTCGAGCACACTTGCTCTACATCCCCGCCTTCGACACACGAAGAATTTCCACTATACTCGATCCCAATGGATCACTCGGTGCCGCAACACCTACAAGCTCTCGGACTCTCTAGCCCGTACATATGCAAGCCCACCGGCTCGCCGAGGCCGCACGTCAAACAAGAGTTCACACACGAACTCGAAACAATCGCGAACGCACTCGTCCGCCTCCTCAAGAAACAAGAAAAGATCTCTTGGTGATCTAAACACTTTGATCACCAATAAAAACTCTCACAACAAAACCCTATAGGTAGATATAGCAATGGATAGCTCAAGTGGGTGTGTGAGAAAATAAGGATGGAAATTGTGGAGGAAAACTCAAAGAATCACTTTTAATTGAAAAACACCTAGAGGGGGGGTGAATAGGTGTTATTGCTAATCTAACAATCTTTTAAAACTAAGATGGATGAATAATGCAACAATCTCTCAAAACAAGACTAAGAGCCGAATACCCGTGAGAGGTTCTGAACTCCTTCCTCCCAATTCCCCTTGAATGGGATAGAGGTGCGCAATGCAACCTTGTTGTATGAGAATTGATCGAACAAAGTATGAATAAAATGCAATGATGAAATGCACACAAGATGTATCACAAGTATCACAAGTAATAGCACAAGGAAATAAAACTAGATCTCAAGCAAGTAATTGAAAGCAATAGAGTGCAAGAGAAATTTAAAGCAAAAATGAACACAAGGCAATCGCAAACACAAGATGTTTGTTTCGAGGTTCGAGCTACCGCTCTACTCCCCGCCTTCACCTCCGTGAAGGGTTTCCACTATCCACCGAGGACGATTACAACGGTCTACCGAAGACCCGAGCACCGAGCTCCACCAAGTACAATAACCTCTACCGAAGAGGTGTCTCCACAAGAACAAGAAGATCACAAGAACAAGAGTGATCACAACAAGATCACCAAACTCTTTTACAACACTCTCACTCTTTTTACAACTTCACTATAGAATGAGTTAGGGATTTTTGGCTCTATGAAGTGTAGTGAGAAAAACTCAGTTGTAGAGATGATTTTTGCAAGGGAACACAACTGAAAACTAGCTCAAGAAAGAGTTGGTAATAGAGAGCTTAAACACTTTTCTTTTCTCTTTGAAAACTTTGAAAACTTGAGGATTTTTCTTTGTCTTTTGCAAGAGAGTCTTCTCCTCTATTTATAGGGAGAGAAATAGGTTTAAAACAATTTATTTAGAGTTTATTTGCTCTGAAAAAGAACTGAAAAACCCTGAAAAAGTCTGCCAAAAAGCAATCTGGAAAACAGATTTCAGAATTGCACAAAAGAGGAAAGAGCCGTTGGCTTTTGCAGGCTTGGCGGTCGACCGGGCGGTCGACCGCCAGCTCAGCTGGCAAAAGATCCGTTGGCTCGGGTCTTCTGGCGGTCGACCGGCCCGGTCGACCCAGAAAACCCGAGAGCAACTGCTCACAGTCGGGGCGGTCGACCGACAGACGTGCACAAATGTGCACGTCCTGGCACTGGCGCCGGTCGACCGGGCCGGTCGGCTTGTCAGCCTGAAACAGAAAAAATAGTATTTTTTTGACTTAGAAAATTTTGTAAAATAGTTTGGGTTTGAACAAACTTAAGTAACATGCTAGTAGGAGTATATAAACATGATCTAAACATGATATTTATTTTGTAAAACTTAGGGTCATGTAAATATCTACTAAGGCATGAAACCAAATTTAAAACATGAAAACTTAAATACAAGACTCACATTTTAACAAAACCAAATTGTGTATGTGTATCCTAGAGCCAATATCCAATACTCAAACTTTAACATTCTATTCTTACATTTGTTCTAGGTACTACAAGTGCTTCAAGAGGGCTTTTCACCATAAGGTCTTCAACACTTGATCCTTGAGCCCAATTTGAGTTGACTTGAGTCCAAAACATTTGCTTATAGGGAATAAACCTTCTAGATGAGTTAGATCCCTGAAACACACTTAACCAATAAACAATATTAGTACAAATAACTAATATGTTTTGTAATCATCAAAACACACTAAACAAGGGTGATTGTAACCTTGGGCCAACAATCTCTCCCTTTTTGATGATGACAAAACATATAGGTTATTTAAACAAAAATGGAAGAAGAGCTTGGAAAGCTCCCCCTCAAATAATGCTATGTATAAAAAAAGTCAATGAAGAGCTAAGTACATAAGGCATTGGAAACACATAGTTTTGTCAAAAACTCAAATACATCAAAGTAGTACACCATAAACAAACAAAACAACAAACAAACTTATACTTTTTCAACAAACAAACTTATACTTTTCTCCCCCTTTTTGTCATACATCAAAAAGGGTTAAACAAACAAAACAAAAGAAATTTTTCTTTAAGAATCCATAATGCAAACATTCAACTCACCACAAATAAATGAAAATCTAGCATAATCTAGAGGTTTAGTAAAAATATCTGCAAGTTGAAAATCGGTAGAAACATAATCAATATCAATATCACCTTTCTCATAATGATCTCTAAGAAAGTGATACCTAATGTCAATGTGTTTGGTTTTGCTATGTTGATTTGCATTCTTTGTCATGTGAATAGTACTAGTATTATCACAAAATATTTTAACATGATCAAAGTGTAAATCATAGTTAAGGAGAGTATGTTTCATCCAAAGAACTTGTGCACAACAAGCTCTGGCCGCAACATACTCCGCCTCGGCGGTTGAAAGGGCTACCGAATTTTGCTTTTGAAAGACCAAGATACAAGACAATTACCTAGGAATTGACATGTTCCACTTGTGCTCTTCCTATCTACCCTACAACCCGCATAGTCGGCATCCGAAAAACTCGTCATTGAAAATTGGCCGGTTTTCGGATACCACAAACCCATTTCAATAGTGCCCTTAAGGTATCTAATTATGCGTTTAACCGCAATTATATGAGACTCTTTAGGACAAGATTGAAAACGTGTACAAAGACAAACGGAAAACATGATATCCGGCCTATTAGCCGTCAAATACAATAAACTACCAATCATGCTACGATAAAGCTTAATGTCTACACTTTTACCTTGTTCATCCTTGTCAAGTTTGGTAGTTGTTGCCATGGGAGTTTTGCTTACTTTAGATGCTTCAAGCCCGAACCTTTTGATTAATTCCTTTGTGTACTTGGCTTGGTTGATGAAGATCACATCCTTCCTTTGCTTGATTTGGAGTCCAAGAAAATAGTTGAGCTCCCCCATCATAGACATTTCAAATTCTTCCTTCATGCATGATTCAAAAGCTTGGCAAAGAGATTCATTAGTAGAACCAAAAATAATGTCACCAACATAAATTTGCACAATAAGAATATCATTATCTACATGTTTTGTAAACAATGTTGTATCAATTTTTCCTTAGTTAAAACCATTTGAAATTAAAATGAAGAAAGTCTTTCATACCAAGCCCTAGGGGCTTGTTTTAAACCATAAAGAGCTTTATCTAATTTAAACACAAAATCCGGATGTGTAGGATCAACAAACCCGGGGGGTGTTCAACATACACCTCCTCTTCAATAAAACCATTTAGAAAAGCACTTTTAACATCCATTTGAAACAATTAAAATCTTTATATGAGGCAAATGCTAGTGTCATCCGTATGGCTTCAAGCCGTGCTAGGGTGCAAAGGTTTCTTCAAAATCAATTCCTTCGATTTGGGTGTAACCTTGGGCAACTAACCTAGCTTTATTCCTAACAACGTTACCCGATTTATCTAACTTGTTCTTAAAGATCCACTTAGTACCAATTGTTAGTCTATCGTGGGGCCTAGGAACAAGGTGCCAAACTTGGTTGCGCTCAAATTGATTGAGTTCCTCTTGCATAGCTAGCAACCAATATGAATCGGCCTCGGCTTCGAGGACGTTCTTGGGTTCAACATGAGAAATGAATGCATAATGACCACAATAATCATGAAGTTTAGAGCGAGTGGTTATCCCTTTTGATACTTCACCTATGACGAGGTCCTTGGGATGATGAGGATTGTATCTCCAACCCTTTGGAAGTTGTTGAGTCGGCTCTACTTCATTTGTTTGATTTTCATTTTCTTGAGCCTCTTCTACCTTAGCTTCACTTCCTTCATCATCCTTTGGCTTGTCTCTCATAGTAGTAGTATCCTCCAAGGTTACTTTCTCCAAGCCTTCATCCAAAGCATCTATTTCTACAACATTCTTAACAAACAAGTTAGATTCTTCAAACTTAACATGTATAGATTCCTCAATAGTCAAAGATGATTTATTGAAGATTCTATAAGCCTTACTTGTATTAGAATAACCAACAAAAATTGCCTCATAAGCTTTAGCATCAAATTTGCCTAAATTATCTTTGGTATTTAAAACAAAACATTTACATCCAAAAACCTTGAAATATGAAACATTTGGTTTTCTAGAAAAGTACATTTCAAAAGAAGTTTTTGAAGTATTTTTACACAAGAAAACACGATTTGATATATAGCATGATGTATTAACGGCCTCGGCCCACAAATAATGTGGTAGACCATATTCACTTAGCATTGTCCTAGCCATCTCTTGTAAAGTTCGATTTTTCTGTTCAACTACTCCATTTTGTTGTGGAGTTCTAGGACAAGAAAGTTCATGCTTAATTCCATGTTCTTCACAAAAAGTGGTAAAGGGTAGGTTAATGAACTCACCTCCTCTATCACTTCTTATTCTTAAAATCGAAACATCCTTTTCTTTTTCAACTCTTTTCTTAAAGGTTTGGAAATATGAGAAAGCTTGATTTTTGTGTTCAAGAAAGAAAACCCAAGCAAATCGTGAAAAGTCATCAACCAAAACAAATGCAAATCTATTCCCACTTAAACTTTTGGTTTGTGTAGGGCCAAATAGATCCATATGGATTAACTCCAAAGGACGTGATGTCATGATATCCTTAATTGACTTGAAAGAAGACTTAGTTTGTTTCCCAAATTGACATGCGTCACAAACTCGGTCCTTTTCAAAACTCAAACAAGGAATACCTTTCACCATTTCCTTTGTGTTTAACCTAGATATGTGGTCAAATGAAATATGGCCTAATCTTCTATGCCACAACCAAGAGTCGTCATCGAGGGCTTTTAAACAAGTAATATTACAAGACATATTAGACATATCTATCATATAAACATTACTTTCACGAAAACCGGAAAACACACAAGTATTAGAAATTCTATCAATAACTTTACAAACTACATGATCAAAAACAACATCAAAACCTTTATCACAAAGTTGACTAACACTCAAGAGGTATGTTTGAGTCCATCAACTAAAACTACATTCTCAATTAAAGGGGATGTGCCGAGTTTTACATTACCAATACCGATGATTTTACCCTTGGCATCATCTCCGAAGGTGACGGTGCCACCTTCATGGTATCTTGATAGGGTTGCAAAGTTGTTGATGTCCCAAGTCATGTGCCTTGAGCAACCACTATCAAGATACCACAATCCTCTACGTCGTTGGGCTTTGGAAGGTACCTATATCATTTAACAAAATTGTTGACTTTGGTACCCAAACTTTCTTGGGTCCTTGAAAGTTAGTGTTTCGAACCCAAACATTATGATAAGATGCACTTAGTCTATCATAGCAAAAACTGGCTAAGTGTCCTTTCCGCCCACAATGTGAACATGAGAACACTCTTCCATACATGAATGCATGATGTGTGTGTGAAGTGTGAGCATGCTTTGGGGGTTTGCCACGATGTAAAGGTTGTGTGGTATGAACATGAGCATGAGCATGGTGAACATTTTTCTTAGGGGCTTGTTTCTTAGGAAACATGGCCTCTATCTTCTTCTTATCAAACTCACAATTTTTTAAAACAATTCCTAATGAGTCTATTCTTTCTTTAAGCAAAGTAATCTCATTAGAATCAATTTGTGGGAACTTGCCTTTACAAGAGATCTTATACTTGTCAAAATCTTTTTGAGTGGAAACAAGAGTGGAAAGTAATTCATCCTTTTCTTTAGAAATAGTAAAGATTTGAAGATTAAGAGATTCATTTCCTTTTTCATTTTTAAATACTTTTTCTTTAGGAAATCATAATTATGTGATAATTCTACAAAAGCTTCTCCTAACTCATCCATGGAAAGTTCATCATTTGGAGAAGTGGAAGGGGTTACCTTACTTGTGCTTTCATTGGCCATGAAGCACATGTTGGCGGTATCAATCTCCTCCTCGGATTCGCTCTCGGAATCCCATGTAGCCTTCATTGCTTTCTTCTTGTAGGGCTTCTTTGAGGTGGAGGGCTTTACTTTATCCGGACACTCCGCCACTATGTGTCCCGGTCTTTGGCAATTAAAGCAAATGATCTTTCTTTCTTCTTTGCCTCCTTGCCATCTCCTTCTTCCTTGAAATTTAGCCTTGTTGTACATCCTCCGGACGTTCTTCACAAGAAGTGAGAGCTCTTCGTCATCTTCTTCTTCATCGTCTTCGTCGGAGTGTGTGGATTGGCTTTTGAAGGCTATAGTCTTTTTCTTGGGAGGAGCCATGTCCTCCCTCCCTTTCCTTTCCATATCATGGGTTTTGAGGTTCCCAATGAGACCAATTAGCTCCATCTCCTCCTTATCATTGAGTTCCTTCAAGGTGGTTGCTTTTACTTCCCATGAAGGAGGAAGAGCCCGGATGATCTTTCTAACTCTTTGATCGTTGTCGATAGCATCACCTAGAGAAGAAAGTCCATTAGTGATCTTTGTAAATCTTGTAATCATATCATCTATGGTTTCATTTTTTGCATGCAAAAATTCTCATATTGGGACCGAAGAAGGTCAATCTTAGCCCTCTTCACTTGAGAAGTCCCCTCATGTGTAACTAACAAATGTGTCCAAATTTCATATGCGGACTTGCAATGAATAACTCTAGCTATATCATCATCATTAAGGGCTTGAAGGAGTGCATAGTGAGCCCTAGCATTGGCATCAAATTCCTTAGTCTCAATTTCGGACCAAGTGGATTCATCACCGGGGGGTGCACTAAAGGGTTTGGTCACGGCCTTTGCAACTCGACTACCTAGAGATTGCAAGAAAATGGTCATCTTAACCTTCCATATGGGAAAGTTAAGTCCATCAAACTTAGGTGGGGTTTTAATTCCATCGGCCATCTTTACTAAGTGAGTATGAATGAAATGATTAGCAAAATTAGGATCTCTCTAAGGTTGTTAAGCCAAATCCTAGAGTCCAAGCTCTGATACCAATTGAAAAACACCTAGAGGGGGGGTGAATAGGTGTTATTGCTAATCTAACAATCTTTTAAAACTAAGATGGATGAATAATGCAACGATCTCTCAAAACAAGACTAAGAGTCGAATACCCGTGAGAGGTTCTGAAATCCTTCCTCCCAATTCCCCTTGAATGGGTTAGAGGTGCGCAATGCAACCTTGTTGTATGAGAATTGATCGAACAAAGTATGAATAAAATGCAATGATGAAATGCACACAAGATGTATCACAAGTATCACAAGTAACAGCACAAGGAAATAAAATTAGATCTCAAGCAAGTAATTGAAAGCAATAGAGTGCAAGAGAAATTTAAAGTAAAAATGAACACAAGGCAATGCAAACACAAGATGTTTGTTTCGAGGTTCGAGCCACCGCTTTACTCCCCGCCTTCACCTCCGTGAAGGGTTTCCACTATCCACCGAGGACGATTACAACGGTCTACCGAAAATCCGAGCACCGAGCTCCACCAAGTACAATAACCTCTACCGAAGAGGTGTCTCCACAAGAACAAGAAGATCACAAGAACAAGAGTGATCACAACAAGATCACCAAACTCTTTTACAACACTCTCACTCTTTTTACAACTTCACTATAGAATGAGTTAGGGATTTTTGGCTCTATGAAGTGTAGTGAGAAAAACTCAGTTGTAGAGATGATTTTTGCAAGGGAACACAACTGAAAACTAGCTCAAGAAAGAGTTGGAAATAGAGAGCTTAAACACTTTTCTTTCTCTTTGAAAACTTTGAAAACTTGAGGATTTTTCTTTGTCTTTGCAAGAGAGTATTTTCCTCTATTTATAGGGAGAGAAATAGGTTTAAAACAATTTATTTAGAGTTTATTTGCTCTGAAAAAGAACTGGAAAACCCTGAAAAAGTCTGCCAAAAAGCAATCTGGAAAACAGATTTCAGAATTGCACAAAAGAGGAAAGAGCCGTTGGCTTTTGCAGGCTTGGCGGTCGACCGGGCCGGTCGACCGCCAGCTCAGCTAGCAAAAGATCCGTTGGCTCGGGTCTTCTGGCGGTCGACCGGCCCGGTCGACCCAGAAAACCCGAGAGCAACTGCTCACAGTCGGTCGACCGGGGCGGTCGACCGACAGACGTGCACAAATGTGCACGTCCTGGCACTGGCGCCGGTCGACCGGGCGGTCGGCCGGTCAGCCTGAAACAGGAAAAACAGTATTTTTTTGACTTAGAAAATTTTGTAAAATAGTTTTGGGTTTGAACAAACTTAAGTAACATGCTAGTAGGAGTATATAAACATGATCTAAACATGATATTTATTTTGTAAAACTTAGGGTCATGTAAATATCTACTAAGGCATGAAACCAAATTTAAAACATGAAAACTTAAATACAAGACTCACATTTTAACAAAACCAAATTGTGTATGTGTATCCTAGAGCCAATATCCAATACTCAAACTTTAACATTCTATTCTTACATTTGTTCTAGGTACTACAAGTGTTTCAAGAGGGCTTTTCACCATAAGGTCTTCAACACTTGATCCTTGAGCCCAATTTGAGTTGACTTGAGTCCAAAACATTTGCTTATAGGGAATAAACCTTCTAGATGAGTTAGATCCCTGAAACACACTTAACCAATAAACAATATTAGTACAAATAACTAATATGTTTTGTAATCATCAAAACACACTAAACAAAGGTGATTGTAACCTTGGGCCAACATTAATCACTCTTGATAAACTCTCCTTTTGATTGGAAATATTTGCTCTCAAATATGTGGAGAAAACCTTTTGAAAGGATAAGAAAAACTGGCTTGAAAGCTCTCCTCAAATCTTATAGAAAAACAATGACCAAACCCCCAAATTTATAGGCTGTCAAAAACTAGCTGTTGGGGTCTGTCAGACCTGTCGGTCGATCGCCCGGTCGACCGCCAACGGTCAAAAATCAGACCGTTGGAGCCTCCGGTCGACCGCCCGGTCGACCCAAAAGAACAGAGAGCACTGCTCTCAGTTCCGGTCGACTGGGTCGACAGACCGGCCATCTGCCAGGTCAAGGCGTGCACGTCGTGCACGTCGGTCGACCGAGCCGGTCGACCGACTTCAGCCCTAGTCGACTTGGTAGGTCGACTAGTCGACTTGGCTGAAGCCTGAAATAGAAATCTGATAAGGGATTTAAAACTTGGTCTTTTTGATTGAAATAAAATCCCATAAAACACTTTAAAAATCTAAAAAAATAGTTTTACTAATATTCTTTGATAAACAAACATGCTTGCACAAAATCAAGGCATGTTATTAATGATTTGGACTATTTTTGTAATATGAAAATATTGGCTCAATTGAAAACTTGTATTTTCCAAAATCTTGTTTTTTCAAAACTCCTTTAATTATAAAAACTAGATATTTTGAACTCATTAAAGCATAGTGTATATGGATATGATCCACTACACAAATAAGATGAAATATCTAAGTTTTTGACATTAATCTCTAAACCTGGTTTTGGTTAAAAGATATGTATATAAGGAATTCTAAAAACCAAAGTATTTTTCCAAAGTAAAAATTCTTTTCTAAAAACTAAAAATCTTTTATGAAAACATATCTATCAAGAGTGTGTGTGTGATATATACTTGAGCAATCCACCAACTATTCTATCATTTACATTTTAACTAAAATAAAATCTTCTAAAAACTAAATCTTATACCTAGACACAAGTCTTGATCTTGAAGTCTTCCCTTGAAGTCTTCTCATCATCTTGACTTGGTCCAAATGCAATCCAACGAGCTCGACTCCTCTTGAGTACTTGATGTGGTCTTGATGCATAGGCTCGTGAATCAACCGGTGCTAGCTCCAAAATTGACTTTAAATCCTTTGTTGAAGCTCCACACCTACTAAGATCTTGATAACAAATCTGTTACTAATTAAACACAAGATCATTAGTACAATAACTACATGAGTTGATCATCATCAAAACTAGAGTGATGGGCCTTTGGGCCAACAATCTCCCCTTTTTGATGATGACAAAACTCATGTAGTTATATATGCATGGATTAAAGTAAAGCTTCAAAGAAGCTCCCCCTTAACTCATGCATCTCAATAAACAATAAATATGGCAATGAAGCACATAAACATGTATGCAAATACAAGAAGATAAACATGCCAATCAAGCATAAAACAAATCAAATTCTTTTTCTCCTATTTGCAAAACAAAACATATATGCACAAACATAAATCCTTCTCCCCCTTTATGAATAAAGCAAGGAAAACTTGCATATATACTAAAATACTTCTCAAATACTTCTCCCCTTTTTGTCAATCATCAACAAAGGGGTTAAAGTCAAAACAAAACAATGTTCTCCCCTCTTTGTTAGAAACGAAACAATCAACAAAGAGGTGAAATCAAATAAATCAATAAATAGATATATGCGATATACATTCATGAAGAGGAAGACGCTAAGTTAACTTCCCTACATATATACATTACATGAAAGAGGGATGACAAGCCCTAATTCACATAACGCATAATATGCAATGCATAAGAGGAGACGTGAAGCTCCCCCTACACACGTGTACCGCATAAAGAAGAGTTGTCAAGCTCCTCAATATACAATACACTCAACATGAATCTATATGTAGAAGAGATGTTAAGCTCTCCTTGCATATAGGCAATACAACTCAAAAATCTTTTGATTTTTCTTATAAAACAAAATTTTGAATTTTTCTTATAAAATTTTTATTTTCTTATCATAAACAACTTTGTGCTTTAAACATGTAAAATAATTTTAACTCAAGCACAAAAACAAAACATATATATGTATGAAAAATGAGTATACCAATTGAAATTGATACATACATATATAGGAGAAACAAAATATGAGTATATACAAAAATAGAGTCAAATTGATACCAATTGAAATAATTCAATGATACCAATTGAAGATAACAATGTAAATCATGTATATGACTCATAACCTATACCTCCCAACCAAGTTCAAGATTAAAATGTTTTTCTCATAAAGCATACATGAACATGATCTCCCATCCATCCGCCCTTAAAGGGTAGAGTTTTCAAAAATAGATTTGAAAATATTTTAGCATTGAAAATCACTACCAAATGAGGAACAATAACTAGTTAAAATAATTTTTGAAAAACTAGTTAAAGATCCTTCAAAAACATGAAATCAAAGCATATGTATTTCATGAATCATACCAAATACAAGAATTGACACTCGATCTATGAAGCTCAAAAATATATTCATGAATCAAAGTCATGACAAAAGAAATAAAGTGTGAGTGTTCAAAAGTCATGTAAATAGCATTTTCATGAAAATAGACATTGAAGCTCAAAAAATGTGAGTATCATTTTTTTTAAAAAAAAAAATTCATTTTTATCAAACAAACATGAAAATTCATTTTTCATTAAAAACAAAACACACTTCTAAGTATATGTATGATTTATCCAATCCTAATAATACACATACATGTCCCAAACATAAAAGAGTCTATCAAATGTATTTGCATGAAGGCAAGAGACTCACGGGTATACATGTATATTTATTAGATTTGAATTAAAAATACATATACAAGAAGTAAAATCATAAAATTTGGCAAAGCATGTATAAATGAGAGAATCATCAAAACTAATCTATACATGTGCATATAGTGGGTACAAATGAGCATGAAGTGCAAACATATATAAATCACGTGTAACTCACTATTTGTACATGTATAATACAAGTTTTGATAAAAACTACATCTAAGCATGTTTTTACCACATGAAGCACATAAATAATTAAAACATGAACATGCTATGAATATGATATATGTAAAAAGCATGTACATAAATTAGGAGTTTAGAGATAGTTACCAACCATACTCCAAAGCTTCAAACATAGTGGTTGACCCACCAAAACTCTTTGATAGCGATGCATCCATATATGTGTCCATCAAGTCCAAGTGCATCCACCATCAAGGCACCAAATCACTCACGTCTTGAGAGATCCCTCACCTACATCAAAAACATGGGGTGGGGGTTTGGTACCCATATTTTCTTGGGTCCTTTGGGGTTAGTCTTGTAAGGAACCCAAAAATTTTTATTATTAGCAAAATTAAAATGATGCAACTTGTCATAACAAAATTTTGCTAAATGGCCTTTGCGGCCACAATGTGTACATGTGTACACCTTAGAATGCTTATGTGAATGTGTATGATCGTGACGTGCAACATAAGCATATGCATGATGATGTGCATGAATGTGTGGAGTTTGTTTCTTTGAAAACATTGACTCCAACCTAGAATGATTAAATGCACAAGAGCTCAAAGTTGAGCTCAAACTATCAATTTTCTTTTTCAAAAAATTAACTTCATTTTGATCAATAGAAGTGGTGGCATGTAAAGCGTGATCAAAAATCCTTTTCTTTTAGAAACCTTTTCTTTTTCTTTTTTTTTCAAAAATTTTTCTTTTCAAAGAGTTGTTTTCTTGAAAAACAATTTCCTTTTGTTTTTCCACCAAAATCATTTCATTTTTCAAAATCATATTTCCTTCACATAAATCATTCAATTTAGACATTAAGGAAATATTTTCATTTTTCAAATCATCCTTTTCTTTTTCAATGCATGCAACCTTATTTCTAAATGAATCATTTTCTTTTAGCATGCAATCAAAATTCTTTTTCAAATTTTTATTTTCCTTTTTAATCATGTCATATTTCTCAAGCAATAGTTGACAAAAAGTAGATAGCTCATCATATGACATGTTATTATCCTCATCCTCGGATTCGGTAGTTACCTCAAGGGGGTTATCCCCTTAGACCATGTAGCATAAGTTGGAGGTGTTGCTTCCAACATCCGAGTCACTCCCCGCATAGTATTGTTCCTTTTCGCCAAGGGAGATGAGGGTGTTCAAAACTACAAAAGCCAAATCAAGATTAGCAACCCTAGATAAATAATCATCATTTAGGGTAGATCTTAAAGCATGTAGGGCTTTTGCATTAGCCCTCAATATTCTTACCATTTAAACAATAATCATTATTAGTTGTGACAAGATAAACATGAATACCTAAGGCTTTGAGGTACAAGGACATCTTAACCTTCCAAATTTGGATATTAAGAATGTCAAAAGTGGGTGGTGACATGAAGTCCATGGTGTGTGTACAAATATTGTGATTAGCCTAAAAATGAGGATCTTTTACTCTAGATTGTTAGACCAAATTTCAGAGCACTTGGCTCTGATACCAATTGAAGGTTCACCTAGAGGGGGTGAATAGGTGATGGCTAATCTAATGGTCACTTAATGCCAAATAATGCGGAAGCTAAAAGCAATTATGACCTAAACAAACTATTACACTAAACACCACGTATAACATAAGAGTGTTGCCGAATTCTCCGTGAAGGCTCTGGACAAACTCCTCTAGATTCCCCTTAAATGGGTTGAGGTGCCGCGTTGGCTCTCTTGGTTGAATACAAGTGTTAGCAAACAAACCCAAGCAAGTATATCAATTAAGCACACAATATATCAAGCATGTAAAGATAGGACAAGTAATAGCATGCAAGTTATAAACAAGAGATAAAGAGAGAGAGAGAGAGAGTGAGCAATCGCAAACACAAGAGATTTGTTTCGAGGTTCGAGCACACTTGCTCTACATCCCCGCCTTCGACACACGAAGGATTTCCACTATACTCGATCCCAATGGATCACCCGGTGCCGCAACACCTACAAGCTCTCGGACTCTCTAGCCCGTACACACGCAAGCCCACCGGATCGCCGAGGCCGCACCTCAAACAAGAGTTCACACACGAACTCGAAACAATCGCGAATGCACTCGTTCGCCTCCTCAAGAAACAAGAAAAGATCTCTTGGTGATCTAAACACTTTGATCACCAATAAAAACTCTCATAACAAAACCCTATAGGTAGATATAGCAATGGATAGCTCAAGTGGGTGTGTGAGAAAACAAGGATGAAAATTGTGGAGGAAAACTCAAAGAATCACTTTTAATCACTCTTGATAAACTCTCCTTTTGATTGGAAATATTTGCTCTCAAATATGTAGAGAAAACCTTTTGAAAGGATAAGAAAAACTGGCTTGAAAGCTCTCCTCAAATCTTATAGAAAAATAATGACCAAACCCCAAATTTATAGGCTGTCAAAAACTAGCCATTGGGGTCTGTCAGACCTGTCGGTCGACCGCCCGGTCGACCGCCAACGGTCAAAAATCAGACCATTGGAGCCTTCGGTCGACCGCCCGGTCGACCCAAAAGAACAGAGAGCACTGCTCTCAGTTCCGGTCGACTGGGTCAGCAGACCGGCCATCTGCCAGGTCAAGGCGTGCACGTCGTGCACGTCAGTCGACCGAGCCAGTCGACCGACTTCAGCCCTAGTCGACTTGGTAGGTCGACTAGTCGACTTGGCTGAAGCCTGAAACAGAAATCTGATAAGGGATTTAAAACTTGATCTTTTTGATTGAAATAAAATCCCATAAAATACTTTAAAAATCTACAAAAATAGTTTTACTAATATTCTTTGATAAACAAACATGCTTGCATAAAATCAAGGCATGTTATTAATGATTTGGACTATTTATGTAATATGGAAATATTGGCTCAATTGAAAACTTGTATTTTCCAAAATCTTGTTTTTTCAAAACTCCTTTAAATATAAAAACTAGATATTTTGAACTCAATAAAGCATAGTGTGTATGGATATGATCCACTACACAAATAAGATGAAATATCTAAGTTTTTGACATGAAGCTCTAAACTTGGTTTTGGTTAAAAGATATGTATATAAGGAATTCCAAAAACCAAAATATTTTTCAAAGTAAAAATTCTTTTCTAAAAACTAAAAATCTTTTATGAAAACATATCTATCAAGAATGTGTGTGTGATATATACTTGAGCAATCCACCAACTATTCTATCCTTTACATTTTAACTAAAACTAAATCTTCTAAAAACTAAATCTTATACCTAGACACAAGTCTTGATCTTGAAGTCTTCCCTTAAAGTCTTCTCATCATCTTGACTTGGTCCAAATGCAATCCAACGAGCTCGACTCCTCTTGAGTACTTGATGTGGTCTTGATGCATAGGCTCGTGAATCAACCGGTGCTAGCTCCAAAATTTGACTTTAAATCCTTTGTTGAAGCTCCGCACCTACTAAGATCTTGATAACAAATCTGTCACTAATTAAATACAAGATCATTAGTACAATAACTACATGAGTTGATCATCATCAAAACTAGAGTGATGGGCCTTTGGGCCAACAGTTAGGAAGTTAGCTAGACATTAAAGTAAAAAGCAAACAACAATCCATTGTAGAAGGAAATGCAAAAGTAGTAAAAGCTTGAATAAAACAATGCATTAGAATGAGAAAAGATGTGAAGAAAGAAGGACCAATTCTTGCATTGAGTTGTCACCTCTCTAATTACAAGATTTCTTACTATCTCTCTCTCTTTGCTGAATTCTAGAGGGAGAAAGAAAATTATAAGAGCAACTAAAGAAAACCTAGAGAAAATCCTAATAATTCTCTCAAAAATACAATGCTCTTCTCTCCTCCTCGATTACAGAGGCCCTAGGGGTCTATTTATAGGCTCCAGGGAGTGAGGCCTTCAAATCACAGCCATAGGATTAAACGCTGGCTCAACGACCAGATCATTACCGCGGATCCGCGGCAAAAGTCGCGTTTCCGCGGCAGAATCTAGGCAGTTGCGCTAGCGATTTCTTCTGACATTCTGTTATCCTCCAGGTGCCTTGCTGGACCTTCTAGAAAGTAGAGAATATCCGTGGATGAATCCAGACATGGGCTTCTCCTTTGGGCTCTTTCTTTGGGCTCTTTAATTAATCCCTTAATTCCCTTGAAAAATCATTGTTGATGGGCTTTTATCTCCATTAATGGTGGACCTGAAAAAAGAAGAAAAAAGCAATAAAAATCTCATTTTTCTTTATATAAAGCATAATGTGGTAGTGGAAAATGATACAAAAATGAACTCCAATCATTCAGCCTGTCGAAGAAGTTATGCCAGCACGTCTGAAGTAACATGGGTAAGGGCAGGCCTGCAGGACACATGAAAGAGTTTGCGAAATCTCCCAATGTATTTTCGCACGGATTTTTCTCCTTTCTGGACCGTCGAGAGGAGCTTGTCCATTGTCAACTCGATGTCATCCTCATAGAATTGAGAGAGAAATCAGGTTTCCAGGTTAGCCCAAAAATTAATGGAGTTCGCAGGGAGACTTCTAAACCAGTAAAAAGCTATGCCCTTGAGAGTACCGATGAACAGTCTAGTCATGATGGCATCATTGTCTATTACATTACCAGTTTGAGACCGGAAGTAATAGATATGCTGGTTTGGTGAGCTTTTTCCATCATACGTGTGCAACATAGGTGGCTTGAACTTTGGCAGGTATGGAACTGAATCCCATTCCAGCGGTTAGGGACGAGTCATCCATACTTTCTTTAGTTCATCCCTTTGGGTTAGAGATGCGATCTGAGCTTGGATGCCTTTGATCATGTCAACATCGATGGAAGAGCCTCTTTTGACTGCTTAGACTTGGGAGGTTCATTGTCGAGATTCTCTTCTTCATTACCGGTAGTGTTGTTATTGTTTCGATTTTCCAGGAGCCGTGTCAGCATGCACTGAATGTTGTTTAAGGCTTCCTATTGAGCCTTGAAAGTCTGTTCTGGGCCTCCATATGGTGGCCCAGATCATCATCAGAGTTATTGTCGGCCATATTAACCGATGCAAATCCCGTATGGACAGAGTTGACAATACAGAGAAAGCGTAACCACTGGCTTCTCCTTCTTCGTCTAATCATTGAAAGAGGCTTTTCAATGGTTTCGGCGATATTGCCCCAGCGTAAGTGGAGGGATATTTGTTATCCTAGATCGAGTGCCTCAGAAGGCACCTTCTGGTTCAACCAGGACCAGACCTAAGAAGGGCTATAATCAGAATCTGGAGAACCAAATGAGAGAGCGCGAACCCCCTGTCTCTCTCTTCAGGATCGCATCGAATCTCTTCCTCTGCCTTCATATTGATAGAAGATGTAGCGAGGTGATGCATCTTAGCTTTTCTCTTCCTCCGAGATTGAGTTTTCTCAGAAGTCAGGGTCAACAATCGGTCAAACACTGACAGTTGACTTCGAGGAAGTGTCACGGCGATTGGTCCCAGGCGACAATGGACAGAGTGGACCGTCACAAGTTGATATCCTGCTTGTTTGCATTGAGATGGGGAGGTGCCCACTAGTTTCTCTGAGTGAAGCTTTCACTTGTTGTTCAAATAATCTCTTAAGTTTGGGTTGTTGGAAGGAATCGGGCCCAGACAGTCTCAAATTGAAGACCGGAGACTTTTAAGAGTACTTTTTCTATTAACCCTTTTAGCAAACTTTTACTTTTTAGCCTTTAAGAGGACTGGTATTTTTGCTCCAAAAGAAAGGCTTGCTTCGCTAGAAGCTGGTGCCTTTGCTCTGGACAGAGCAAGGCTAGCTTTATCAGAAGCTGGTGCTTTTGTTTTGGACAGAATAGGGCTAGCTTCGCCAGTAACATTAGCTTTAACTTCGCACGAAGTTGGCTTTATATTCCCAGATGCGTCCTTAGCCTTATAAAAGGCTTTGAATTTAGTGCCACAATGAGCATTTGCTTTCGCTAGAAGCTTTGTTAGTGCCACAGAGGGCACTGATCTTATCAATAGCCTAGGCCTCTAAGGCCTTAGCTTTGATAGAGATAGCTTCGCACGATGCTAGCTTAGCTTTGAAGGCTGTGAACTTAGTAACACTGAGGACACTTATTCGCCAGAAGGTCTAGCATTTGACAATGTCGTAACCTCGCTAGAGGCAGGAGACTTAGCATTGTAAAATACTTTAGCCTCGCCAGAGGCTTGAGACTTAGCAGTGTAAGATGCTTTAGTCTTTCCTACAGCTAGAGAGCAGAGAGAGGGCAAGACCTTTTTAGTTTCGCAGGAAGCTGACTTAGAGTTGGATACCCTTGCCTCACCAGAGGTACAACAAACTACAACATAGTCTTGCTAATCTCGCCAGAGGTGGTGTCAGGCTCGTACAGAGACGCCTAGTGTTGACTGAGATTTCCTGCACACAAAATGTAGTATTTTAGTTTTAAGAATAGGATGTGCAAGTTCTCAATTCTAATCCGCGGTAGCAGGGCTATGCGGGTCGTGATCCTCAAGGAGGGACTGCGATGGAAGCGTTAAGCAAGTTATCTCTTTTTTTTTCTTTTTATTATTAGCAGTGGTATTTACAATGAATAGTATTTACAATGAAGTGAAGAAAAGAATTGTGGAAGATGTGGATCAAAACTAAAGAAAGAAAATAAAGAAAACACGTACGAACCTCTTCAGCCTGCTTACCTTTGATCCGTGCGATGATTTACCTTTTCTCGGAAGACTTGTAAGTATGGCGTATAGGAAGTTAATCGCCATAAGCCATCAAGGGATCTTCGTTGGCTAGGCAGTCTCGAAGCAGTTGGGTCTCATTGTTCACAAGGCATTAGAGAACAAATAGAAGAAAGAAAATAGAAACCGAGAAACACAAGAATAAACAAGAGATGAAAAACATAAAATAATAACAAAAACGAACCTTAAACGGATTTCATTAACAATGGAAGATAAGCGGGCTTATACCGCTGTCACCTCAGTACAAGCGAAGACTCCATCCTCCATGAAAGTTTCCTCCACTCTCAGTTACAAAATTTACAAAATAAAAACGAAAATAAAATCTAACCTAAAAACTAAACCCTAGCTTTTGGCCCTTGGCTTGCCTCTGGACTACTCTGTACGTTGCACTGCAGGGGGTATTTATAGGTGCAGAAGGCCGAAGAGTCCCGGATAAAGTCGCCCACGAAATCTGGTATCCAGATAACATCAAAGTGCCGCAAAAACTGGGATTTTGCCGTGGAATTGCGGCATTTCTAGGGAATCTGGCCACGCGCTTTGGCGCGTGGCTTCTTCTGGTCCGTCCATCTGGGCGCTTGCTTCTGGAAGTGTGATCCTGGCTCTTTATTCTAGATTTTCGAGATAACTTAGAAATCAAGTTACCTTGATCTCAAATATCCCAAATCTTTTATCCACGAATTTCCTTCTTATCTTTGGCTTTTATGCTCATCCTGCAAGAGTTTAGGGTTGGGTAGAATTCTATCCTTCCCTCATCTTTAATAATTGCAACTTTAGCCCTTGCATAATTGCACTTTGACAATCTGCTATTTGCACTTTTACACCTGGGCTTCAAATATGGGCTTTTGGGCTTCATTAAGCTTTATTTATTATTAAAATAATAATTCGAGGCCTGCACATAATAAATTATAAATTATTAATAATTGTGCAGAATTAAATGAATAAATATGAAAATGTGATGGTAAATGTTATGATAAAAATGCACTTTTGACTACCAATCACACCCCCACACTTATCTTTTTGCTCGTCCTCGAGTAAAAACAAAGAAAAAGAAAAAGAAAAGAAAAATTAATCTAACCTAACTCACTTTCGTAGGAATCACGGTTGCACTTAGCATGTGCAACAAGCCGTTAAACCCCTATGTTACCCTAGAGGACGAGTGTTGTCTCGTGAGGGTTTTCAGCGGATTACACCCACAAAATTCATAAAAAGGAAAATATTTGAATTATTATTGAAGAGACTAAGTAGTCTATAAGTTTTAGGATCCTCATTTTCTTCATTCTTTAAACTTAGTCTTTATAAAGTTAATTGTTTTCATTTTAGGTAAGGGTCAAAATTGAACTTCTAATATAGTCTTTTTTGTTACCAAAAATCATATGCATCCTTGTAACTTGGCTAGGAATTCCTTAACTTGGACTCTCATGCCTCTTTAATTTTTTTCTCTTCTTTTTTTTTTTTAATATGTATAACTCATCTAATTTTCTTTCGTGTAAGCATCAAGGCTTCTTGAGGCCCTCATACCTAACTAATTGACTCTTAGATGTGTTAATACATATATTATATTTCTTAGTCTTCTTAGGCTTTCTAATCCACCCATCTAACGAATTTAAAGTCGATGACTCCCAAACCGGTTGGCTTTAGGGCACCAGGTGAGAAAACACCCCGCGGACTCAAATTCGAGTGAACTAGGCCCCAAAACTAAGGACTTTATTTTATTTACTCACCTTTAGGCATGAATACTTATGCTTCTTGAGGCACATGTATCCAGCTTAATTAGTGATTTTTTTTCTTCTTTTTTTTTTTAATGAGGCACAAGGGTCTTCATCTTAGAATCCTAGATATGTATTAGGTATGCAAATTTCATTAAGATAAAAATCAAGACTAATTAATTATTCAATTTCTTCTCCTATACCTAAAAATTAAACAATTTATTTATTTTGACCAAGTTTTTAGAAATCCTAATCATGATTTTTCTAATCCTTAAAACTAACTTAGATTTAAATATTGTCCTTTTTATAATTTTTTTAAAATTTTTTTTTTATTAGCAAATTTTGTTAGTGTCTACTTATGTTAGTATTTTTATTAGCAAATTTTGTTAGTGTCTACTTATGTTAGTATGTTAGTAAAGCCCACCCCCACACTTATCTCATGCATTGTCCTCAATGTATGAATGAATGCATATATGCATGAAACAAAATAAGGGAAGGTGGAAGTTACCTTAGGGTGGTGGTTCCGGAGGTGGTCTAATTGGTTCACGAAATGCGGCCCAATCAAGATAACAGATAATTTGGTGGAACCCACCAGAAACTTTCCTTACATAACCCACTAAAATATATGTATAATCATTTTTAAGAATTTCCACCCCATCAAATTTCCAAATTTCATAATAAATTTCAGAGTTAATTGTCTCAACCTCCTTATCCCAAAATGGAGTATGAAAAGATGGAATTATTGACTTGGACATTATAGGTACTGGAACGAATACCGACTCAAGGAAGATGCTCAAATCAAGTAAGGGCTCAGGAGTCGGGCTAGGTTCAAGAATTGAGTCCAAGTCAAGAAATTGAAACTCAAGTCCATAATCTTCTTCCCACAATGGAATGTGACCTAATATGGGTAATATCTCTTTACTTCTAATATTAAGGAATTCTAGCTCATCGCCATACAATTCTTCAAAACTAAGGTCAACATCTTCCGTCAGAATTGTACAATCAGTTTCAGAAGTAAAGAGATTGTGAGAATCTAGGTCACATATCTCATTGGGTTCAATTTCATAAAAATAAGAACTTGCCAATTTATCCATAGGACTTTCAAAATTGCACAATTGGTCAAGTTCAATATGATCATCAAAAATGGGTGACTCAATTTCATGATGAATTGGAACAGGATCCAATGTTGACTCGGGAAAAGTAAAATCAGGTGGCGATACCGGAGTCATTATTGAATCAGGAAGTAAAATTGAATCATCAAGTGGAAGATCATGATCATATTCATGCTCAAGTTCTATTTCAGGAAAGGAGAAACTTGCCATATTATCAAGAATTGGAGTTTCGGCAAGTTCAAATGATGGCACTGAAATAGAATCTTGTTGTCCAAAGCAACTTGGTTCGTCGGCTCTAAGAGAGTGGTCTGTGATATCAGAAATGGCCAAACGGTGAGAACGTAAGGATTGAACCATCAGATCTATGTCACGATCACGGGCTAATCTAGCCTGAGTCATGGCAGCAAGCATCCTTTCATAGTCGATAGGTGCATCATGTAGTGATTGGACTTGAAAAGAGGAAGTGTAATCATGATGAAGTTGTGAGTTGGTGGACTCACGCATTATCATGTCTGCGATTGATGGTAATTTTTGCTTGGACTCATGCATACTTATCATTTCCCCGATAGATGGTATTCTATTCTGAATGGGGGTATCTGAGTATGAATCATTGAAAGAATGTGGACTAGATGGATATGAAGGACAATTTGGTTGAGAATTAGACTCGGGGGACTCGAAACCCTATGAACTCTGTGAAGAGTTGAAAGTATGAAAATTATGGTCATAAGATGGGGGGTATGGGTTATATTCATTCAGATAAGACCATTCCGGCACACTAGGTTGGTCAAAGTTGTGATATGCCGGGTTGGTAATATCCGAAAAATAGTTAGGTGTGTAATATGGATTAAAATTGGGATTATTATTATATGCCATATCACACCAATACAAACAAAGAAAAAAAAGAAAACAAACAAATAAACAAACAAAAAAAATTCTAACCTAAGTTAGGGTAGACCTATGACCTAGACGACTCCTAACTGGTTAGACTGTCCATAGGAGGTAGGGTGCAGACTTTGACCACAAGTTAATCAGCCAGGTCAGGGCAAGAGTGGTGGGAGGTTTTCCGTCAAAGACGTTCCTTAATTAAATAACCACCAATCTTCGGGCTTTCGGCCCTCAATCCCCTTCCTAGACACTGATTTGGTAAGAGTCAACTTTCAACATTGTTCCCCCTTAGGATAATCTCCTATTGAGTCCGAGATGTCCCTAGGGCCAACGTCTACTAATTTTTAAGTTAGGCTTGGGTTAGTGAGTGCTTTGGATATGATTTTTGGGCTAAGGAAGGGTGATGAAATCCCCACCTTATCTTGTTAATGGGTTATGCCCTTAAGATGAATTAGTGCAAGTGTACAAGATAAATAGATAAGAATCACTCAAAGCAGAAAATCAACCAAGAGATGAGTCCTATTCTACATGCAATGCGTACGTACCTTGCCTCCCCAGCACTCTTCAACAGTAAAAATAAATAAATTGAAAAGACACGTGCCTAATATGCAAATGTCTAATCAATTTTTATTTTTAACAATAAATAATTTACTGTTGAATTATTAGCAATTTACAGGTATATCACAGAACAAAACAGAATAGAGCAGTAAATAGAATTTACAATTTGCAGCAACCTGCAAAAAGTTGAATCAGTAGTTCTCTACTGTTGCCGCGTTTCCGCGGCTCTGGCCGTGGATCCGCGGCAATACAGTAGGTTCTGTTGCTCTGCCTTCGAGGGCAGAGGCACAGAATAGCTGTATGTCCACTGCTGCTGCTATGTTTCTGTTTCCTGTTCTCCAAACCTGCAAACAGAAAAGAATAAAAGAATAGTTAATATTTTTTTTTTTTTAGAGATAAACTTACCGTCCCTCCCCGGCAACGGCGCCAATTTGTTGACTGAGATTTCCTGCACACAAAATGTAATATTTTAGTTTTAAGAATAGGATGTGCAAGTTCTCAATTCTAATCCGCGGTAGCAGGGCTATGCGGGTCGTGATCCTCAAGGAGGGACTGCGATGGAAGCGTTAAGCAAGTTATCTCTTTTTTTTCTTTTTATTATTAGCAGTGGTATTTACAATGAATAGTATTTACAATGAAGTGAAGAAAAGAATTGTGGAAGATGTGGATCAAAACTAAAGAAAGAAAATAAAGAAAACACGTACGAACCTCTTCAGCCTGCTTACCTTTGATCCGTGCGATGATTTACCTTTTCTCGGAAGACTTGCAAGTATGGCGTATAGGAAGTTAATCGCCATAAGCCATCAAGGGATCTTCGTTGGCTAGGCAGTCTCGAAGCAGTTGGGTCTCATTGTTCACAAGGCATTAGAGAACAAATAGAAGAAAGAAAATAGAAACCGAGAAACACAAGAATAAATAAGAGATGAAAAACATAAAATAATAACAAAAACGAACCTTAAACGGATTTCATTAACAATGGAAGATAAGCGGGCTTATACCGCTGTCACCTCAGTACAAACGAAGACTCCATCCTCCATGAAAGTTTCCTCCACTCTCAGTTACAAAATTTACAAAATAAAAACGAAAATAAAATCTAACCTAAAAACTAAACCCTAACTTTTGGCCCTTGGCTTGCCTCTGGACTACTCTGTACGTTGCACTGCAGGGGGTATTTATAGGTGCAGAAGGCCGAAGAGTCCCGGATAAAGTCGCCCACGAAATCTGGTATCCAGATAACATCAAAGTGCCGCAAAAACTGGGATTTTGCCGTGGAATTGCGGCATTTCTAGGGAATCTGGCCACGCGCTTTGGCGCGTGGCTTCTTCTGGTCCGTCCATCTGGGCGCTTGCTTATGAAAGTGTGATCCTGGCTCTTTATTCTGGATTTTCGAGATAACTTAGAAATCAAGTTACCTTGATCTCAAATATCCCAAATCTTTTATCCACGAATTTCCTTCTTATCTTTGGCTTTTATGCTCATCCTGCAAGAGTTTAGGGTTGGGTAGAATTCTATCCTTCCCTCATCTTTAATAATTGCAACTTTAGCCCTTGCATAATTGCACTTTGACAATCTGCTATTTGCACTTTTACACCTGGGCTTCAAATATGGGCTTTTGGGCTTCATTAAGCTTTATTTATTATTAAAATAATAATTCGAGGCCTGCACACAATAAATTATAAATTATTAATAATTGTGCAGAATTAAATGAATAAATATGAAAATGTGATGGTAAATGTTATGATAAAAATGCACTTTTGACTACCAATCACCTAGCCTTGCCAAAGGATGGTTTACATTCGCACTGAGTCTGTTTAGCCTCGAAGGAGACTAGTTTGAGAGACACGGCTAAAGGTTCTTTGGCTAGGGTGATTTATCTGTACTTGCGCACAGAAAGAGGGCTATTGCGCCCTGAGAAAGGATCTCTTTAAATTTCTCTTGGTCAAAACTGATGACCAATGGCTTGGTGGTAGCCTCCAAAGCTTGATCTTCGTGTTGCGACACAATCTTCTCATTGGTAGAGAAGAAAGTCCCCGGCGGAGTCGCTATCTTGTTTCTCATTGATTGTAACAGACTTATAAGTTTTGTAGAGTTTACAAGTAAAGTAAGATTACAAGAAATTTACAGTTGTTTCTAGGGAAGTGTGCCGATAGGAGTCTAGTTAGTGCGCAACCACTTTGTCCCTTTGACCACACGAAAGATCGATGCCGGATCTGCCGCCTGGGAATTTCTTCTCGCCTGGTTTGGGAATTTCTTCTCGCCTGGTTCTAGAATTTCCTTGCACGTGGAGAAGATTAGTGAAGTTCAGATGAATTAGGTCAGAACCCTGATTTAGTCTAAAAAACTATGGAAAAAGCGTGCCACTGTTGGAAACTTTACGCTAAAGAACTCACGTTCTTGTTATGAAGGAGATCTTCTCTGTCTTTTTCTCTGGCTGAAGAGTCCTCCCTCC
Organism: Agave tequilana; assembly: GCA_038442645.1. Lineage (NCBI taxonomy): Eukaryota > Viridiplantae > Streptophyta > Magnoliopsida > Asparagales > Asparagaceae > Agave > Agave tequilana. The sequence goes on from JAVJIF010031492.1 coordinate 203,880, forward strand.
CTTTAGCCTGCAATCGGCTATTTATAGGCTAAGTAAGGGATTATAAATCCCTAAAAATTAGTTAACAACTATAAATACAGCTGTTGCAATCTTCAGATGAAGATAGAATAGCTGTGGGTGAAACTATTTAGTTTCTGGCGAAGCTAATTCAGCTATGGCGTGGCTAATTTAGCCTATGGTGAACTAGTTGCCAAGTTGTCAACAGATGAAGGAGTTTATCTTCTTAATTATCTCTTTTAACTAAGAGATTTGAATTCCTAAATTATCGCCTTTAACAGAGATATTTGAATCACTAAGGGACTTGAATGCCTTGATTATCTCTACTGAATCAATGGGGTGACTAATCATGAAGAATATTCCCTTCAAATCCGCTCAAGGGTTTTGGGAAGTTTAAATGACCTGGAGCTTTACAGGGAAGCTATTGCTCGGCTCTTCACCGAGCTATCTACAAGCTTGTGATGAAGCTATAGTTCAACTATCTACTAGCTTGTGGCGATGCTATAGTTCAGCACTTCATAGAGTTAGCCTAAAGCCCATGGTGAGGCTATGCCTTTGTTTGGCATCATTAGCCTTTTTGAGAAGGCTATAGCTTTTGGCGAAGCTATGACTTAGCTTAGTAAAGCTAAGTAAAGCTTGCGAAGCTAGAGAATGTAGCTAGTTGGCTCAGCGATGCGAAGCTAGATTTTAACTCTGTTGTGCTTGCTAATGGATTGGTCATCATCCTATTTTATAGCTTGTCTTTTCAAAGTGCCGACAAGTCAGACATTGTTCAAACCAGTTGGAAAGCTGTTTGAGTGTTTGTCTTTGTTGGCCCAAAGGCCCATTACTCTAGTTTTGATGATGACTAACTTATGTAGTTATTGTACTAATGATCTTATATTTAATAAGTTTTAGATATTTGATCAAGATCTTTGTCGGTGTTTAGCTTCAACAAAATATTCGAAGTCAAGTTTTGAAGATAGCACGTGTTGATTCAAGAGCTCGTGCATCAAGATCATATGTAGTACTTGAGAGGAGTCTAGCTCTTTGGATCAAGGTATGGACCAAGTCAAGAAGGAGAAGAAGATTTTCAAGACTTGAGTCGACTTTGTAAGTGTTAAGATTTTATTTTTAGATAAAATGTAAAGAATAGATTAGCTGTGGAATGCTCAAGCTCATATATACACACAAAATTTATATAGTGTTTACATAAGAATAATTTTGATTTTAAAAAATACCGTTTTGGTTTTGAGCTTCAAAGAAGATATCGTTATGTTTCATCAATAGAGTTCATCAAAACAAGTTTACATGTTTTATTTGTATATTGGATTTCATCTATATCATTGTTGGTTTAAATATTTAGAAAAACTTAGTTTGATATTTCTAGTTCATGGTGTTAAGTTTTGTATTTATCAAAATTTAATTGTCAAAAACATAAATATTTCATCTTATATGTGTATTAGATCATATCCATACACACTATGCTTCAAATGAAATTTAATATCTCTTTTTTTATATTTGAACAAGTCTTGGAAACATCCGTTTTCATTTTAAAAGTTTGGTTTATGAAAAATACAGTTTTCAGTTTAAGGCTGAATTTTTTTATCGTAAAAATAGTTCAACTTATTTGTAATATGTGTTGATTTTTGATCGCACATATTTGGATTTTAAAGTATTTAAATGAACTGATTTTTGTAGATTTTATATGATTTTATGAGATTTTATAGGATGTAAAAGACTAAGTTTGAATCCCTAATTATCCCTGACCGAGCCAGAAGTCGGTCGACTGAGCGATCGATCGATGTACATAGAACTTACACACAACCTTGGCTTGAGGGCCGGTCGACCGGGCGATCGACTGAACCAGAGAGTTCGCTCTCTGGATCTGGCCTCGGTCGACCGAGCGGTTGACCGGTCAGAGAGTTTTGCTCTCTGGTTCTTGCCATGGTCGACTAACCGGTCGACCGACATGTCAAGACCTGGGTGCGGTCGACCGGGCGGTCGACCGACAAGCCCAACGGTCATAAATATGACCGTTGGCCGATCGACTGGCCCGTCGACCGATAGGTCATTTGGCCTGGGGATTAACCCAAACGCCCAGTTTTTGTAGCTATATAAAAGGGAGTTGTTTTGGCTAGTTTTTTTATAAGATTTTGGAGAAGTTTTAGAGCCAGTTCTTGCCATCTCTCTTAGGGTGTTTCTCCACATGTTTTTGGATAAAACTTTCACATCACAAGAAGAGTTTTTAAGAGTGTTTTCAAAAGAGATTTCTTGAGTTTTTCACCACTCTATCTATCTTATTTTCTCACACAAGCTTGAGCCTTTTCATTGCTATATTCGTCCTATAGGATACTTATTGTGAGAGTTATTTTTGGTGATCAAAGTGTAGAGATCATCAAGAGTTTAACTTTGTATATGAGGATGCGAACTTGTGGGTTCGTGCTGTGACGAGTTATTGTGGGAGCTTGGTGTAGAGGTGCGGCCTCAGCAAGCTAGTGTGCTTGCGTGTGTTATTCTTGCGGAAATAAGTGAGGGACTTGCGGGTCTAAGAGTTTGTGAGGGAGCTCGTTGTAGGTGTTGAGGCACGGGTGATCTTGCGGGATCGATTATGGGCCTGTTTGGTTAAGGGTGAAAGTGAGGAAGTGAAGAAGTGAGGAAGTGGTGATAGTTCCCTTTGAAACTTGGGAATTGGTTAGTAAGTTTCCAGTGTTTGGATGTTATCGGAAAGTATGATTTGAAAAATGCTATGTCTTTTTTGGTGTTTGGATGATAATGTGGAAGTGAAAGTGGAAAAGTTGACCACAAAGTTGACCGCAAAATAATATTAAAATAAAAATTAATTAAGAAAAATAAAAAAATGGACTGTAATTAAAATGCAAGTGAGATTTACATAATCAAAAAATTAACTATTTTGTACTACAACTATTACAAATGAGATTTACATAACCATAAAATTAACTGTAGCACTCTGAAGGTTGGGAAATGGTTGTGTAAAAGAGAAAAGAGGTTTTCTTATTTTCCTTTTTCGGTGTTTGGATAGATAGGGAAGTGAGCAATTATACTTCCCCATTTTCTTACTTTCGCCCACTTCCTTGCAACCAAACACGCCCTATAGTGAAAATCCTTCATAGTGTTGAAGGCGGGGACATAAAGCAAGCGTGCTCGAATCTCTAAATAATTCTCCCGTGTTTGCGATTGCTCATCTCTCTCTCACTTGTGTTTATATATCTTGCATGCTTATATTGTTTATCTCTTTATATGCTTGCTATATCTTGTGCTTAATTGATATATGCTTTGGATTGTTTGCTCACACTTGTATTCAACCAAGAGAGCCACCGTGACACCTCAACTCTTAATCTAGAGGAATCTTGAGGAGATAGTTCAGAGCCCTCACCAGAAATTCGACTATACTATTTGGTTATACTTTGTGCGTTTGCATAATAGTTTTTGTTTGCACAATTAGTTTTAATTTCACATTAGTTTTGCATTTGATTAGCTTGTCACTTATTCAACCACCTTCTAGGTAAGTTTCAATAGGTATCAGAGCTTGGTGCTCTTGTTTTAGATCTAACAACCTTGAGTTAAAGATCCTCTTTTTGCTAATCACAATATTTGCTTGCACACACAAATGGATTTCATGACACCTCTCATATTTGATATTCTTAACATCCAAACTTGAAAATTAAGATGTCCATGTACCTTAAAGCCCTAGGTATTCATGTCTATTTTATCACTATTAAAGATTCATATTTTATAAATGCCAAAAACTTTGAGGCTAATGCAAAATCCATTCATGCATTAAAGAGTACCCTAAATGATGAATATTTATTTAGGGTTACTAACTTTGATTCGGCTTTTGTAGTATGAAACACCCTTGTCTCCCTTGGTTAACAAAAGCAATACTACATGGGGAGTGACTCGGATGATGGAAGTGATGCTTCCAACATGTGCTACTTGGTCCAAAGGGATGACAACCTTGAGGCAAAATTCTGAATCCAAGCTAGAAGAGGATAGTGACATGCCTTATGATGAGCTTGCATCTTTTTGTCAAAAACTTCTTGAAAAATATGATTTATTAAGAATTAAAAATGATACGTTGAAGAAGGATACACTTTTTTGTTAAAAGAAAATAATTCTGTTAAAAATAAATTTGAATGTGTTTTAAAAGAAAATGAATTTTTGAAAAAAGAGAATGTTTTCTTGTCTTTAAAATTAAATGATATTTGTAAAGGAAACAATTCATTGAAAAATAAAATTAATTTGGTGGAAAAAGAAAAAGTAATTGTTTTGGAAGAAAATAACTCTTTTGAAATTTTTTTTTTAGAATATAAAGAAAACAATTCTAAAAATAAAAAATTGTTGATTCTCATGCGCATGTCTCTTCTTTCAAAATTAATAATGATATTTGTATTGTGAAGAAGAAAATTAATTGTTTGGGCTCCACTTTGAGCCAATGTGTATTTAACCATAATAGGTTGGAATCCATATTTCGTAAGAAACAAATTTCACATACTCATGCACATACCTCATGGCATACACATGTACACCATGATCACACCCATTCTCATATATATGTTAGAGTGTACAGATGTACACATTGTGGCCGCAAAGGCCATCTTGCAAAATTTTATTTTGATACAATAAATCATTTAAATTTTGTTAATACAAATGTTTGGGTTCCTTATAATACTAACCCCCATGGACCCAAAAAGAAAATATGGGTACCAAAATCTCCACCTCTTGTGTTTGATGTAGGTGTGGGCTCTCACAAAATATGAGAGGTTTGGTCCTTGGTGGTGGATGTACTTGGAGCTCGATGGACATACCCAATTGATGCATCACTATCAAGGAAGTATGGTGGGAGGACCACCTCGTATTTTGGAGAAATAAATTAGCTACATTGATTTGGTAACCATTTCTTCCTCCTCTTTAAAAATACTTTAAATATTTATATGCTAGTGTAGTAATCTAGACTAAATTATATTTGTTTTGTGCTTAATATTGAGTTGACTGGTTGTTAGCTTTGCATGTATTTTTAAAAACTTTAAAGTGTTTTAAATGCTTACATGCTTATATTATGTATTGTCATGCAAATTCTATTGAAACTTGTGTTATACATGTAAAATTTTTGAGATACATGTTTTACATGTCTTATTTCTTTTATGTACTCAATTATTTGTTTGATTGTACATAGTATATCCTAATTTTGATGATTCTTTCATATTTATATGATATATCATATTTTTGTGAAAAAGAATTTAATTTGAGTTTTTGTTTTAAGCTTTATTATTTATTTTCATGAATATGTCATTCAAATGATTCTTATACACTCACCTTTATGTTTACTCATGACTTCGTTTTCATGAGCACATTTTTGAGATTTATAGATCTTGAGTGACAACTTTTGTGTGATATACATTTTATGAGATATATAACTTGGCTTTCATGTTTTGAAGGATTTTAACTAGTTTTCAAAAATTACTTTAAACTAGTTCATTATTCTTCAAATTGGTAGTGTTTTTCAAACTATGCTAAAATTATTTCAACTCTTATTTTGAAAACCCTATCTTCTAAAGGCAGATGGTTGGGTGACCATGCCCTGCATACCTTATTGAATATCTATTTTATCAGGTGCATGATAAGGGTGGATTGATATGAGTTATACATGATTTCAATATTATAACATTTTTATATACTCATACTTGGTTTCTATATATGTATGCATCCAATCTCAAGTGGTACTTCTATTTTCATACATATATATGATTTAGGTTGTGCTTACTTTACAATGCCATATAATTTTTAAGCATAAATTATGTTTATGCTAAGCTTGACTTAATTCTAAATGTTAATTGGTATCTTTACAAACTTATGCATTGATTTCAATTAGTATTTATTTGATATCAAAATATATTTCATGTTTACTTTCAATTGGTATCAAAAACTTACAATGAATAACAACTGGTATCAAAATTTACAATTGGTATCAAAATTTGTTTTGTTGACTCAAGAAATTTCAAAATTTTGTTTTAAGTATTATCAAAAATTTTCTTTTAAATTTTTTTTGATATGTATTGCCTATATGTAAGGGAAGCTTAACATCTTCTCTATATATATTTGTTCATGTTGAGTGTATCTCACATTGAGGAGTTTGACCTCTCTTCTTTACGTGATACACGGGTATAGGGGGAGCTTAATATCTCCGCTTATACATTGTATATTACGTTTTATGCAGGTTAGGGTCTAGTCATTCCATCTCCATGTAATGGATGTATACAAGGGGAGCTAACTTAACGTATTTTCTCTTCATGAATGTATATCACATATACATCTTTATTGTTTGATTGTCTTCACCCTTTTGTTAATGAATTGACAAAAAGGAGGAAAAGGCTTTAGTGAGTTTATATATACATGCTTAATATTGATATTTATGCATAAATATTTTATTTAATTTATGTGCTTTCATTGAATATCTTTATGTTTATTTCTATGCATGAGTTTACGGGGAGCTTCTATAAAGCTTATCTTTAATCCGTGCATGTATAACTCCATGAGTTTTGTCATCATCAAAAAGGGGGAGATTGTTGGCCCAGAGGCCCATCACTCTAGTTTTGATGATGATTAACTCATGTAGTTATTGTACTAATGATCTTATCTTTAATAAGTTTCAGAGATTTAATCAAGATTTTAGTCAGTGTTTAGCTTCAACAAAAGATTCAAAGTCAAGCTTTGAAGCTAGCATATGTTGATTCAAGAGCTCGCGCAATAAGATTGCATCTAATACTCAAGAGGAGTCTAGTTCTTTGGACCAAGATATAGACCAAGTCAAGAAGGAGAAGAAGATTTTCAAGAGAAGATTTTTTAAGACTTTGTAAGTGTTAAGATTTTGTTTATAGATAAAATATAAAGGATAGATTAGTTATGGAATATTCAAGTTCATATACATACACACAAAATTTATATAGTATTTTCATAATAATAATTTTGATTTTAGAAAAATACCGTTTTGATTTTGAAGAAGATATCATTATGTTTCATGATTAGAGTTCATCAAAACAAGTTTACATGTTTTATATGTATATTGAATTTCATTTATATACATTGTTGGTTCAAATATTTGGAAAAACTTAGTTTGATATTTCTAGTTCATGGTATTAAGTTTTGTATTTATCAAAACTTTATTTAAAGCTTAATTGTCAAAAACATAGTTATTTCATCTTATATATGTATTGAATTATATCCATACACACTATACTTCAAATGAGTTTTACTATCTTGTTTTTATATTTGAATAAGTTTTGAAAACATCCGTTTTCATTTTAAATGTTTGGTTTATGAAAAATACGATTTTCGGTTTAATGCTGAATTTCTATGTCGCAAAAATTGTTCAATTTGTTTGTAATATTTGTTGATTTTTGATCACATATATTTGAATTTCAAAGTATTTCAATGAACTGATTTTTGTGAATTTTATATGATTTTTTGAGATTTTATAGGATGTTAAAAGATCAAGTTTGAATCTCTAATTATCCCTAACATGGCCTCTGGCGGACGACCGAGCCAGAAGTCGGTTGACCGAGCAGTCGACCGATGTGCACAAAACGTGCACACAGCCTTGGCTTGAGGGCCAGTCCACCGGGCAGTTGACTGATCCAGAGAGTTCACTCTCTGGATTTGGCCCCGGTCAACGAGCGGTTAACCGGCCAGAGAGCTTTGCTCTTTAGTTCTTGCCTCGGTCGATCAACTGGTCGACGACAGGTCAAGACCTGGGTGCGTTCGATCGGGCGATCGACCGAGAACCCCAGTGGTCATAAATATGACTGTTGACTAGTCGACCGACAAGTCATCTGTCCTGGGAATTTACCCCAATGACTAGTTTTTGTGGCTCTATAAAAGGGGCTAGTTTTTTTATAGGAATTTGGAGAAGTTTTAGAGCCAGTTTTTCCCATCTCTCTTAGGGTTTTTCTCTACATATTTATGGGCTAAAACTTCCATATCAAAAGTAGAGTTTTTAAGAGTGTTTTCAAAAGAGATTTCTTAAGTTTTCTACCACTCTATCTACCTTATTTTCTCACACAAGCTTGAGCCTTTCTCTTGCTATATTCATCCTACAGGATACTTATTGTGAGAGTTATTTTGGTGATCAAAGTGTAGAGATCACCAAGAGTTTAACTTTGTATTTGAGGAGGCGAACTTGTGGGTTCGTGTTGTGATGAGGTCCTGTGGGAGCTCGGTGTAGAGGTGCGGCCTCGGCAAGCTAGTGTGCTTGCGTGTGTTATTCTTGTAGGAACAAGTGAGGGACTTGCGGGTCCAAGAGTCCTAAGGGATCTCATTGTAGGTGTTGCGGCACCGGGTGACCTTGCGTGATCGATTATTGTGAAAATCCTTCATAGTGTTGAAGGCGAGAACGTAGGGCAAGTATGCTCGAACCTCGAAACAATTCTCCTGTGTTTGCGATTGTCCATCTCTCTATCTCTCTATCTCACTTATGTTTATATATCTTGCATGCTTATATTGTTTATCGCTTTATATGCTTGATATATCTTATGCTTAATTGATATATGCTTGGGATTGTTTTCTCACACTTGTACTTAATAAAGAGAGCCATAGTGACACCTCAGCTCTTAATGTAGAGAAATCTTAAGGAGATAGTTTAGAGCCCTTCACCAGGAATTCGGCTACACTCTTTGGTTATACTTTGTGTTTGTATAATAGTTTTAGTTTGCACGATTAGTTTTAATTTTGCATTAGTTTTGTATTTGATTAGCTTGTTACCTATTCACTTCCCCTCTAGGTGACTTTCAGTCTTTTGTAACTGTCAACAAGCTGTGTGTGGTGACTGGTTTTAAGTCTACCGTGTAGCCTAAGCCTAACGGGTCATGTTTACGAGAAGGAATGCGATACAAACATTTTGGTGCTTTATCAAAAACAAGTTATGATGCTCTGTTTTGAAAAATAAAAAGAAAGAATGAAAAGAATATGGTTTGGTTTGGAGAGTGATTTTTAGATTTTGAAAAAGGAAAGAAAAGAAAGTTTTGAAAAAAGATGAATTTGGGTTTAAGAAAAATGATGAAAAATTTGAGTGAAAAAAATGAGTTTTTTTAGAAGAAAAAAGAATCTAGGCTCGCTAATCTACTACAACACTACGTACTTACCTCTTGAAAGAGTCGTGCCTTAATTGGATCATTTGACAATAGATTATCCTTGAGTTTAAGAAATGTTCAAGTAAAACGAATAAGATAAGTTTTGAAAAAAATCACCTTCTTTTAAATATGATTTTTACGTCTGAATGTTAAACCATCAAGCGAAGAAGAATGGAATAAAAACTAGTTTAAAAGTTATGTTTTTAAATAAAAAGTTAAAATCCAACACCTATCCTCATGTGCATTCAAGAACACTCGATTAAAGTAAGGCTTACTTCAAAGCATACATATGATTCAATTGGGATTTTAAAAATTGATCAGAAGAAAGAGAAGAGGATGGAGACTGGTGACCCCAAAAATAGATTTAGTTACTCATGGAAAAATGAAAAAAATCACAAAAATATAAACACAACATACCGATGAAGATTGAGACGACGAATGGCAAAGTAGAATCTTATTTGATGTCACTTCAATTACAGATTACAACTCTCCTTCTCTCTCTTTTCGGGACTGAGCTAGAACAAAAAGAAAATAATAAAAATGAAAATTACACTTGATCAACTACCTAACAATAATATCCTAACCTTAAAAATAAAAATCCTAAGCCTATTCTCTTCTTTGTACTTCTGCTCTGGTGCTGTATTTATAGGAGAGAAGTGACAAAGACCTGTGAAAGATAAGGGCAAAGTCCCTGACCCGATGGCCAAGGATTTGCCGCGAAAACATGACAAAAGCCGCATTTTTGTGGCCATGCCTTGGCCGTTGGATTAGTGTTTTGAGCGTGAGATCCTCTCTGTTTTGTTGTCTTCAGTTCTTCTGATAAGATTACATCTAGATCTCTTTGATCTTCAAAATATTCTCGTTAATCTTGAGCTAGAGAATCTAATCCTTGAAAATCTGAATTATTTAGGATATATTGGGCTTTATCTTCTCTTTCTCCATTAATTACAACATGCACACCATTAGACATTAAAATAATTAAATAGCAGAGTTTAATTAAAAATAAATATGAAAATGTGACATAAAATATAAAATATATGTGAATATCATACCTCCACACCTATCTTTTGCTCATCCTCAAGCAAAAATCAAAAGACTTAAGAGTTTATTAAGCACTTTCGCAGGTCACGCGACTGCACTGAGCTTGTGTAACAAGTCTTTAAACCTTTAGGTTTCTCTTAGAGGAAGAGTTATAATCTCTTGAGGATTTTTAGTGAATTACACCCACAAAATTCAAGTAAAATAGAAAAATATTAATGTTTTTGAAAACTCCTAAGAGAGAATAATCTTTGAAAAACGTTTGAAAAAAAACTTAAATGGTCTGTAAGGATTCCAACTGTATTTCTCACTTAGTCTATTATTTTACCCTAAATCATATTCACCTTTGTGATCATGAAATTTTGCTCGGGATTCTTTAACTTCAACTCTTATGTGTTATTATTCTTATTATTGTGATATTATTGCTTAGTTTTATTAAGCTTTCTAATTTATCCATGTAACAAGCCTTTAACCAGTGACTCCCAAACCGAATGGGCTTAAGGCACTAGGTGAGAAAACACCCCCAGGATTTAAAGACTCAAGCAAATAAGGCCACAAAACTAAGGGGTTTATTGGTGATATTAACCACTTTAGGCGTGAATACTTATGCTTTACGAGGCACAGCTACCCAGCTTAATCAGATGATATATATATATATATATATATATATATATATATATATATATATATATATATATATATATATATATATATATATATATATATATATATATATATATAAGGTACAAGAGTTTTTATTTTGAATTCTAAGTGTGTAAGTGCATGTATAGTGTGCAAATTTCGTTAAGGTAAAAATCGAGACCAAATTACTTTTTCAATTTTTTTCTAAACCTAAAAATCAAACAAATAATCTTATTTCGACTAAGTATAAAGAAATCCTAATTAAGATTCCCCTAATTCTTAAGATTATCTTAATTTTTGTATAAAAATAGATCAAAATATTGTTTTCCACTTCAAAAAGTTTTTTTTGAATATGTTAAATGTTAATGCTCCTCCCCTATACCTATCTCATGCATTGTCTCCAATATATAAATAATTTATATAAATGCATGAAATATGTATGAAGAGGTGATATTACCGATAAACCGGGTCAAATAGACCCATTGCCGACTCCCTTTCTGGTACCGATTTCAAGAATGGTTTAGGCGTTGACAATTAACCTTAAATTCATTACTGTTATTAGGGTCACAAATCTCTACCGCACAGTGTGGAAACACGGTTCTTATGATGAATGGTCCTGTCCATTTAGATTTTAATTTCCTGAAAAAAGATGAAGTCTAGAGTTGTAGAGTAAGACTTTTTGTCTGGAGACAATTTTTTTAATGATAAATTTATTATGAAAAATCTTAACCCAACTTTTTATTATCTTTGCATTTTCATAAGTTTCATTTCTCAATTCCTCAAGTTCAGAAGTTTGCAGTTTTTGAAGTTCACCGGCCTTGTATAAATCAAAATTCAACTGCTTAATTGCCCCATAAGGCCTGATGCTCAAGTTCAACAGGCAAGTGACAGGCCTTTTCAAATACTTTTCTATAACGAGACATGCCTAAGATCATTTTGAAAGCGGTCATGTAGGTCCATAAGGTATCTACTAGTTTGATGGACCAATCTTTTCAATTTTGACTCATAGTCTTCTCCAAGATAAATTTAATTTGTTTATTTGGGACCTCTACCGGCCCAGTGTTTGAGGATGATAAGGTGTGGACAACTTTTGTGTAGTGACATATTTCCGCATAGAGCTTCGAAAGATCGGTTGTAGATGAGTGCCATTATTGTTGATTATATCACGAAGGGTTCCGAAGCGAGAGGAAATGTTCTCTTTCAACAACTTGATAACAACCTTATTGTCATTCGTTTTACACGGAATGACTTCTACCCATTTAGAGACATAGTCCCCAGCAACCAAGACGTATTGGTTACCAAATGAACTAGGAAAAGGACCCATAAAATCTATGCCTCAAACATCGAAAAGTTTTATTTCTAGAATTTGATTTAGGGCATCATGTTACGTTTCGAAATTCTACCTATCATTTGATATCTTGGACAAGTCTTGCAAAACTTAAAGGCATCTTTGAATATAGTAGGCTATAGAACCCACTCTGTAACATTTTTTTAGTGGTCTTGTGGAGACCAAAGTGTCCACCACATGCAAGCTCGTGATAGAAGAAAAGAACACTCTTGACTTCCTCATCGGGGATACACTTCCTAATTGGTCAGAACAATATTTAAAAAGATAAGGTTCCTCTCAAAACAATACCGAATTTGAGATAAGAACTGGTAAATATCTTGTTTTGTCCAATGAGCTGGTGTTTGATTTGTGACTTAGTAGTTGACTATGTCAGCAAACCATGCTTCCCTAAAAGCAATTAAAGGTTGTTCATCGGGAAAATTGTTATTGATTGGCAATTCATTGCAAGGAGCGTTAGAAATTCTAGAGAGATGGTCGGCGACAATATTTTCTCCTAATTTGTTTAATTAATTAAATTCAAGGAGTGAGTAGGTTAGATTTACATCTTTAGACATACAAATTATTGATCCGATCATTTCATCATGATCTAAACACTTAAAAAAATTTCATATATCATTTTTTGTTAGATTTCAAATATTGCACACCGTCAAACTAACTAACTTAATATTTTTGTCGTCCATTTTACTCCTACTTGATGATTGGGGATAAAATTATTCAAAATATATGATTTTTGATTTTTAGTTACTTGAAATAATGTAGATCAACTTTAACGAATTGGATCTTGCATTCAGATGTCGTAGGGTTGTATTTGAGGGAAGAATTCGGTCTCGAATCCTTCCGGAATGACAAGTCTGTACCTATTTCATATTCCCATTTAGAGAAGAGAAAGTCATGTAATCAACGAGAAGACACTTCATTCTAAGTTTGTGCTTGGTTTTGTGGTTCTATTATCAATTTTTTTTTCTTTGAATATTAGTAGTATCAATGCTCCCAATGTGTTTACTTGTTGTTCACTCAACACTTGCATCTGTTACTTCAAAAAGCTGCTAGCTAGCTAGCTAGCTAGCTAGGGAGTTTAAAATAGTGTTATTAGTGTGTGTGTGTACACAATGTGTACTCCTTGACACTAATTAATTAGCTAGCCAGTGTAAACAAGTGTGCCAGAGTCCAGTTGGTCTGTTGTTAACTATTCTTTTAATCCCATTGTTACAGCAAAGTTAGGGACCATAGATCCTAGCCTGAAGATTTAGTCATATGGGGGCTTGGTCTGACAAAGACTTGTGAAAAAGCTAACCCAAACCCTCGGTTTTTCCCCTCTTAATTTTAGTTTAGGTTGGCAAAAGCCATGGCCACCAAATTCCAATTTCCTCGTTGCATGCATGGCGGCAGACAGGCGCAACACTTGCGCCTTAAATTTCACGCAATGTGTACTTCAGACACATCCTTAGGTTTTAATTTGAACTTCGAAGCCATGCATATCCCCAAAAAAGAGACCCACATTCAACTTTCTCCTCCGTATGTTCAATCTTTCAAAAACTGCAGCTTTCTTGTTTTGATCACCTTTTAATTAAGTACCACGTAAAGCCAAATCACACGTATAATAATGTTGGAGATCTAGTTTAAAAAAGATAGCGAGGATAATTTTTTAGGGGTTAAAAGATAGATTATGGTGTTGGAATTCTAGCTTTGACTTGCCGTCTTGGATTCTTAATCTCCTTTATAAAACCTTTAGGTCTCCTCCTCGTCTCCTCTCCTTTGTTGTTGTTGTTGTTGTTGTGGTTGATCACAAACAAACAAACCTAGAGGTTAGGTAGAAAAGAAAAGAAATGGTTTGCATAAGGTTCACAAGCTTTCTTCTTGGGCTTTTGCTCTCATTGGCTTCTCTAGGACACTCCATTGCTACTACTCACCAAGGTACTCATGTTTCTACTCTTCATACTTGCTGCCGCCAACCAAAAGAGAAGATCATGCTAACTATATACATTTGTTCTCATTTTGTAGCAATCGGCCCACTCACTAATAATTGCCATGCCTTAGGAGCAAACAAGGTAGGGTTTTGCTTTCATTGATAAAAAGGATTATAGATTTTATATATGTTGAACTTAGAAATCATAAGTTAGTTTATAAATTGAGCTATAATGCCATCTCGCAGGAACTACTTCATGTCGAGGATGAGGCGGCGGCGGTGACCAGAAGAAAATGGCTAAAAGGAAGGAAGATGGGGGTCCAAGATGTCGTGACGAAGGAGATGAAGGGTAAGGTAGGGAAAACAGGTGCAAACCCTAATGTTCGAAACTGTGAGAATGAGAAAGGAGAGAAGAGGGAAATGAATTTAGAGTGTGAGTTGAGGGTCAGTACTAGAAGTTCCCCATCAAGTTTCAAACTTGTTGGCTTGATTCCTTTCAGTTCTGATTACCATGCTCCCAAAACTCACCCCCCAAAGAACAACTGAAGGCAATGTCTGATCTCATGCATGGCACTACCAACTCCCCAAGATTTTTGGGAAATTTTGTTGTGTGTTTATTATTATATACATGTCTAAGTGAAAAAGATATGGAGAGCTCCCTCATAATGTAATTTGTATGAATTAATGGATTTTGACTTAAAGGAATCTTTCTATATAATTGAAATTAATTGAATATTTGATGAGCACACTCTTCATCAATCATCTTTTTCACGTGTGCAAATTATAGAAAAATTATATCCTTGGATATACTTGGGAGAACCTTACTAATTTTGGGGTGAAGTGCAATTCTTGAAATGAGGAGAAGGATGGATGAGCTCTATTCCATTTTGAATACTTGACTGTTTTCCTGATGCAGGAGAGGCTGTCCATTCTTGAAACACATACGGATCAGCAAGCAAAATTTATAAGGTAAATACTCTATATCTTTGGTATGTAATTTTCTCAACTATAATTTGATCTGTTTAAACAGTGGAATAAGTCGGTACAGATAAAGAAGAGGGAGAAGACCACTTATTTGTGTAATGATAAAATACCAATATTTATGATTCTTGGCTGTATATATATACACATATTGATCACATGTTTATACTGATTTAAGAGAAACAATAAGAAATATTGATTGAGAGATAGAATGAGAAATACATGGTGCATGAGTCCCATGAGTCTTATGTGTTCCTATCTTCACGGATAGATTTTAGGATCCGGTTGATTTAATGAGGGGTTTCATTCACATAAATCACATATTTCATATGAGTTACCTGATGTCATTGATATCTTTAACCCCCACAAGTGAAGCGGGTTTGAAAGAACCGAGAGCTTATTCTTCAGTATAGAAAACTTTAATGAGATCAAAAGCTTAGTTAGGAAGTCTGTTAGTTGATCTTTAGTGCTCACAAACCGAACATTCAGGACTCCATTGGTGACATAGTCCCGCACAAAATGAATGTCTATATCAACATATTTGAAGCGTGAGTGACGAATAGGATTGACTGAGAGATATGTTGCACTGAGGTTGTCACAGAGAATTATTTGCGGAAGTTCAAGCTCATGAAGTAATGTTGCAACCAAATGATCTCTGCTGCAGCGTTGACCACGCCTCTATACTCTTCCTCAGTGCTTAATTGTGCCACAATGCACTGCTTTTTCGAGCTCCAAGAATTGAGATTTATACCAAGAAAGACACAATAGTCACTGGTGGATTTTCGACCATGCCCAATCTACATTAGTGTAAACAGTATGCTGTAAAGAAGAACGACGAGAGAGGAAAAGGCCATGATGAATGGTAGATTTGAGGTAATGGAGGATCCATTTTACAACACTCCAATCTCATCGGTTGGAGCTTGCATGGACTGAGCGACCTTGTTCATCGAGAAGGGAATATCGGATCTGGTAAAACTTAGGTATTGTAGAGCCCTAACCATACTTTGATAAACAAAAGGGTTAGAAAGAGGTTTGCCAACAATCTTGGAGAGTTTCGAGGAAGTAGCCATAGGCGAACTGACGGGCTTGACACCATCCATCTTGAGCCGGAGAAGTAAGTCATTGATGTACTTCTGTTGAGAGAGAAAGAGACCTGAGGGTACACAGTGACACTCCATGCCAAGAAATAGTGCAGTGGGTCAAGGTCTTTTAATTCGAACTCCTGGCCTAATTCATGAATAAGATGAGTAACAGCCTGTGAATAATTGCCTGTGATAATAATGTCGTCCACATAGCTAAGAACAGAAGAAGATCTGTCTCGACCCGTCGGAGGAAGAGAGACATGTCTGACTTGAAGCCCACAAAGTCTATTGTGACTAAATAACTGCTGAGGTAAGAAAATCAAGCTCGCGGAGTCTATTTGAGGCCATAGATATTGTGGTAAAGCTTGCATAAATGATTGGGACGAGCGGGATCGATGAACCCGGAATGTTATTCCATGTAGACCGCCTCAGTAAGAAA
Source organism: Agave tequilana (assembly GCA_038442645.1). Lineage (NCBI taxonomy): Eukaryota > Viridiplantae > Streptophyta > Magnoliopsida > Asparagales > Asparagaceae > Agave > Agave tequilana. Next base: position 220,438 of record JAVJIF010031492.1, read on the forward strand.
ACTATGCAAAAATGTATTATTCACATTTAACTATCGAATAGACCAGCCCTTGGAGACTGCTAGACTGCATACCGTACGGACAGTGGTCGGTTTAATGACCGGACTGAATGTCTCACCATAGTCTAATTTTGATTGTTGATGAAAACCCTTGCCACCAAGCGGGTCTTATACCTGTCAACAGAATCATCAGGTTTATGTTTTAACTTGAAAACCTATTTGCAGCCAACCAGATTCATGGTAGGGTAATACGATACAAGAAATCAAAATTTGTTCTTAAGCAAGACATTCATCTTAGTGTCCATTACATGGCGCCACTTGGGATCTTTAGAAGCTCATGAAACATGTGGGTTCGACAGGAGAGGTATCCAAATCGGCCATGAGACAGGTAGGTATGGGATACCGGGTGCCTAGCCAGAGTTTTGGTGTTCTGGTGTTATCCTGTGTTATGGTGACCATATGGTGGGTTCCGTTAGGAGGGGGACCGGGAGAGGCCGAGGATGAGGACGATGAGAAGGACTCATCGGCGTGTGCTGGTGGAGGTGGTGGAGAAGGAGTATGTGTGGGAGGTGGTGGTAGAGAAGATGAGTCAATGGTGGGGCCCCGCAGGAGAAGAGAGGACAAGAACAATGGAAGGTAACAAAAACGTGGATATGGGGATAAGTGGTGAGGGCGTGGGAGTAGGTGAAAAGAGAGGACAGAGGAGACTGGAAAGGAAAGGATGACTCATCGAATACAGCATCCTGGGAGATGTAAATACGATCAGAGGGGATGCAAATATTGATAACTTTTATGTAAAGCTGAGTAACTTAAGAAGACACATTGACTGGACTGAAAATCAAAATTATGAGTTTGGTATGGACGCAGATGAGGATAGCAAGCACAACCAAAAATACGTAAGAAAAGGTAGTCAGGTGCTTTATGAAATAATTTCTGGTAGGGAGATAGATTGTGGAGAACGAGGGTGGGCATTCTACTGATGAGAAATAAGGCAGTTTGGAAGGTATATGGCCAGTAATGGAATGGAACATTTAACCGGGCCAGAAGAGTGAGGCCGGTCTCGACAAGGTGGCGGTGCTTTCTCCCTGCGGTGCTATTTTGGGCACTAGTGTGTGGACAGAATAAGTGATGAGTAATACCCTGAGAAGACAAGTAAGCTTTGAATTTGATGAACTCGCAACCACCATCAGTTTGGAGTGCTTTTGATGGAACACCCAAGAAATTTACGAATTTTGAACTCAAGAAAAATGGAGAAAGCATCACTTTTATTAATTAAATGATAAAGCTAAAAATACTTACTGTAGTGATCTATATAGCTAATATAATAACGATGACCACTTATAGCAGACACATGAGCGAACCCTCCCATAGATCAGAGTGAATAAGCTCTAAAGAAGCAATAATAACCGTGAAAGATGGTGAAAAAGAGATATGGTAACTTTTCCCTGGCTAATAGGGGATGCAGAGAGGGATACCGGCACAGTCAGTAAGAAAGAAAGCCCTGAGATAAAACACTGGAGACAACTCTGGTGGAGGGATGACCTAGACGCTCATGCCAGACGAAAGAAGATGCACGCTCACCGAGAAGAGCCTGGGGAGAGGCGGTGAAGTTATGGTTTCCCAGGGAGAAGACATTCAGACCATCCTTTTGTTATCCCCGCAGTAGAGTTTTCCGGGTGAAAAGATCCTTGATAAAATAAGAGTCATGGTGAAATTCAAGAAGGACTTTATTATCAGTAGTAAATTGACTAACATGAAGAAGATTTTTGGTGATATTAGAAACATGTAAAGGGTTTTTCAAGACAAAAGAAAAAGCAGAAGAACACAATAAATAAGCACCAGTAGAATGGATAGGCAAACCTGTCTCATTACCCATGTGGACTCTTTCGGGTCCTTGATATTCTGAGTGAACCACTAGATTTGCCATGTCAGCCGTTAGGTGATGAGTGGCTCTGGAGTCAACATACCAGTTGGGATAGACTGGACTATTCCCATAAAAGTGGAGACTATTCCCATAAAAGTAGAGAAGAGCAGTTGAGCTAGCTGAAAAAGAAAAATCATCAAAACGATTGTAGCACTAGTTAGCATAATAACCAAAATGATTACAGGTCTGGTATTGAGATCGGCCATCGACGGACTAATGTTGTGGTGGGAAGGAACGTCCACGACCACAACCACGTTCCTTGCCTTGGCCACTTCCACAACCATAGAAAGAAGTTGGAGCCGAATGGTAGCTTGGAGTGCGGGAGGCGGTATAAACCACAAGAGAAGGGGAGATGAGGGTTGTGAAGTCTGGTGAAGTAATAGTACGCCTACGATAAATCTCCTGGTTAAGCATGAGGCCACGAGTCATACTCGGGAGACAGACCACTGAGTAAGGTAGAGACGAAGTCGGAGCCGGCAACTGGATTAGCCACTGTCGCCAGGTTGTCCACGATGAACTTGACAGACTTGATGTATTCTGACATAGAAGAGGTGCTCATCTTGATAGTGTATAGCTGATATTTGAGTTGCTGCACTCTAGCTCTAAAGGGTGACACAAAAATTCGCTCTAGAGAGCATCACACATCATGAGATGTGGTAAGGCCGACAACTTGAGTAAGAACAACCTTAGTGAGCGAGTAGATAAGCCAACATAAGAGCATCTGATCAAGTTTGATCTAGCGAGTGTATTGTAAATTGATAGTGGGCTGAGCATCCTTCTCGGTAGAAGGAAGGAATAGGACCGAACACGAGAGGTTCTGTCAACGAGACCTTCGAGATCATGAAGTTTGAGAAAAGAAAGGAACTGGAAATGCCACAGTAGGTAGTTTTCCTTGTCAAGTTTGACGTTTAGAAAGTGAGTGATGTTGGGATTGATAGTAATCAGGGATGCAGGTGTTTGGATGGAGGTAAGGGAAAATGAAGAGGGAATACCGGACATGGTACAAGAGTGCCTCTGGTACCAAGATAAAGAAGAGGTAGAAGAATACTTAATTGTGTAATGACAAGATATCATTAGTTATGGTTCTTAGTTGTATATATAAATACACACACATACTGATCACATGTTTACACTGATTTAGGAGAAACAATAGAGAACATTGATTGAGAAAAAGAATGAGAAATACATAGTACACGAATCACATGAGTCTTATGTGTTCCTATCTTCATGAAGAGATTTTAGGATCTGGTTGATATCATGAGGGGTTTGTTTCATATGGATCACATGTTTCACACGAGTCGCGTGTTGTCATTGATATCTCTAACCGGCTCAAGTACATTTACTGTTCTTATACCAGAAAAACACAAAAAATTTACTTGGTATCAATTTATATCTCTTATGCCCCCCTTTTCGTCAAAAGACTCTAATTTCTTGTGAATCTTGAAATTATTTATGATCAACCTTTTTTTTCCCGAACTCATACCCAAGATTCCTGCAGTACCAAAAGATTTTCATACTCAAACAATACTTATTATTATTATTCTCTTGTCTCACGAGACAAGTGCCACCAAAATAAAGCCAATGTCCTCTATGAACAAGTTGAAACTGCAAGGAGATTACAATGATTTTGAGCCAGATAAATTACCTAGTCCTGAACAGTCCTGGGTCTCCTCGAGTCTCTCCAGCGGAAACACAGAGCTTTGAAGAGGCCACAATGAGCTCTACAGTATGCTCAGCAAGGATTATCGCTCAAGGGGTCACAAGAGACCTCCAATCAACAACAAATATCTACCCTTTGAGGATAGTTTAATTAAATTGTAGCTAGATACAATAGTTACATATCCTCAAAGTGGGTATGGCTTTTGTTTAGCTTCTAAATACCATATTATTAAGGCTAAACTTAGTCTTTTTTTTTTCTTTTTAATTTTTTGGGGGTTAAGTAGGGAAAATACTTGGATGCATCTTGTTCAATAATTTTTTTCAATGGACTTTTCTTGGAATTCTTATATATTTGTCCAGTCTTCTTCTTTTAACTAATGAAACTATTTGTGGTAAGATTAGATTTTTTTTTTCCTTTTTTTATAGTCATACAAAGAAAAGAAACGTTAAATAAGTTGGCGGTCCAAATCTTCTTTTAATTTTTTTGAAAGTTCTAGTAGAGTTGCAAGAAAAGCATTTGAAACAAAAGCATTGCTAGATTTAAGAACTGCAACTGTCTTCATCATGTTAGGAACATGGCTTGCACTCAAAGTCGTTAAGAAAAGAGATTAATGTTAATCATACATATAGCCAAAGGTCATGAGAGCAAAAGCAATATTCAAGGGAGAATAAATAGTTTGACACGTGGCAAAACAAAGGCCATGAAAGATATTATAACGTTTATGATAAGGTGATTCGGGCATTAGAGTTTCAGTTTGAGTATGTGCACATGGACCAATACGTTGGTTCATGCTGCCTGTCCAAAATTAGGGGCTGAAGGCTTCAGGTTAATTTCGTGCGACAACAATACTTTTATATGACGAGGACCTTGTCTAGCAACCGTACAGGAAGGTACATTCATCTTTAAATACAATAATCTCTTCAATAAAATAGTTAATAATTTACTGTATTCAAAAGTAAAACTAGAAGAAGAGAATAACAACTATTACTTCTTGCTTCTCCTTCGCCATCATATGACCATTTAATAACTACCATATTGTATGGAAGAGAAATACTCGAGATAGAGAAGGTCAAAACTACTTTTTAATTAAAGAGATTATGAGGAGATTGAATCTAAATGAGCATATATCATTGGTCTTGGTTGCTAGAGAAAGAGGGACATCAAAAAACCAAAAAGAAAGGAAATCAAGATGTGAACCTAAATCCTCATCTTCTAATCAAGATGCCGATGATGATGGATGGTACTTTTACAAGAAGTCGGGACTCATAAAGAATGACAGTAAAAACTATAAAGTATGGTTGGAGAAAAAGAAAACAAAGAGGCCAACCAACAAAAAAAAAAAATGCGGGTCAAGCCAATATAGTAGAGAAGACAAATAAATCATGTGACCTGTTGATAGCTGATCAATCACATATTTTGCATATACAATGTCACCTTACCATACATTTTAGCTAATAAATCCTATTAATAAGTCTTCTTCTTCTTTGTTTAATGTAGGCCCAATTACTAAAAGAAATGAAAGAGAAATAAGCCCAAAAGCCCACCAAATTCTGATTTAATTCAGAATAAATTCGAAATCAAGGAATCAGGACAAAATCTTGGCATATCAGAGAGGTTGAAAACCGGTTGAAAAGAATCCCAAATCAAACGGTTGAAGCCAACAATCAAAGGCTATTTCGTCAAATCCTGAAGCAGAAACGAGAAAACCAGAAGAAGATACAGGAGAATCACCAAACCAGGAGCTCCCACCAATTGGGTGTGGCCAACTGGCCACACCAGGGCCGCGAAAACGCGGCCCTAGCCGCATTTTCGCGGGTTTGTTGCCTCTGTTGGGGAGCGTTTGCTCCCCCAATCTTCATATGGTTCTCCCCTCTGATTTTTCCATATAAATACTAGTTTCAACAGAGCAAAAAGGAGCGAAGATTAGGATTAAAATTTTGGTTTATTCTTCAAGAATTTAGGCTCTTTGTTACATAGTGTAAAAGTTATATTTTATTTTACAATTTGTAGTTCAGTACAAATACTTGTGAGAGAGAGAAATTGAGTGCTTGTACTTGAAGATTGAAGTGACATCAATACAAGAATCGAGCTATTTTTTCTTCCACTCATTTTACGGTATGTCTTACGTTATTTACTTGCATTTTTCTTTAACTTCCATGAGTAGCTAAATCGGTTTTCTGGGCTCACTATTGTACCTCTCTCTAATTCTTTTCTTTTCTGATTTTAATGAAAAATACCCAATGAATCATTTGCATGCCTAACTTAAAACCTTTCTTCTTGAAAGTGTTCTTGAAGGCACATAAGGATGGGTTTGGATTTTTAAACTCATACTTCTTTTAAGAACGTCTCTTGAACTTGTTTTTATCTCATACTTGCTTCTTCGCGCTTGATGATTTAACATTCGAATCAAAACGGTTTCTTAAAGAAAAGAGTTAACTTTTCCAACCATCTTATATGTTTTACTTCAAACTTTCTAAAGTCAACCTTAAGTTTTGCCTATGATCAAGTTGAGGCACTAAGGACTTCAATAGAAGAATAAACGGTTGAGTAGTGAGATAGTGAGCCCAGATTTTCTTCTTTATTAAAAACAACCAAACACTTTTCAAAGCTTTTTAAATCACCTTCTTTAAAGCCTTCTCTAAAGTTGCAATTTCTCTTTTAATCATCTCATTCTTTCCATTCTCTTTTAATTAAAAAATGAGCACAATTCTTTGGTATTAAACGAAACACCGAAAAGCTTTCATTGCATTCCTCCTCGTGGACACGACCCGTTAGCCACAAGCTATACGCTAATTTCTTAACTCTTTGATTGTTCTTTGATTTTACAATCACTAGCCTCCACGAAGAAGGGACACTCTGATGATTAGTTCTTTGACGCTGGTTTCCTTTATCAGATGTGCCTGAATAGGAGTTGGTTTTGCTCTTATAAAGACTACAACGAAGGAATAGTTCTAATGAGAAAAGATGCGGTATGCAAGACCATTTGAGATAGAGTATCAGGTTGAAAATGTTCGATTGAAAGGGGAAAACCTTGACAAACGTGAGATACGTTTCAGATTTAAAGAAGAACTCAATTTTTCTAAGAGTATTAAGCGTTATAAGAAAGTTTTCAGGTGATGACACAACTGTCAAAGTGACAAAGAAAGCTATAGTTGTCATCAAAGAGTTGCGACACAATAGTAACTTGTACAAGATGATCAGTAGTGCAGTGACAAGGGATGTTTCGATAGGTACAATAAAGAAATCAAAAAAGTACTTTGAAGAAATTGTTAGAACTTGAATAAACAAAAGGATTCGATCTACAATATTCATCTTTAGAAGTAAACAAGATCAAAATCATACTTTATGTTGAGCATAGATCAAACCCTAGAAAATAAATCTAGTCTCCATGAAGATTCAAAGACATGAGAAAATAAAATAATATGGTGGAAGTGTATCTTGATCCATGATTTTAATTCCTTGAATTGTTGGGATGGAGAAAGCCTTCCAAAGATCCGTATTCCTCTAAGGTGTCTCTCTGCTTGAAGGAATCTCAAAGAGAAGAAGATGATACGTTATTTTGGGGACCATGATCTCTTGAATAATAACTAAGTTATTCTTTTTTAATTTGGCCCTTCATCAAATTAGAAATTACATAATTATCTCTACACATTAAATCCATGACAATTTAATACCTGTTAGTCCAATTATTAACTTTATTAGATTATAATTAAGTTGGACTATAGTTTAAGATAGCCATATACATTAAATTCACATATGTGAGCCCACACATATTGAATTATTTTCAAGAATCTCTCACTTGGGCCACATATGTTACCTTATAAATGTGTACATCTTATGAGCTTAAAATATTGCAATCATATAATCAGGTATTCTTAACAATCTCGTCCATTAGCTCTACTGATATAGGACTAAATCAATTTTTGTTACATTTAGCATAACTAAACTAACCAATAACCATATATACCAATACAACCAAACGACATAGTTCAATCATGGATATGTAGCATGAAAATTACATGTAATGTGATCTGAACATGCCTATTTCCAACTGGTTCTTCATTAAACTTTATTGAGAGCATACTTTAACATAATAAAACAAAGTGTGTAAATTAAATATTTTATTTCTGCAGAAAATGTCCAAATGCAGAAAAATGTGTCCAAAATACAAAATAGAGCAATGAAATATATATACAGACTCTTACTAAATCACGATATCCTTAAATGATATAACACTTATAGAAGCAGTGTGCTCATAAAAGACCTTCGGTGTTAATCCTTTAGTAAGTTGACCCGCAATCATGGAGTTTGTCCCAATGTGCTCTATGAAAATCTGTCCACTATATACCCTTTTCTTCACAACCAGAAACTTTATGTCAATGTATCTGTTGGCCCAAGGTTACAATCACCCTTGTTTAGTGTATTTTGATGATTACAAAACATATTAGTTATTTGTACTAATAACATTTGTTGTTTAAGTGTGTTTTCAGATTTCTATTCATACTAGAAGTCTTCTCTCACAAATACAAGGTTTTGGACTCAAGTCAACTCCAATTGGGCTCAAGATGCAAAAATTGAAGATCAAGTGGAGATAGCCCATCTTGAAGCATTGCCTTGAAGTTTTTTTTTGGAGTTTGTAAGTTTAGAATGTTAAAGTTTGAATATAGGAAATTTGGCTCTAGGATTTGCACACACACTTGTTTCATGTATTTCCTATGTTTTGAAAATGATTATTTCTAAGTTTTATGCCTTAGTTTATATATACATGTACCAAAGCTTTATATCCTGAAAAACTTGTTTAAAACATGTGTATAAACTATTTTCTGTATAATACTTAGCTATTGGTATTATTAAAATATTTTTAAAAAAATTCCATCTTCAAAACAGCCCAGTTTTTCTGTGTCAGGCAACATCGGTCGACCGGCCCGGTCGACCGGCGATGTGCCTGGACATGCACTGTTTGTGCATGTCCGTCGGTCGACCGGACCGGTCGACCGACGGAGAGCATTCTGCTCTCGGGAATTTTCGGTCGACCGGACCGGTCGACCGGAAGAAGGAAACTGTGTTTCCTCCTTTTGGGTCGGTCGACCGGACCGGTCGACCGGGAGCCAACGGCTACTTCCAGCTAGGCTGGCGGTCGACCGGACCGTCGACCGCCAAGCCTGCAACTTAGCAACGGCTCTTTCCTCTTTGGGATTTTCTGAAAAACTGTTTTCTTTTTCTGCTTTAACAGATTTTTGGAGAGTTATTGGGGTGCTTTTGCAGGTTGAATTAGGTGTAAAGAAAATGTTTTTAACTTATTTTCAACCCTATAAATAGAGGAGAAGTCTCTCCCTCATATCACTTAGAAAAATCCTCAAGTTTTGGTGTTTTCAAAAGAGAAAAGAAAATTTGTTTAAAGCTTTCAATTCCTACTCTTTTAAGTCTGATTTTTCAGTTGTGTTTGATTACTCATATCACTCTACAACTGAAGTTTTCTCACCACACTTCATAGAGCCAAAAATCCTATACTCATTCTATAGTGAAGTTGTAATTGAAGTGAGAGTGTTTGTAAAAGAGTTTGAGAAAAGTGTAGTGATCTTGTTGTGATCACTTGGTTCTTGTAATCTTTCCTTGTGGAGCAACCTCTTCGGTAGAGGTCCTTTGTACTCGGTGGAGCTCGGTGCTCGGTCTTCGGTAGACCAATTGTAAAGGCATCCTCGGTGGATAGTGGAAACCCTTCACGGAGGTGAAGGCGGGGACTAGAGCAAGTGTGCTCGAACCTCGAAACAAATCATCTTGTTTGCGATTGCCTTTGCGTTATTCTTGCTTTCAATTTCTCTTACTTTATATTGTCTTGAATTATTTGCTTGAGAACTAACCCTCTACTTGTGCAATCTTGTCTTGTTTACTTTACTTGCTATATTTGTTGTGTTACATTGTGTGCATTTCATTTCTCATCATCATACTTGGCATTGATCGATCACACCTCAATACAACACGGTTGCATTGCGCACCTCTAACCCATATCTAGGGGAATTGGGAGGAAGGAGTTCAGAACCTCGCAAGGGGTATTCGGCTCTTAGTCGTGTTTTGAGAGATCGTTGCATCACTCATTTAATTAAAGTTTAAAAAGATCATTAGATTAGCATTCACACCTATTCACCCCCCCCTCTAGGTGTTTTTCAATTGGTATCAGAGCTTGAACTCTAGGATTTGGTTTAACAACCTTAAAGAAGATCCTAATTTGCTAATCATTTCATTCATATTCATATAAGTAAAAATGTCCGATGGAATTAAGACCCCTCCTAAGTTTGATGGACTTAACTTTCCCATATGGAAAGTTAAGATGACCGTGTTTTTGCAATCTCTAGGTAGCCGAGTTGCAAAGGCCGTGACTAAGTCCTTTAGTGTACCCCCCAGTGACGAATCCACTTGGTCCGAAATAGAGATTAAGGAATTCGATGCCAATGCCAAAGCTCACTATGCACTTCTTCAAGCCCTAAATGATGATGACATAGCTAGGGTTATACATTGCAAATCCGCATTTGAGATTTGGTCACACTTGATAGTCACTCATGAGGGGACCTCACAAGTAAAGAAGGCTAAGATTGACCTTTTTCGGTCTCAATATGAAACATTTAGCATGCAAGAAAATGAAACCATAGATGATATGGTTACAAGATTTACCAAGATTACTAATGGACTCTCTTCTTTAGGTGAAGATATCAACAATGATCAAAGAGTAAGGAAGATCATCCGGGCTCTTCCTCCTTCATGGGAAGTTAAAGCTACAACCTTGAAGGAACTCAACGACAATGAAGAGATGGAGCTCATAGGTCTCATTGGGAACCTCAAAACCCATGAGATGAAAAGGAAAGCAAGGGAGGATATGGCTCCTACCAAAAAGAAGACCATCGCCTTCAAGAGCCAAGCTACACACTCCGATGAAGATGATGAAGAAGAAGATGATGAGGAGCTCTCACTCCTTGTTAAGAATGTCCGGAGGATGTACAACAAGGCGAAGTACCAAGGTAGAAGAAGATGGCAAGGAGGCAAAGAAGAAAGAAAGATCACTTGTTTCAATTGCCAAAAGTCCGGACACATTGTTGCGGAGTGTCCGGACAAAGCTAAGCCCTCCACTTCAAAGAAGCCTTATAAGAAGAAGGCTATGAAGGCAACTTGGGATTCGGAGACCGAATCCGAGGAAGAAATAGACACCGCCAACATGTGCTTCATGGCTAATGAAGGCACAAGCAAGGTAACCTCTTCCCCTTCTCATGATAATGAACTTTCTATGGATGTGTTAGAAGAAGCCTTTGTTGAGTTGTCACAAAACTATGATTTCTTAAAGAAAAAGTATCTTAAAATGAAAAAGGAAAATGATTCTTTAAGTCTTCAAGTTTTTACTCTTACAAAGGAAAAAGATGATTTGGTTTCCACTTTGGTCACTACCAAAAATGATTTTGAAAAATATAAGATTTCTTGCAAAGGTAAGGCCCCACTAATTGATTCAAATGAAGTTTCTATGCTTAAGGAAAGATTAGATTCTTTAAGTGTTGTTTTGAAAGATTGTGAGTTTAACAAAAAGAAAATTGAGGCTATGTTTCCTAAGAAACAAGCCCCAAAGAAAAATGCTCATGCTCATGTTCATGTTCATGCTACACAACCTAAACAACATGGCAAAACCCCAAAACATGCTCACACTACACATACACATCATGCATTCATGTATGGTAGAGTGTTCTCATGTTCACATTGTGGACGGAAAGGGCACTTAGCCAATTTTTGCTATGATAGATTAAATATATCACGTCATAATGTTTGGGTTCGAGGCACTAACTTTCAAGGACCCAAGAAAGTTTGGGTACCAAAGTCAACAATTGTTTTAAATGATGTAGGTACTTTCCAAAGCCCAACGACGTAGAGGTTTGTGGTATCTTGATAGCGGTTGCTCAAGGCACATGACTTGGGACATCAACAACTTTGCAACCCTATCAAGATATCATGAAGGTGGCACCGTCACCTTCGGAGATGACGCCAAGGGTAAAATCATCGGTATTGGTAATGTAAAACTTGGCACCTCTCCTTTAATTGAAAATGTAGTTTTAGTTGATGGCCTCAAGCATAATCTCTTGAGTGTTAGTCAACTTTGTGATAAAGGTTTTGATGTAGTTTTTAATAATGTTTCTTGTAAAGTAATTGATAGAACTTCTAATGTTTGTGTATTTTTCGGTTTTCGTGAAAGCAATGTTTATATGATTGATATGTTGAATATGTCTTGTAATATTACTTGTTTGAAAGCCCTCGATGATGACTCTTGGTTGTGGCATAGGAGATTAGGGCATATTTCTTTTGATCATATTTCTAGATTAAATTCAAAGGAAATGGTGAAAGGTATTCCTTACTTGAATTTTGAAAAGGACCGAGTTTGTGACGCATATCAGTTTGGGAAACAAACTAAGTCTTCTTTCAAGTCAATTAAGGATATCATGACATCACGTCCTTTGAAATTAATCCATATGGATCTATTTGGCCCAACACAAACCAAAAGTCTAAGTGGGAATAGATTTGCTTATGTTTTGGTTGATGATTTTTCAAGATTTACATGGGTTTTCTTTCTTGAACACAAAAACCAAGCATTTTCGTATTTCCAAACTTTTAAGAAAAGAGTTGAAAAAGAAAAGGATTCTTTGATTTTGAGAATAAGAAGTGATAGAGGAGGTGAATTCATTAACCAACCCTTTACCACTTTTTGTGATGAACATGGAATAAAGCATGAACTTTCTTGTCCTAGAACTCCACAACAAAATGGAGTAGTTGAACGGAAAAATAGAACATTACAAGAGATGGCTAGGACAATGCTAAGTGAATACGGTCTACCACATTATTTGTGGGCCGAGGCCGTTAATACATCATGCTACATATCAAATCGCGTTTTCTTGTGTAAAAATACTACTAAAACTTCTTTTGAAATGTACTTTTCTAGAAAACCAAATGTTTCTTATTTCAAAGTTTTTGGATGCAAATGTTTTGTTTTAAATACAAAAGATAATTTGGGAAAATTTGATCCTAAATCTTATGAGGCTATTTTTGTAGGTTACTCAAATACTAGTAAGGCTTATAGAGTTTTCATTAGATCATCATTGACTATTGAAGAGTCTATTCATGTTAAGTTTGAGGAATCTAACAAGTTTGTTAAGAATGTTGTAGAAATAGATGTATTGGATGAAGGCATGGAGAAAGTGACCTTGGAGGATGCTTCTACTATGGGAGACAAACCAAAGGATGATGAAGGAAGCAAAGCTCAAGTGGAAGAGGCACAAGGATATGAACATCAAACACATGAGGTGGAGTCTACTCAACCACTACCAAAGGATTGGAAATACAATCCACATCATCCCAAGGACCTCGTCATAGGTGAAGTATCAAAAGGGGTAACTACTCGCTCTAGACTTCATGACTATTGTGGTAACTATGCATTCATTTCTCATGTTGAACCCAAAAATGTCCTCGAAGCCGAGGCCGATTCATATTGGTTGCTAGCCATGCAAGAGGAGCTCAATCAATTTGAGCGCAACCAAGTTTGGCACCTTGTTCCTAGGCCCCACGATAGACCAACAATTGGTACTAAGTGGATCTTTAAGAACAAGTTGGATGAATCGGGTAATGTAGTTAGAAACAAGGCTAGGTTAGTTGCCCAAGGTTACACTCAAATCGAAGGGATCGATTTTGAAGAAACCTTTGCACCCGTAGCACGGCTTGAAGCCATACGGATGACACTAGCATTTGCCTCATATAAAGATTTCAAATTATTTCAAATGGATGTTAAAAGTGCTTTTCTAAATGGATTTATTGAAGAGGAGGTGTATGTTGAACAACCCCTCGGGTTTGTTGATCCTACACATCCGGATTTTGTTTTTAAATTAGATAAAGCTCTTTATGGTTTAAAACAAGCCCCTAGGGCTTGGTATGAAAGACTTTCTTCATTTTTGATTTCCAATGGTTTTAAGAAAGGTAAAATTGACACAACATTGTTTACTAAACATGTAGAAAAAGATATTCTTATTGTGCAAATTTATGTAGATGATATTATCTTTGGTTCTACTAATGAATCTCTTTGCAAAGCTTTTGAGTCATGCATGAAGGATGAATTTGAAATGTCTATGATGGGGGAGCTCAACTATTTCCTTGGACTCCAAATCAAGCAAAGGAAGGATGGGATCTTCAACAATCAAGCCAAGTACACAAAGGAACTAATCAAAAGGTTTGGGCTTGAAGGATCAAGAGTAAGCAAAACTCCCATGGCAACAACTACAAAGCTTGACAAGGATGAACAAGGTAAAAGTGTAGACATTAAATTATACCGTAGCATGATTGGTAGCTTGCTTTATTTGACGGCTAGTAGGCCGGATATTATGTTTTCCGTTTGTCTTTGTGCACGTTTTTAATCTTGTCCTAAAGAATCTCACATAATAGCGGTTAAACGCATAATTAGATACCTTAAGGGCACTATTGAAATGGGTTTGTGGTATCCTAAAACCGGATTATTTGAAATGAAGAGTTTTTCGGATGCCGACTATGCGGGTTGTAGGGTAGATAGGAAGAGCACAAGTGGAACATGTCAATTCTTAGGTAATTGTCTTGTATCTTGGTCTTCCAAAAAGCAAAATTCGGTAGCCCTATCAACCGCCGAGGCGGAGTATGTTGCAGCCGGAGCTTGTTGTGCACAAGCTCTTTGGATGAAACATACTCTCCTTGACTATGATTTACACTTTGATCATGTTAAAATATTTTGTGATAATACTAGTACTATTCACATGACAAAGAATGCAAATCAACATAGTAAAACCAAACACATTGACATTAGGTATCACTTTCTTAGAGATCATTATGAGAAAGGTGATATTGTTATTGAATATGTTTCTACCGATTTTCAACTTGCCGATATTTTTACTAAACCTTTAGATTATGCTAGATTTTCGTTTATTTGTGGTGAGTTGAATGTTTGTATTATAGATTCTTAAAATTAAAATTTTATTTTAACCCTTTTTGATGTATGACAAAAAGGGGGAGAATAAGTTTGTTGATATTTGGAATAAGTTTGTTGATATTTGGAAAATAAGTGTTTAAGTTTAAACTTTCTAAGTTTGATACTATTTGAGTTTCATTTCTTGAAGAAAAAGAAAGTTTGTGTTTATTTGAGTTTTTGGACAAAAACTATTGTGTTTGTTAAATGCTTTATGTATGCTTACATAGCTTTTCATATTTATGATAAATACATAGCATTGTTTGAGGGGGAGCTTTCCAAGCTTTTCCTCCTTTATTTGTTTCAATAACTTATATGTTTTGTCATCATCAAAAAGGGGGAGATTGTTGGCCCAAGGTTACAATCACCCTTGTTTAGTGTATTTTGATGATTACAAAACATATTAGTTATTTGTACTAATAACATTTGTTGTTTAAGTGTGTTTTCAGATTTCTATTCATACTAGAAGTCTTCTCTCACAAATACAAGGTTTTGGACTCAAGTCAACTCCAATTGGGCTCAAGATGCAAAAATTGAAGATCAAGTGGAGATAGCCCATCTTGAAGCATTGCCTTGAAGTTTTTTTTTGGAGTTTGTAAGTTTAGAATGTTAAAGTTTGAATATAGGAAATTTGGCTCTAGGATTTGCACACACACTTGTTTCATGTATTTCCTATGTTTTGAAAATGATTATTTCTAAGTTTTATGCCTTAGTTTATATATACATGTACCAAAGCTTTATATCCTGAAAAACTTGTTTAAAACATGTGTATAAACTATTTTCTGCATAATACTTAGCTATTGGTATTATTAAAATATTTTTACAAAAATTCCATCTTCAAAACAGCCCAGTTTTTCTGTGTCAGGCAACATCGGTCGACCAGCCCGGTCGACCGGCGATGTGCCTGGACATGCACTGTTTGTGCATGTCCGTCGGTCGACCGGAACGGTCGACCGACGGAGAGCATTCTGCTCTCGGGAATTTTCGGTCGACCGGACCGGTCGACCGGAAGAAGGAAACTGTGTTTCCTCCTTTTGGGTCGGTCGACCGGACCGGTCGACCGGGAGCCAACAGCTACTTCCAGCTAGGCTGGCGGTCGACCGGACCGGTCGACCGCCAAGCCTGCAACTTAGCAACGGCTCTTTCCTCTTTGGGATTTTCTGAAAAACTGTTTTCTTTTTCTGCTTTAACAGATTTTTGGAGAGTTGTTGGGGTGTTTTTGCAGGTTGAATTAGGTGTAAAGAAAATGTTTTTAACTTATTTTCAACCCTATAAATAGAGGAGAAGTCTCTCCCTCATATCACTTAGAAAAATCCTCAAGTTTTGGTGTTTTCAAAAGAGAAAAGAAAATTTGTTTAAAGCTTTCAATTCCTACTCTTTTAAGTCTGATTTTTCAGTTGTGTTTGATTACTCATATCACTCTACAACTGAAGTTTTCTCACCACACTTCATAGAGCCAAAAATCCTATACTCATTCTATAGTGAAGTTGTAATTGAAGTGAGAGTGTTTGTAAAAGAGTTTGAGAAAAGTGTAGTGATCTTGTTGTGATCACTTGGTTCTTGTAATCTTTTCCTTGTGGAGCAACCTCTTCGGTAGAGGTCCTTTGTACTCGGTGGAGCTCGGTGCTCGGTCTTCGGTAGACCAATTGTAAAGGCATCCTCGGTGGATAGTGGAAACCCTTCACGGAGGTGAAGGCGGGGACTAGAGCAAGTGTGCTCGAACCTCGAAACAAATCATCTTGTTTGCGATTGCCTTTGCGTTATTCTTACTTTCAATTTCTCTTGCTTTATATTGTCTTGAATTATTTGCTTGAGAACTAACCCTCTACTTGTGCAATCTTGTCTTGTTTACTTTACTTGCTATACTTGTTGTGTTACATTGTGTGCATTTCATTTCTCATCATCATACTTGGCATTGATCGATCACACCTCAATACAACACGGTTGCATTGCGCACCTCTAACCCATATCTAGGGGAATTGGGAGGAAGGAGTTCAGAACCTCGCAAGGGGTATTCGGCTCTTAGTCGTGTTTTGAGAGATCGTTGCATCACTCATTTAATTAAAGTTTAAAAAGATCATTAGATTAGCATTCACACCTATTCACCCCCCCTCTAGGTGTTTTTCAGTATCTTGACCTGGACGAGCTACTGTTGTTGGTGGAATATAGAACTGCTGATTTATTATCAAAGTATAACTTTACTGGTCTTTCAATACCACTCAGAATGCGTAATCCAGTGATAAAATATCGCAACCATAATCCATAGTTTGATGCCTCATAACATGCTACAAATTCTGCTGTTATGGTGGAGGTGTTATGAGTGTTTGCTTAGCACTCTTCTAGAAAATAACTCCTCCAGCTAATAGGTAAATATAGCCCTATACGGATCTCCTACTGTTTTGACATCTAGCAAAGTCAGAATCTGAACACCCAATGTTCTTAATCTGATCTGACCTCTCGTTTGTGAGCATATAAACTTTAGTTCTCTGTAACTATCTAAAGATCCCTTTGGCTGCTCTCCAGTGATCCATCCCAGGGTTACTTAAATATCTGCCTAGCATTCCAATAATGAATGCTATGTCTGAAGTGTGCAAGCCTGAACATACATTAGACTCCCTACAACTGAAGCATAGGGAATCTTCTGCATTTCTTTAACTTCAAGGTCATTCTTAGGGCATTAACTTAGACTGAATGTTTTACCTTTTATGACTGAAAAATCTCCCGATTTACAATCTTGCACACCATATCTTTCAAGCATCTTTTTTATATAGGTCTTTTGTGACAGTCCAAGAATACCCCGAGGGCGATCTCGATATATCTGGATTCCTAAGACAAAGACGCCTCAACAAGATCTTTCATCTCAAATTTCTTCGATAGAAATCTCTTAGTTTCGTGCAAAATTTTCTTATCATTGGCTGCAAGGAGTATGTCATCAACATACAGAATCAGGAATATATGCTTACTCCCATTGAACTTGTGATACACATAACTTTTAACAGCATTTGTCTCGAAACCAAATGAGATAACTATTTGATGAAACTTGTAGTACCATTGACGGGAAGCTTGCTTGAGTTCATAGATGGATTTTTTAATTTGCAAACTATATTCTTTGGGTCTCCAGACAAAGTTTTCTGGCTGCACCATATATATAGTTTCTTCAATGTCATCATTGAGAAAGGCATTCTCTATATCCATCTGATGTAACTCAAGGTCAAAATGTACAACAAAAGCCATAATTGTCCCAAAAGAGTTTTTCGATGAAACCGGAGAGAAAGTCTCTGTAAAATTAATGCCTTCCCTTTGAGTAAAGACTTTAGCTACAAGACAAGCCTTATATCTCTCTACATTACTTTCTGAATCCTTTTTAATTTTAAATATCCATTTGCTATCAATGGGCTTCTTACCTTCAGGTAATAGGACAAAATTTCAAACTTGATTATCTTGCATAGACTTATACTCTTCATTCATGGCATCTATCCATTTTTGAGAGCTAGAATCCTGCATGTCTAGATGGAAGTTGATTGGGTTACCTTCCGCCAATCCATCAGTGTCCTCATGTTATTGGAGGAATACTATATAATCATCTGGAATAACATTTCTTCTCTCTCTTGTGGATCTCCTTAGTAGCATCTGTTTTTGAGGTTGTTGAGTTTGTTCTTTAGGAACTTTTACCTCAGCCTGAGTGAAAAGTTATTCAATATTGTCTCGTTGAGATTCATATCTGCTTCTCAAACAATGACATATATAGAAGCCTGTACATTGTCAAAAGTAGTAGTAGGGATCGAAATTGAATCCTCCTCAAAGACAATGTCTCTATCCTTATTTCTCCTCCCAAACTCAACATCCTCAAAAAATGTTACATTTCCCATTTTATAAATTGACTTAATAGTGGGATCTTATAACTTATAACCCCTAAATCACTTAAAGTAACCAATGAAGTAGCTTCTTACTGTTTTAGAGTCCAATTTCTTTTCATTTAGCCTATAAGGCCTAGCCTCAGATGGACATCCCCAAATGTGAATGTACTTTAGACTAGGCTTTCAACCTATCCAAAACTCATAAGGTATTTTGACAGCTGCTTTAGTTGGTACTCTATTCAGGATATAAACTGATGTCTTTATTGCTTCTCTCTAGAGTGATTCTGGTAAGGTAGAATGACTAATCATACTCCTCACCATATCCTTAAGAGTCCTGTTTCGTCTTTCAACCACATCATTCATGCTAGGTGAGCCTGGCATAGTGTATTGTGAGACGATTCCATATTCCTTTAGGAAGTCAGCAAATGATCCTGGACTTTGTTCTCCTGAACCGTTATATCTGCCGTATTATTCACCACCACGGTCAGATCTGACACACTTAATTTTTTTGCTGAGTTGAGTTTCAACTTCAGTTCTGAATATTTTGAACATATTCAGATACTCTGATTTCTCATGAATGAGATGTAGGTACACATAGCGTGAGTAATCGTCTATGAATGATATAAAGTATCATTGACCATTCCAAGAAGCCGTAGGGAATGGTGCACAGATATCCGTATGTATCAATTGTAAGACGCCTGAAAATCTGTTGGCACCTAATTGTTGGCCCAAAGGCCCTTCACCCTAGTTTTGATGATGATCAACTCATGTAGTTATAGTTACTAATGATCTTGTGTTTAATTAGTGACAGATTCATGATCAAGATCTTAGTAGGTGCATAGCTCAACAAAGGATAAAAGAACAAGATTTGGAGCTTGCATGTGGTGATCCAAGGAGTTTTTGGATCAAGCTTGGACCAAGTCAAGAAGATGAGAAGCCTTCAAGGGAAGACTTCAAGAAGATGAAGACTTGTGTCTAGGTATAGAATTTGTATTTTTGTTTTAGTAAAAATGTAAAGGATAGATAGTTGGTGGATTGCTCAAGTTATATCACACACACACTCTTGATAGAACTCTTGATTTTAAGTGCTTTCATAAAAAGATTTTCTAGAGTAGAAAAAGATTTTTCTTTGAGACAAAATACTATTTTGGATTTTGGTATTTCATAGTTCATATCTTTAAACCAAAATCATGATTAGTGCTTTATGTCAAAAACATAGATATTTCTTATTGATTGTGTAGTGGATCATATCCATACACACTATGCTTTTAAATGGACTCAAATATCTTGTTTTTGTATTTGATAAAGGTTTGGAAAAACATTTCATGGAAAATTAGGTTTTTATTAAAAGAATTTTTACCAAGTATTTTACCTTGATAGTAGTATGACACATGCTCATACTCTATGATTTTTCAAGACCAAAACATTTTATCCAAGACCCAAAACCTAAATCCAAATTTTCCAGGTCCTGGAAGTTCTGATTTTTCAGAATTTCTCAGTGACCAGTCGACCGGCAGTCGACCGGCACTCGACCGACATGCACAATTTTTGTGCATGTGCGTATCAGTCGACCGGAGTCGACCGATACTCGACCGACCCAAACCTGTTGCTCTCTGGAAATTGCCAGTCGACCGGACCGGTCGACCGACAGTTCATTCCAGAAGAGCGGTCGACTCACCAGTCGACCGGTGGCTGCAACGGTCAGAAAAATGACCGTTGGCCGGTCGACCGGAGGTCGACCGCCAGCTCTGACAGAACCCCAACGGCTCTATTTTTCTGAAGCCTATAAATTGGGATTTTGTCATCTGTTTTGAGGTTAACTTTTAGGAGACTTCTTGAGCTGTTTTTCAGACACTTTTAGAGGAGTTTCTCTACAAGATTTTAGTGCAAATACTTCCAATCAAAAGGAAGAGTTTTTATCAAGAGAGTGTTTAAGTGATTTCTTGTGTTTTCCAACAAAGCTTTCTTTCCTTCATTTTCTCACCACACACTTGAGCTTTCCATTGCTAGATATTCTTATAGGTGTGTTGTAGTGAGAGTGCTCTTTAGGTGATCAAGTGTTGTGATCATCAAAGAGATCTTTTCTTTGTATTTGAGGAAACGGGCAAGTGTGCTCGTTGTTGGTGGTTGGAGTTCGGTTGTGAACTCTTGGTGGTTAGAGGTACGGCCTCGGCGAGTCGGTGGACTTGCGTGTGTACGGGACTTGGGAGTCCGAGGGTTTGTAGGTGTACGGCACCGAGGAGAGATCCGGTGGGATCTTGCATAGTGGAAATCCTTCGTGTGTCGAAGGCGGGGATGTAGAGCAAGTGTGCTCGAACCTCGAAACAAACCCTTTGTGTTTGCGATTGCTTACTCTATCCCTCTCTCTCTCTTTGTCTCTTTTATATCTTGCATTACTTTCATTGTCTTTACTTTACATGCTTGATATACCCTTGTGCTTAATTGATATACATACTTGCTTGGGATTGTTGTTAACACTAGTATTCAACCAAGAGAGCCAACGCGGCACCTCAACCCATTCAAGGGGAATCTAGAGGAGCTTGTCCAGAGCCTCGCAAGGGGAATTCGGCAACACTCTTGAGTTATACATAAGTGTTTATTTAAAAGAAGTTTTAATTTGGTCAACTTAGTTTTATTTCCGCATTTTTTGTTCATAAGTGACCATTAGATTAGCCATCACCTATTCACCCCCCCTCTAGGTGATCTTACAATTGGTATCAGAGCTAGTGCTCTTGATAAGGGTCTAACAACCTAAGAGTTAAAGATCCTACATTTGGGCTAATCACAATATTTGTTGTACACACACACCTCACCATGGACTTTATGTCACCACCCACTTTTGATATTCTTAACATCCACATTTGGAAAGTTAAGATGTCATTATTCCTCAAAACCCTAGGTTATAATGTATATCTTGCCACTACTAATAATGCTTATTGTATAGATGGTAAGAATCTTGAGGCTAATACAAAAGCCCTTCATGCTCTTAAATCAACCCTAAATGATGATTATCTATCTAGGGTTTCTAATATTGATATGGCTTTTGTAGTATGGAACACCCTCATCTCCCTTGGCGAAAATGAACAATACCTTGCGGGGAGTGATTCGGATGTTGGAAGCGACACCTCCAACAAGTGCTACATGGTCCAAGGGGATGACCCCCTTGAGGTAAATACCGAATCCGATGATGAGGATGCTAGTATGTCATATGATGAGCTAAATTCTTTATGCCAATTATTGCTTGAAAGATATGACATGAAAAAGAAAGAAATTAAAAATTTGAAAAAGGATATTGCTAGCATGCATGTAGATCATGATTCATGTAGAGATAACATTGCATGTTTAGAAAAAGATAACAAGATTTTGAAAAAGGAATTTGATTGCATGCTTAATGAAAATGATTCACTTAGGAATAAAGTCGCATGCTTAGAAAAAGAAAAAGAAGATTTGAAAAATGAGAATGTTTCCTTATTTTCTAAATTGAGTATTTTGTGTGAAGGAAACAATACTTTGAAAGAAAAGATTGACTTGGTGGAAAAACAAAAAGAAGATATTTTGCAAGAAAATACTACTTTGAAAAGAAAATTTGTTGAAAAAGAAAAAGATTTTGTTGCTAAGAAGAAAAAGAAAAATGATTCTTCATCTCATCATGCTTTTCATGCCACATCTAATGAGATTAAGAATATAAAAAATAAGATGAATATTTTGAGTTCAACTTTGAACTCTTGTGCATTTAAACATACTAGATTGGAGTCCATGTTTCCCAAGAAACAAACTCCTCATGCTCATGCACATACTCATCATGCTCATGCTTATGGTGCACATCACGATCACAATCACACTCATAAGCATCATGCTAAGGTGTACATTTGTACATATTGCGGCCGCAAAGGCCATCTAGCAAAATATTGTTTTGATAAGAAACCATATCTATATTTTGCTAAGTATAATAAATTTTGGGTTCCTTACAACAATGCTAACCCCAAAGGACCCAAGAAAACATGGGTACCAAAACCCCCACCCTTTGATTTTGATATAGGTGGAGGCTCTCACAAAACGTGAGAGGATTGGTGCCTTGGTAGCCAATGCAATGGACATGATGGACAAACATTGGGATGCATTGCTATCAAGGAATTTTGGTGGGTCAACCACCATGCTAGGAGCTTTGGAGTTGGTAACAAATTCTAAACTCCTATTTTATTTATGTACATACTTTTATGTTCATGCTATTTTCTTATGTCATATTCATAGCATGTTCATGATTTTGTTTTAAGATTTTGTGTGCTTTATGTGGTAGTTACATGCTTAGATGTAGATTTGTCAAACTTGTATGTATACATATACAAATAGTGAATTACAATTGACTCTTAAATAATTTGAACTTCATGCTCACTTGTATCCACTTTATGCATATGTATAATCTAGTTTTGATAATTCTCATATATACATGTTTTGCCAATTTTTGTGATTTACTTCATGTATATGCATGCTTAATTCAAATCTAATAAATATACATGTATACCCGTGAGTCTCTTGCCTTCATGCAAACATTTAATAGACTCTTTTATTTTTGGGATATGTATGCATATTGTTAGATTTGTATAAACCATACATATACCATGAAAATTGTTGATTTTAGTGAAAAATGATTTTTCATGATTTGTTGTTAAAAATTTGACTTATGATCGTTTTGGGCTTCAATGACTATTTTCATGTAGATACTATTTACATAACCTTTGAACACTCTATCTTTAAGAAAACATATAATTTGGAGCTTTATGGACTATGAGTGCTTGAACTTTTATGTATTTAGTATTATTCATGAAAAACATATGATTTTTATTTATGAAGGATCTTTAACTAGTTTGTCAAAAATTTATTTAAACTAGTTATCTATTCTTCAAGTATTGCACATGATTCTATTTTTATGGATAAATTCTTTTGTGATTTCAAAATTTTTGATGCTACATTGTATTGAATATTAGTTTAGATGTTAGTATTTGTCAACACTTGGATTTATACTTGTACACCTTATGGACCACAAATAAATCTATATATGATTGGGTTGAATGCTTATTTGTGCCTATTAGATGTACTAGTATAGCCTTGTGTTGATGATCATTACATTCTTAAACTTGTATTCCCAATTGGATTTATGTTTTGATCATGTGATTTCATTTCATGTATAAGTTTCTTTTGCCAAAACATTAAATATACATGGATAACCCTTGAGTCATTTGCTTTTCATGCAAATCTATTTATGAGGACTCAATTGTATTTTGGGGATATGTATGTATACTTAATGTCTTGTCAAAACATACATATGCTATGAAATATAATTTGTGATGATTTTCGTATTTTCAAAATTTATGATTTTAAGGAATATTGAGTTTTATTGCTAATTTTCATGATACCATGTTTCACATAACACTATCACACTCACTTCTTTTTGATATGGACTTTATGGATAGAGTGCTTTTTAGTGCCTTGTGTTTCATTGATCTTTCATGAAAAACTTTTTAACTTATTCCTTGATGGAAGGATCTCGTACTAGTTCTTAAAACAAGTTCATTTAACTAGTTCGAATTCTTCATATGGTAGATTATATGATGTATACACTTATGCTTACTTTTCAATGGTATCATTGGATATGTTCAATTGGTATCAATATGACTTCATGTTGTGTATATTCATATTTTGATTGTATGAATGCTTTCAAATTTTAATTATATCTATTCATACATTTATGTGATTTATTTGTGCTTATTTTACAAGTGGTATTTCCTTTAAAGCACAAAGAGTGTTGATGCTAAGCTTAATTAGATTTCAAATTGGTATTTCATAATAAGCTTGTGCATTGTATTTTTTTTGAAATTGGTATCAAAAATTCAAAATTTGATTATTTTACAATTGATATCTCAAAATTTGTTTTTTACTAAGAAAAAGTTAAAATTTTGTTTTGATAAAGAAAAATTCAAAATTTTTGATTTGTATTGACTATATGCAAGGAGAGCTTAACATCTCTTCCATATGTAGATTCATGTTGAGTATATTATAATTTGAGGAGCTTGACAACTCTTCTTTTCATGATATACGTGTGTAGGGGGAGCTTCACATCTCCTCTTATGCATGACATATTATACGTTATGTGAATTAGGGCTTGTCATCCCTCTTTCATGTAATGTATATGTGTCGGGAAGCTAACTTAACGTCTTCCTCTTCATGAATTTATATCGCATATAAATTTTATTGATTGATTTGTATTTATCCCTCCTTGATTTCTTTGTTTTTGACAAAAAGGGGGAGAAAAATTTGTTTGATGTATTTTTTCTTTGAACCCTTTGTTGATGATTGACAAAAAGGGGAGAAGAATTTGTGATTTATATGCATGATTTCATGATTTCCTTACTTAAGGGGGAGAAGTATTTGGTTCCTTGCTTAAGGGGGAGTAAGATTTGTATTTATGCATATATGTTGTCTTGCAATTAGGAGCAAAAGATTTGATTTATGATTTGATCTATATGATTGCATCTCCTACATTGCATACATGTCATGTGCTTTTATTGCCATATCTTGTATTTATTTGGTATGCATGAGTTAAGGGGGAGCTTCTTTGAAGCTTTACTTTAATCCATGCATATATAACTCCATGAGTTTTGTCATCATCAAAAAGGGGGAGATTGTTGGCCCAAAGGCCCTTCACCCTAGTTTTGATGATGATCAACTCATGTAGTTATAGTTACTAATGATCTTGTGTTTAATTAGTGACAGATTCATGATCAAGATCTTAGTAGGTGCATAGCTCAACAAAGGATAAAAGAACAAGATTTGGAGCTTGCATGTGGTGATCCAAGGAGTTTTTGGATCAAGCTTGGACCAAGTCAAGAAGATGAGAAGCCTTCAAGGGAAGACTTCAAGAAGATGAAGACTTGTGTCTAGGTATAGAATTTGTATTTTTGTTTTAGTAAAAATGTAAAGGATAGATAGTTGGTGGATTGCTCAAGTTATATCACACACACACTCTTGATAGAACTCTTGATTTTAAGTGCTTTCATAAAAAGATTTTCTAGAGTAGAAAAAGATTTTTCTTTGAGACAAAATACTATTTTGGATTTTGGTATTTCATAGTTCATATCTTTAAACCAAAATCATGATTAGTGCTTTATGTCAAAAACATAGATATTTCTTATTGATTGTGTAGTGGATCATATCCATACACACTATGCTTTTAAATGGACTCAAATATCTTGTTTTTGTATTTGATAAAGGTTTGGAAAAACATTTCATGGAAAATTAGGTTTTTATTAAAAGAATTTTTACCAAGTATTTTACCTTGATAGTAGTATGACACATGCTCATACTCTATGATTTTTCAAGACCAAAACATTTTATCCAAGACCCAAAACCTAAATCCAAATTTTCCAGGTCCTGGAAGTTCTGATTTTTCAGAATTTCTCAGTGACCGGTCGACCGGCAGTCGACCGGCACTCGACCGACATGCACAATTTTTGTGCATGTGCGTATCAGTCGACCGGAGTCGACCGATACTCGACCGACCCAAACCTGTTGCTCTCTGGAAATTGCCAGTCGACCGGACCGGTCGACCGACAGTTCATTCCAGAAGAGCGGTCGACTCACCAGTCGACCGGTGGCTGCAACGGTCAGAAAAATGACCGTTGGCCGGTCGACCGGAGGTCGACCGCCAGCTCTGACAGAACCCCAACGGCTCTATTTTTCTGAAGCCTATAAATTGGGATTTTGTCATCTGTTTTGAGGTTAACTTTTAGGAGACTTCTTGAGCTGTTTTTCAGACACTTTTAGAGGAGTTTCTCTACAAGATTTTAGTGCAAATACTTCCAATCAAAAGGAAGAGTTTTTATCAAGAGAGTGTTTAAGTGATTTCTTGTGTTTTCCAACAAAGCTTTCTTTCCTTCATTTTCTCACCACACACTTGAGCTTTCCATTGCTAGATATTCTTATAGGTGTGTTGTAGTGAGAGTGCTCTTTAGGTGATCAAGTGTTGTGATCATCAAAGAGATCTTTTCTTTGTATTTGAGGAAACGGGCAAGTGTGCTCGTTGTTGGTGGTTGGAGTTCGGTTGTGAACTCTTGGTGGTTAGAGGTACGGCCTCGGCGAGTCGGTGGACTTGCGTGTGTACGGGACTTGGGAGTCCGAGGGTTTGTAGGTGTACGGCACCGAGGAGAGATCCGGTGGGATCTTGCATAGTGGAAATCCTTCGTGTGTCGAAGGCGGGGATGTAGAGCAAGTGTGCTTGAACCTCGAAACAAACCCTTTGTGTTTGCGATTGCTTACTCTATCCCTCTCTCTCTCTTTGTCTCTTTTATATCTTGCATTACTTTCATTGTCTTTACTTTACATGCTTGATATACCCTTGTGCTTAATTGATATACATACTTGCTTGGGATTGTTGTTAACACTAGTATTCAACCAAGAGAGCCAACGCGGCACCTCAACCCATTCAAGGGGAATCTAGAGGAGCTTGTCCAGAGCCTCGCAAGGGGAATTCGGCAACACTCTTGAGTTATACATAAGTGTTTATTTAAAAGAAGTTTTAATTTGGTCAACTTAGTTTTATTTCCGCATTTTTTGTTCATAAGTGACCATTAGATTAGCCATCACCTATTCACCCCCCCTCTAGGTGATCTTACACTAATCTCTTATGTTTGGTTTGTTTTCCCTTGATACACTCAATATAGACATTTAAGCTTGAAAAATCAAGGAAATCTAAAATATCTTCTGTCACAAGTAGTTTATTCTAGATTTGAATATATGACCCAAACATTTGTGCCATAATCTTGCTGAATTTTTTATTTAGCTTACGTTTTGTACCACATGAATCCACATGCAAGGTTTCATTATATGATGCAATCGTGTCAAGAAAATAAAGGTTGTCATAAATACTCAATGTACCAGTACCGACAATATTTGAATTTAATGAGAGACTAAACTGATTGTTTTCAAAAAATAATGATGGCCAAATTTGTCCAATAAAGAAACAGAAACCAAATTCAGTCTAAATGACGGTACAATGAAAGTGTCTTTCAAGTCAAAATATAGACTAGTCCCTAACAACAACCTAAAATATCATATTGTCTCAACTTCTACCGACTTTCTATCGCCCACAAAGATGTATCTTTCACCATCACTTGGCCTTCGGTAGCTCAGGCAACCATACATAGAAACACTTATGTGAGCAGTAGTATCAGAATATAACCACCAAATGTTTTTAGGTACTGAAGCTAAATTAACCTTAGAACAGACCAAAGTAAAGAACATACCTTTCTTGGCACGCCAAGCATGATATTTTGTACATTCTTTCTTTATGTGTCTGATTGAGCTTCACCTGCACACAAGAATACAAAATTTCAGAACTTTTATAATAGTTGTGTAAGGTGTTCAATGCTACCACTATAGCAAGTGGCTATGCGGGTCGTGATCCACAAGGAGGGACTAGCGATGGAAGCTTTTTTTTAAGTAAGTTCTCTTTTAAATTACAAAGAATGGTTAAAATCTTCTTTTAGTTCTTAAAAAGATAATGAAAAAGAGTTATAGTTAAGTTAGAAAGAAAGTGGTAGATAGAGAAGGTGAAAAAATGAAAGTGGATATGTACAAAGAAATTGAAAAAGCGTGAAAGAAATTTGCAAGATTGTGGTGTTGATAATTTACACTAAAATTAAGAGAAAAGAAAACCTAAAAAAGAATACTAACCTCCTCTGATTGATGACTTAGTATAACCCTTGCATGTTTTACCTTACTTCGGAGGTGATCAATGCATAACCCGTAAGATTGAGCTCAGTCCCCATTCGCATTATATCATCAAGACGAACAAGAATGAAATGATACAGAATTGTGTGGAGGAGAACGTCATCATGAAATATCATTGGCACTCGCACAAACATGGCTATACTGATGCTTCTAGATTCACTTGGATATTCATCAAAACTAAGAGAGAAAAAGTAGAAATAGAAGAAGAACATATCAAAAAGAAAAGCATAAAGATGTTACCTTTGATTGCTTGTAGAAACTATGAAAGAAAAGAGGAGGTCACATCGGTGTCACTCTCAACATAAGTCTCTCTCTCTTACTTACATGAATCTCAGTCTATCCTATGCTTACAAAAGAAATAAAAATTACATAAAATAAAAATAAAAACCTACACTATGAAGAATGAAAAACTGGCCTAAAATCTATCTCTGCATGGTCGTTTTCCTTTGTCTTTGAGATTTCAGGTATTTATAAGAGAGATGCAGAGGTTAGAGGAGTATGAAGATAGGGGAAGCTGGATATTTCTGAATTTGAATCCTCCCCTTATCTCCAAACTTGATTTGATGTGGATCTTCAGTTCTGATCTGCAGCTTATTGGCGTGTTGATTGCTGAATATAATTTATTAAATGACAAAATTAGAAATAGTGATCAACTTAAAAGTTGTAACCCTTTATATCTTCTTTTTGGATCATCTTGAATCATTAGATTTGAATTTCGGTAGCGAATGTTATGATTTAAATACTAAAATGTATCCAGTCAGAATCTGAGTCAAATTTGCTTCATCTCGTCCGTTGATCTTCTCTCTATCCATTTATCCCTTTGGATTTGGACTCTGTATTTGACGTTATCCTCAGTTGATCTTTAAATTTAACCACTTGATTCACTAAAAAATGAATTTAACCAATTGAATTTGAGATTATCTTCCTCTAACCAAATAGATCTAGTTAAATCTGAATTTAACTTATATTTATTTGATTTATCCTCATTCTCCTCATGATTATTTTCTGCAAAATAGACATTTAAGATGAGAAATTTAGCAGATTTATTATATGATAAATGTGAAAATGTAATAAAGAATAATGCAATAAATATGTATAATTAGTGTCCATATTTCTTACAAAAGAAACAGTCTTCACTTTCCTTAGGTCTATTTTGATTTAGACCCTTAGCAGCTTCATTCTTCTTTCTTTTTTTTGCACTTATCCTTTGAGATACTAACCAGATGAGTACTTTCAGATTTCTCATACTTAAGCCTTTCTTCTTTTTGCACATAATATGAAATGAGCTCGTTCAGAGTCCATTTCTCCTTCTGACAGTTATAACTGATCTTAAATTGACTGAAGTGTGCAAGACGCGAAATCAGTAGCAGATGCACGAGCAAATCCTCAGACAACTCGAGTTTTAGTGCCTTAAACTTAGAAGCAATATGAGACATCTGCATGATGTACTCCATTATATTTCTCTTGCCCTTGTATTTCATAGAAATCAAGTAAGCTAAAAGCGTGCTTATTTTTATCTTATCGTTCTTTGCAAAGCGTTTCTCAATTTTGGTAGAAAAAATCTTTAGCCAAATTTATCTCATCAAATACTACACCTCGAAAGGCTTCCGTAATGCCGCGCTTTATGATTATTAGACTCATGCGATTAGAGCGTTCGCACTTCTCAAAATTCTTTCTATCATCAGAAGAACTTCAGCTGTAAGAGAAGCAAGTTGCTCTATTCTTAGTGTAAGATTTTGATTCATGCAGCCAAGAATGATCTAGACATTTTCTTTCTATTCCTTAAAGTTTGTCCCATTAAGCATGGGAATACTGTTTGTTTTTACAGATATAACAGCAGCAGATACAGTAGCTATACAGAGAATAAATTAAATAAGCATGTATGTTCACGTCAAAATCAAATAGATGACTTTTAAAATTTAAATAATTATAGAATACATCTCAAAGCACCTAGCACAATTTTAATATCAAGTCTTCGGATAGTAATATTGTAAGTGATACTCTTGGTGTAACAATTAAATGTTGATAATAAATCCTGTCAAATAATAAATTTATCTTTGAATCAACTTATTATTCACATGAAAATCTTATAATCATTAGACATTATCACCACAAGTGCGTATGAAATTCGGCCAAATATTATCCTACCTTTTGGCCGGTTAATACTTGCATGAATTCACACACACAAAAACAACTAAACATTCTCAAGAAGTCAATCTACACAAGAGAGGTGACTTTAGCGATATCTTATTTCAATTAGTTTTATTAAATGTTAGATTATCTCAATAATTTATTGGATGAACCTAAAATTTGTTTAAAATTTTGAAACGTCTCAAAATTGCCCAAAGAAGGGGCCCAAAATTGCGTGACATCCGAGCACAGTGCCTGGGTGCCGCGCCGCTCCTGGGCGCGGCCGGCCTTGGCGCGCGGCCGTCTAGGCGCTGCCGCGCCTTGTCCAATTTTTTTTAATCTTTAGTCAAATCTGGAGTTTTTTTATCAAACTTAATTCACATATGAGATTTTAGATCCATAAATCTTAAGAAAAGGAATTTTTTTACCAAAGCCAAAGTAATCATGCAATATGATTCATAAGAGCTAATTTATATTTCATGGAAGTATCAATAAAAAAAACTCAAATTTTGAACTTTAATTCTCAAATCTAGGAATCCTCAATGGAGTAGGCTCTGATACCAATTATTAGAACTTGATTAAACAAAAGGATTCGATCTACAATATTCATCCTTAGAGGTAAAAAGGATCAAAACCATAACTTTATGTTTAGCATAGATCAAATCTTAGAAAGTAGATCTAATCTCCATGAAGATTCAAAAACATGAGAAAATAAAATAATAAAGGCGGAAACGTACCTTGATCTATGATTTTAATTCCTTAAATTTTTGGGATGGATAAAATCTTTCAAAAGATCCGTATGCCTCTAGAGTTTTTCTCTACTTGAAGGGATCTCAAAGAGAAGAAAATGATACGTTCTTTTAGAGACTATGATCCCTTAAATAATAACTGAGTTATTCTTTTTTTTTTCAATTTGGTCCTTCATCAAATTAAAAATTACATAATTATCTTTACACATTAAATCTATGACAATTTATAACATTTTAGTTCAATAATTAATTTTATTAGATCACAATAATTTGGACTATACTTTAAGATAGCCATACACGTTAAATTCACATATGTGAGCCCACACATGTTGAATTATTTTCAATAGAAATCTGTTACTTTTTCATGACGGGGGTTCGGGTCTCGAGCAGCAATCATGAAAGCACGGAATGATGAAGCTTGAGCATCTGTCGTTCTGTGAGCTCCGTTCCATCCGGCGGCCGTCCCTTCCTGCTCTTAGCATCTTGGTGTGCGAGGAGGTTGGTGTTGGAGAAGCAAGTGGCAACGGTGAGACAAGCTCAGCAGTTTTGATCTCCATGGAACCATCATGCATATCCTTATTGAGTACACCCATTGACAGCCTTTTTACGACAGTGTGTGTTGGACTTGCATGCAAGAAGATGAAAAAATGAATGATTTTGGAATTTGAAAAAAAAAAGAGAGATTTGGAGTTAAATTTTGCAAAAGTATACTTTTTCTAATTACAGTCGTTATCACTGTTTTGGACAACTATAATCTATTATTATTATTTTTTTTATTTTATTGAAGTCTGATTGTACACTGCATACCAGATATTGAATAATAGTTACTTGCATATCAAAATACTATTATAATTAAGAAGTGATCATCTATAGCTTTCTAACAATGTTAACTGTTCAGGGGCGGCTCAATTTTTAGGGAGACCTTAGGTCAAAATTTCAAATGGGCCCTTTTAAAATATACTTTAAAAAGTAATTAATATTAACTAATATTTTATTTAATTATTATTTTATTGAAAAATAATTCTTTTAGCTTTTTAAGATGCAAAATTTTTAATTAAGTTTTTGTATTCAAATTTTGCTAATGTATCTTTTTTTATAGAGCAGTTGCAGGCCCTGCCGTCAGTTTGAGGTCTGGGCGAGGGGACGGTGAAGAGCGAGGCTGCACAGAGAGAGTTTTAATTTTAAAAAATTCTCTAATTATAATTAAATAGTTAGGGAAAGTGAAAAAGACAACTAAGAAAGTGGAAGAGACTCCTCTTTAATTTTAATTAAATAGTTATAGGGAGTGGAGGATATTAGCTTGGAAAAGTGGAAGAAACTCATACTTTTCCTGTTAATATAAAAATGAAAAGGGGAAAAAAAAATCAAAAAAGCGTGAATGAAAGGATTCAAACTCGCACAGGCAAAGCCCACACAATTTCTAGTCATATCCAATAACCACTCCGCCCACTTGAATAAATAAAAAATATTTTTATATTTTATATTTCTTATTTTAGTTAAATACTAATTTACACTATAATTTTGGAGGCCCTATTATGTTTGAGGGCCCTAGACGACTGCCTCGTTTACCTAGAGGTTGAGCCGCCCCTGTAACTGTTAAAGACAAAATCTTTTAATATTTCGAAGTAGGTGATGAACTTTCAGTTTGGCTGAAGTGTCTCACTTTCTAACACTTCTTTTGTTAGGATACGTCTAAGAAAAATGAAGGAAAATAAAGTCTCTCCCCGATCAATGTTTGACAGGTCAAATAAGTTATTTATGCCCCTACCCAAAGAGGTGAAAAATGTGAAGAGAAAGCAAAACCCAAGGAATGTCCTCGACTCATTTAAAATGCTTTATTAATATAAGTGATTTTTCTGTTTTTTCCCCTCTACCTTTCTACTTTCCAAAAACTATTACATTATGTCATATTAACTCTTCACACCTTACGTTTTTCCAAAATATACTTGTTATAGAAAACTTAACAAAAAACACATCTATTAACTTCTTAATTTATTTTGAATTGTCAAGTGCAAAATATGCCATAAGGCTCATAGTACATGCCAAAAAACACTAGTTGGAAATACATCCAAGTATCAAATGTTAAGATTAAATTTGTACAAGTTGAGTTCCAACTTATATAAAAAAAAAAAAAAAATCAAAAATGAAGAGAGACAAACTTTAAAACATTTACCCAATTATTCCACTAATAAAAGCGTACGTAAGGACAAATGAGACATTCAATATGAAATTGAAACATACAACTGATACAGTAGATAAACACAATACAATACTTAGAAATTTAACTTGTGCTAAATAAAAATTTACGCACAAGATAGAAAATACATGACATAGGTTTGAGAGGAAACACCTAATACAAGGAAGAAAAATGCAAGAGTGGACCACACATTATGACTTAATGTCCACAATATCCTTATTAGATATTATCTTCCTACTATTCCCACCACCACCACCTCCTCCACCTCCCACCTCCTCTTTCTCCTCTTCCTCCACCACCATCTCCTCCTCTTCCACCGCCACCACGACTTTCTTTTCCTCCTCCACCACTTCCATCACTTCTTATATCATTATTCCTATTCTTCCTCATCCACCGGCACCATGTCCACCTTTTCCTCCTGATCCATCATAGCCTCCTTTTTTCCACCGCCATCACCACCTCTTTTTCCTCTAACAACATTGTTGCCGCCGCCACCGCCGCCACTCTTCCCACAATCATAACTTCTTCTTGACTTTCTCCATCATCATCATCTCCTTCTTTTCTCCTATATCATCTTCTCCTCCTCTTGCTCCTTTACGCCCACCAACATGTTTTCTTTTATATCCTCTGATTGCTTAAAACCTGCATAAAAATACAAAAGTTCAAAAATGGTGCAAGGTTCTTAATTTTATCGTGATAACAAGTGGCTATGCGGGTCGTGAACCACAAGGAGGGACTTGCGATGAAAGTATATTGTAAGTTCTTTTTTAAGTTATAAAAAATAGTTAAAAGTTCTTCTATATTCTTTAAAAAGAAAAGAGAAAGAAAGCTATATTAATTTGGAGAACGTGAAAGATATGAGAAGATGGTGATTGTAGAAAATAGAAAACTTAGTTAAAGAAAAAAATAAAAGGAGTAAAAAAAAAAGAGAGAGTTGGTGATTGGTAGTGATCTAAACTAATGAATTAAAAGAATGAAAAACTAAAATACTTACCTATTTGGTGCTTGCATACCTTTGATCCGTTGCAATGATTAACCTTGGCTTGAAGGCGATCGAAGTATGACGATAGGATCTTTCCCATTCCTATGCTAAACTAAGAAATTAAGATGTAAGCTAAAACTAATTTTGAAATGGCTATCCATCGCCATAAGCCATCGACGACACTTGCATGGGAAAGACCAATTGAGGCTATTAGAGTCATTTGGATTTACAAGCTCCTCAGAGGGAAGTAGAAAAAATAAAAATGAAGAATAAGAAAAGTAAAAGAAGAACATAAAAGTGTAAAATTCGATTAAATAAAGTAACAATGAACGAAAGGAATAACACTTACACTGATGTCACTCTTGATATAGTCTTCATTCTCATTCTCTCATGAAGCTCTCTTCTCCTGTGAATTACATAAATAAAAATAAAAATTACATGAAAAGAAAAATAAAAACCTACATAAAACTAGAACAATAACCTAGCCTAGAATCTATGTCTGATGAATGGTGCCCCTTTGCTTTCTGAAGATGGTATTTATAGGTTGAAATGGATAAGGGAGAGCATATTTGAAGATGAAACCAAATCACTGGCCCAACAGAAAATATCTTCTGATAAAGTTGGAGATAAGGTTGGAGAAATGAACAAAATCGCTTTCCAACAGAAAATATCTCTGATAATATCTCTTTTGGATCTCTGGATTTTGATAAGATCCCTTTGATTTTTCAAGCTAACAACAATGATTCTTCTAAATCAGATTTTAACTGTATTTATTTGGCTTTATCTTCAGTTAACTAAATAGATCCAAGTAAATTAGAATTTAACTGTCTTTTATTTGGTCTTATCTTCTCTCCCTTTATTAAGACAAACTTGCAAAATAAGACATTAAGATAAGAAATTAGCAAGATTTATTACAGGATAAATGTGAGAATATAATAAAAATAATACAAAATACATGTACGATCATCCTCCACCATCTTCTCCTTTACCACCACCCGTATCTCTTCCTCTGTACTCATCTTCACATCTTCTCCTTTAACTCTTCTATCATCATCTCTAGTACTTCCCTTTCCTCTTATGTCGTCACCATCTCCTCTGATTTCTCCATCATATGACATACTTCTCTAGAAGCACAATTAGGAAATATTAATACAACAAGTTCTTGAGAGATATCAGGGAACAACTAATTAGATTTATAACTGCAACTAAATATAGGGAGAGAGTGTAAAATGTTATTGGTAAAGTTTTTTAAATTCATTGGAGAAGATAGCCCAAAATTGGAAGTTCAACAGCGTGCCCAAGAAGACGAAGCATGGCAGAAGACAGAGACCCGATCAACGGCCGTGCACAAACATGAACATTAGAGAAAAGTGTTTAATGGTTGACTGCTTAGTCGACCGCTTAGAGGGAGCAGCGCAGTAGAAGATAGTTGGTCGACCGCTGGATTAATCATCCAAAACATGAATTTTGGCTCTGCAAAGCTAGTGACGACTACCTAATAGATTGTCCAGAGCGCAGACTTGAACCTGCACAGAGAGCAGTCGATCGATCGTCATCGCACGACAGTTCTGAGCAGTTTCTTATTTGGATTCTGGGTTCGTTTCTTATCCCAATTCAGATCTATTGATTTTCTTCTCTTCATAAATTTTTTGGCTATATAAAGAAGAGTATTTTCCCCAATATTTGTAACTGGAATTGATTATTTAATAAGATCTCTCTCTTTTCTTTTGCCTTGAGGACATAGGCAATTGCCGAGCCTTATTAAATCTATGTTTTCTCGCTTTATTTCTCTCTGTTTTGATCTTACCAACTTGTGACTATTCGACGACAATACTCTGATATTTGTACGTAGACCTTCGGCGGGTCCCCACAAGTGGTATCAGAACTTTTCGAATTTCGACGGGGAGTTTTGTTCGGGTGGAGCAAATCACTTGGAAACTGTTCGATGATTTCGTTTGGAGGCAAATGCCTGATCTTTATCTATTTGGATTTGTTTTTACTAATTATTTCTGCATTACTTTGCTGGATATACTAAAGGAGATTACCAGGAGCAGTCAACCCATAGTGAATACTGTGAATAATCATTCATCAAAGATTGACGTGATGAAATTTGATGGCACGAACTATTTTGGCATGTAGAGTGTAATGCCCCGATCCCAAGGATACGGAGACGTTATGACGACGTACATACGCGAGGTGAAAATACACTCACGCGTACGTTAAGCCTCAGTACAAGACATAGCCTCTATATAGATAAGAGTTCCAGTAGGAAATAAGTACAAGAATACCTGCAGAAAGGGGTTAGTGATCATAACAGATATAAAAATAGGGATAACTAAGATAACAGGAACAAAGCACAATGATACCTATGAAGGGTCTCGATGGTAGAGTCTCCTATGTGAATCCAATGAACTAGCTGACCAAACGATAACTCGAATTTTCAACCTGGGCATGCAAACCCAGGGTCGTCAGAAAACGACCTAGTGAGTGGTAAAATGAAGGAGGTAGTAACATCTACTATAGTAATACAAACACGATAATAATATATAATTTATGATGTTGTATTAGTGATACCATACAATAAGCATATAGAATAAGTAGTAGAAATATATAAACATGTCATCTTTTAATACCATCACTACCTAGCCGGTTATCATCAGGTCCTGTCTATAGTCGTATCCTGTTTATTTAATAAATAATATTTTCTAGTGGTGACATAATATAAATGAACATGCAGATGGGCATATGCAATATAACCATAATACGGTGTTGTGCATAAACAGTAATGATGTCTGCAAGGTATACAGAAAATAAAATATATGCAATGAAGAGTATACACATACATGAGTAGTATGCTACCACAGAAAGTGTAACATGTACCAGGTAAAGTAACAAAGTATACATGTAATATGATAGCGGATAAAAGATTAGGTATAGTAACAAGTACGACTAAACAATAGTATATATGTATCAAGCAAGTCATGTTATTTATCCAATAGTAGCATGCCTGCTATTTTAATCAATCTCTTCCAGTGTCCCATACCACTGGCAGTTCATACTGGAGCCCGCACTCCAGTCGAACCCATCCGGACATGGCATACGGATATCATTATCCAAACGAGAGAGTGATCAAATAACAAGTGTTCTCGACGACACTATATATCCTTTTATTATGTTCATTGGAAACCAACTGGTCGAGGAGCTCTAGTCAGGTGGGTATATCCCGTGCATACCCGGGATAACGGCCTTAAACAGACCCCTGGCTGCTGAGACCAGGGCCAGCCCGCTAAGGCTGTAACATGTAATGGAAACTCAATGAGTTAAAACAATAACGGGAAACGGGAGCTCATGAGTTATAACAGACGGTAGCCAGCACTACCCCGTCACCTGCAGTGGGACAAACAATGGATCCAGACATTCACCCGACAAGATCTAGTCAACCGTCAAGTCTCCCCCATACCCAAGTTCTCTTTATTATCTTTCACTATACAGTATATCAGGAACAAGTACAGGATATGGTACATGTAACACGATAATATAACATGAGCACTGTTGATAGCACAAAACACGATAACGGGGAACGGGAACAATAGATGTGGGATTCCACATATCGCATATCAACAGCTCATGTATCCAGTAACGGGAATATCAATATCAGTAACGGAAAATGTTCATGTACCGGGAATACAGGAAGATACATGCAACAATAATACATGCAATATGAACGGTAATCTATATGACGAATATAAGAACAAACACTGCATGTATACCGGTAAATATATATATATATATATATATATATATATATATATATATATATATTATATATATATATATATATATATATATAATAGTGATTCATGAACATGCTATACTAGGGTCATGTGTAACAGTGATGTGTAAACATGCTGGGTACCGAGCATCCATGTAACGATGATAACAATAATATGGAATGCGGTATTCTGTGAATTGGTGTATCCGTGTACCAGTGGAACATATATGTGTAGCAATAATCCGTGTAACATATTTGTGTATCACTAGTACATGTAATACCAGTGGTCAGTGTATAATGTAATCCCATGTCTAGTGAACTACAGTAGCCGTGTACTGATGATACCAGTGCATGAAATAACGGTGTTGAGCATTCATGTCTAGTGACAGTGTAGTTCCGAGAGTATCTGTGGATCAGTATATATGTAACGTAACTGTGATACAATACATGACATAATAGTGTCCAAGAATATGGTGAAATAGTGGCCCGGATGTAAGTGGTACATGAATATGACATAATAGACATCCAGTGTCACAATCAACGTCTTTTAGTTACTCAATACAGTGTTTTAATAATGTTTACAATTGATTAAATATTAACGATGGGGATTTATTGGCAATCATGTTTTATTTAAATAAAGCAACCAAGTTTAAGCAATATGATAAAAATATAGTTTATAAAATAAAAATACTCACAAACTAACTACGAAAAGGTAGCTCTCTTTCCCACGATCGCTACGGATCCAGAATCGTCCAATTCGGAGTCTGAATGCTCCAGATATTGCCCGAATACTAAAGCATAATAAAAAGGGTTAAATATATAATAAATAAGGATTTAAAATGCAACAAGTATTATTTAATAGGGGGTTTTATGGAAAATTACCTTTATTGGGTTTTGGATGCGGGTTTGGGCTATCAACGGGTTGGGTTTGGATCCAATACCCAAACCCATTAACATAAGTGATCGGTTATTGGGTTAACTGGTTCCAAACCAACCAATAGGGTAATGGGTTCGGGCCCATACCCGAACCCAACAGCCGACAGCAGCAGTAGCGGCAGCGGCCACTGCTGCTGCTCCTCTGCAAGCCGGCCAGCCAGCCTAGCTGGCCGGTGACCAGTGAGACCCGCCGGCGGTGGGTCTAGCCGCCGGCGGCGATCACAGAGTGAGCGAGTGAGAGAGAGAGAATGAGAGGGGGCAGCGGCAGCAGCGTGCCGCTGCTGCACACCGTGGCCGGCCAGTGAAGCTGGCCTGCGGCGAGGAAGCCCCGCCGGCAGCGGATCTGGCCGCCGGCGACGGTCAACGAGGGGAGAGAGAGGGAGAGAAAGAGAGAGAGAGAGAGGAAAAGAAAAACTGGAAGAAAGAGAAGAAAAGGAAGAAGAAGAAGAAGAAGAAGAAGAAAAGAAAGGAGAAGAAGAGGAGGGGCGGCGGTGGCGCCGGCCGGGCTGCGGCGCCTGCGGCCGCCGGCGCTGGCAATGGGTCAGGCCCCCTTTTGGGTCTGCACAGAGAGAGGTAGAGAGATAGTGAGAGAGAGAGAGAGAAGAAAGAGAGAGATAGAGAGAGGAGAGAGAGAGTTGAGAGAGAGAGGGTTTTGAGAGAGTTTTAGAGAGAGAGGTTTTATAGGGAGAGAGAGAGAGGGAGAGGCGGTGGAATGGCGGTGGCGTGGAGAAGAATCCAGAGAAGAAGAGAAAGAAAAAGAAAAGAAAGGGAAAAGATTGGTTTATATATATTTAATTAATATTATTTTATTCCGTAAAATTTGACTAGCTCCGAACGATGCCCAAAAATTATAGAAAATAGAGAATATTATCCTAAGACGTAATATAAAAATGGTTTAAAGAAATTTAATCTAATTTACAAATTAAAAATCTTGAAAGGTATTGCCGATATTGGGCGACACCGGGTTGGCCCAATTTTCGATAAATTCAAAAAAATTCTCAAAAATAGCCTAACATAGATCGTATGATTCTAAGACACAAGGTGAAAGCGGATTCTCAAAATTCTACTCCATTTGTGAAATAAAAATCGTAGAGCCGATTATCGGTATCGGTTGACACCGACTACGGAGATTTTTCAAAATATTTCAAAAAAAATTTCAGAAAATCCTGAAAAATCTACAATAATAGAAAATAATATTTGAAACTAAAATCGGCTCAATCTGACTATCAGAAAGGTCAAATCAATATTATACATCGTATCGCGTATTGATACTGTAATACGTATATCGGGGAGCAGGGGGTTACATAGAGATGCAAGATAATGGACGTGCTAACAATGTCAAACCTCGAAGATTCTCTACATTTGGAGGAAAAACAGGAGAAGGCTTCTGAAAAGGACCATGACAATATGAATAAGATGGCATATGGCATCATAAGATTTATTAATACAAACTATCAAGTATCATGTGATGATTGAGACTTCAACGAAGAAGATATGAGAGATACTAGAGGGCAAGTACTTGACCCAGAGCATAAAAAAATCGCTTGCACCTAAAGAGGCAGCTTTACTGCTTCCAATTGAAGAAAAATATCTTGATCGTGAAAATATGAATAACTACATGAAGCTTCTTGCGGATTAGCCAACACGGATGTGGTGATCGAGGAGGAGGACAAGGCATTGATTCTTTTAAGTTCTCTTCTTTATGAGGATTATGAGACTTCATTCTCACCCTAATCAATGGTAAACAATCCCTTGATTATATTGAAGTTTTCCTGCTTTTGTAAAGTATGAATTAATAAGGAAGGATAAAAAGTTCTCCAATAGTACATCGACAAAAGAATTGATGGTAAAAGGGAGGAGTTTCACTCGAAAGGGCAAAGGTGATCGTAGGAGATTGAAATCCAGAGCTAGTTTTAGGGATCTGAAGAAGAACCAGTGTGCCTTCTGTAAAGAGTTAGGATACTGAAAGGTTGATTATCTAAGGATCAAAGATAAGAAGAGGGAGTCGAAGTCCGAGGCAAATTTTGCACAGATGGTAAGTACAAAAGCTGGTGATACTTCACATGCAGGTGGATCAGACTTAACCTCGTCTTTATCGTCATTCTCAGTCACTACTCTTATTTTTGGTTACTCAGGTGATTATGAGTGGATACTAGATATTGACATTACCTATCATGTGTGTCGAGAATTGATTTTTGATTAGTATCCAATTCTGCATTATTCATATCGCAGTTTTTGCCTGATTTATAATAAAATATTGTTCTTACCTGTGTTTTGGTATTTTATGCAGATAAACAAGAGTATAGGGGCAAAGTTACAATAAGAGCTTAAATAAACTCATTTGGATAATTAATCTAGATTTCTTAAATCCCAAGTTAAAAGAGCTTTTAGAAGAAACATTAGATCCTGAAATTGAGGATGATTATGGAGAAATAATGATCCAATATACGCAAAATCAGACATATAAAGAAGACTCTAGAAGCCAAAAACATCTACAGTCAAAAGATTAGTGTTGACACTCTGAAAAGACTAAATTCTCAGACAACATTTCAACTGGTTCGAATGATATCTAAACTTGTCGATATT
Organism: Agave tequilana; assembly: GCA_038442645.1. Taxonomy (NCBI): domain Eukaryota; kingdom Viridiplantae; phylum Streptophyta; class Magnoliopsida; order Asparagales; family Asparagaceae; genus Agave; species Agave tequilana. The sequence goes on from JAVJIF010031492.1 coordinate 262,022, forward strand.
TGTAAAAGACAAGTCGTAGACAAGCTGACGATCAATTTCTATCCATCCTCAAAGAACAAAACAATGACTCGAATCTTACCAATTCATTAAAGCAGACAATAAGCCAAGTATTGCTTTTGAAGAGGTCTATGCAGACCTATGAGGCTAAGTCAATTCAATACTTAGCCTCATATGAATCCAAGGGGATAGCTTCGCATGAAGCTTTACATCCTTGTTTAAGGGCTAAGTTTATGGCCCCGCACGAAGCTCTTCAGAGCATCTCAAAGAGCTAACTTGTTTGTGACATGTTGCTTTCGGAGAAAATAAAACTTCACTTGTGCAATACATTCTCTGATAAAGTAGTTCTTGAAGCAGATGAACTATTTTGCATAATTAATGTTGCTAATGTGTCCTAATTTATATATTTCTCTTCCGTCAAATTGATATTGATGTTGTCACACCCCGTTATCCCAAATACACTGGAGTGGAGACGTGACGATAGTCGGTGACGTATATATGCAAGAAAATATCCCACGTGTACACGCTAAGCCTAATGTAATTGAAATAAGTTATATAAATCAACTATAGTGGCAATAAAAATCACGGTAATAATATATACAAAATTTTCACACATGAGAATATTATTTTATGAACAATCAAAGAGAATAAAGCTGAGTCCAAACAATATAGAGAATCAAGATAATCAACAAGAATAAGGAAAAATAAGAAATGATACCGAAACTAGACGATCAAGTAGGAGACTTGGAGCCCCTCGCAATGCGCGTGATACCCTCTAAATACCTGATCAGTAAAATAAAATATACATGGACATAGATATGCAAATTCAGGGGAGTCAATAAGCTCCCATGAGTGTATAAAATGAGAAAAGGTGATATAATACAATATAATAATAATAGTCAAATCATTAGGACACTATAGCATGTTAAATGTAAATGAATAGTAATGAAGACAATATACACTAAAAATATATGATACAATCCGGTGTCTATTATAGCATATATATAACAAGTGCCTATCATAAAATCTATATCACGAGTTATCATATATCAATTTTTATTTTCATTAATTATGTCAGCGGATATCAATTTTCATATGCAGTAAACACATCCAATACCACGCCTACTGCATGTGTCAATTGGGGTCCTGTGTTATTAAAATTGATCGGTAGAGATGTTTAATTTTAGATAGGGTCAGTATATACCTGAAATCACGGCACAATCACCTGATGTTGAACCAGGTCCTTCCACTAGGTAGTCAATAACAATAATAATATAAACGATACGGGATGCCAGTCATCCCCCAGAACCCTATAATGGACTGTACTTGGGCTGTGCAACCTGCATCTTAGGTCCACCCAAAATACAGACGTTGTCTCTCCTTTCAATTTCTTCAATTCCTGTATAAGTTGTCTAATTATATTATTATTCAATCCATGTTACCTAGATTACTCGGATGATACAGTGATAACAACAATAACAATATCAATAACAATATAACAGTGTAATAATATCATGATGTTACTATATAACAATAATTCTCAGTAATTTCAGTAACATTAATTATACTATAACGTGTCGGGATACTTATTCATCAATATACAGTCTCATCTAAAATATCAAAATCTCATCGCTATATACTAAGATATAACAGTAACTGGCTCATAATCTTTGATCTCAATACAATTACCATAACATTAATTATTAAATTTATTATCATACTACAATTTCAAAAAATGATAAAATAGTCTATCATTTTTATTACTTCATGCTAATCCTCTATATCCATCAGTTTATTCAATCTCAAAAATAAATACCCCGCTCTAGCTAATCAAATCACATTATTCAATCCGAACAAGACCATCGATACACTCTAGCTTCAATCGAACTCAACCATAAGATCCAAACACTAATGTAACTATCAAATGGATATATGTATAGTTTAATAATTCAGGCTAATCCAATCTACACTTATTCCTCAATCTAAAGTCAACTCCACTCCAATACAATCCATCGATTAATCCAAGCAACAAGAAATTCAATCTTTTAATAAAGATACGTCTTATTTAATCAATCCTTAATATCCACTTGTATTCTCGTTAAAATTAATCATTAATAAAGAAAAATCAAGTCTGATGAATAACTCACACAAGAACTCACACGTTTAACCATAACACAATTAGTCAATCTCAAGATCCAATCAGCTTTCAATCTAAATTTATCAAAATCAGATCTGAATCAAAATATAAACCACTAAATAATAATAAATGAAATATCAATATCTCAGTAACAATTATTGAATCTGAGTGCATCTGACATCTAGAATATTTCTAATCTATCATCACCAAAATACTCTACTCTCCAACAATATAATAATCCGACACTATTACTCAACAGTATATCTATAAATTCACTATTCAACTAATCTGATGTATTCTTCAATTTTAAGTCAAATTCTATTCTAATAAAAGTCACTGACTAATCCAAACATTAACAGATCCAATAATTTCAATAATCTTAAAATCGATAAAGAGAAATACCCATATGTCCGTGACAAAATACTGAGTCCACTTTTGACACTCCAAAAAGATAAATACTCAGGCACCACTTCAACCGGTCCGAACGATGTCTAACTTGTCAACACTTTCAAAAGACAAATTGCAGACAGGCTGAAAACTTGTCCATCCCTAATGGACAAGACAGTGATTTGGACTCCACTGATCCAGTCAAACAGACAGTAAGCCAATTGTTGTCCTCTAAAAAAATTCAGGAAGCTAAATCCCTAGCTTCGCTGCAAACTATATTTGCAAGCTTTGCCTGAGGCTCTTTATAACTCAGTTGAGAGCCATCTTCTAGCTCCGCTGAGAGCTTATTTCTAAGCTTCGTTGCAAGCTTTGCATATCTCTGATAAAAGCTAAGTGCCAGCTTCGCAATAAGTTCAGTAGCTCTGCTGTAAGCTTAGCTTCCATGAAGCTCTTTTCTTAGGTCCGATGTGAGCTAACTACGCCGCGAGCTTATATGCTTATTTTTTACCATTTAAATCTCAGCACGAGATTGATGTGATCCTTATCATATATTGGCAGGTATTTACCTTGATCCATCGCTCCTCAATCAGTTGGAGAGGATCAAGGCAAATCTCCAGATTAGTGGAGAAAATCAAGGGATTGTTGCAACAAATCCTAAGCCAGTTGGCTAAATGACTCCACGCGGGGGTCTCTAACTTCGCTCCAGCTACAATTAGCTTCGCCACGAAGTTATTTTGGCTTCAGGAGCAAAACTAGATCAGATTGATCAAATCAATCTACTAGGAGGGGTCATTAAACCCTATACTGCCTATAAATAGCCCATTGCTAGGTAGGCTATGGGCTACCGGCTGCCGACTGGAGATTCTCAAGATGAGGCTGGACTTCTCCCATCCCTAACTTTTGAGCTCTTTTAGAAAACCTTACTTCTCTCTTTCTGAGTGCTAATATCCTAAAGATCTTCCTCCCACAAAGGATTTGTAGAGCCAGGTGTGAAGGAAATCCCTTCGAAAAACTCAAACCACTGGTATTATCAATGGAATAAAATGGTCGCGCGCTGACTAGACTTCACCGGTGTACTCTCTCAAAAAATCTGAGAGAAGAGAGCTCTTGTAATTTTTATTCATTTAATCAATTACTTATAATTCTAATCGAATTTTGTAAGGTTTCCCACATTACAAATCAATGAAAAATAAGATGATGACTCTGCTGGGCAAAATATTCTTCAACAACAAGAAGAGAACGCCACAATGTGATGGTGAGACCCCGGGTGTACAGCTGAAATCTTGGTCATCTAATTTAACCAAGAGAAGGTTGAGCAACTTCTCTCCGAGGGTGGTTCAAGCCCTACCAGTGCACACAACTGAAATCACCTAGGGGGTGAATATGTGATAATGCTAATCAATGCACAAATTTAAAATGATATGATGCAACGATCACCCAAAACAAGATTAGAAGCCGAATACCCCGTGAAGGGGTCTGAATTGTTTCCTCGTGATTCCTCTAAATAAGAGTTTGAGGTGCACAATGCAATCTTATTGTGAGAGTATTGATCGACAATATAATAATGAATGGAAAGCAAGTAAATAACACAAATAAACCAATTGCAAACACAGAGATTTGTTTTGAGGTTCGAGCACCTAGCTCTACGTCCCCGCCTTCACCCAGAAGGATTTTCGAACCACTATAACTTCCACAAAGGATTACAACCATAAGGGAGTACCCAACTCCTCAATCATACTCCTCTAATCCAGAGGTAGTGAAGCCACAAATACAATAATATCTTGGTGATCGAAAGACCACAAACTCTCTTTTGAAAAACTTTTCCCTTACAAAACTCTAGAGAATAATGTATAGGATTGAAGCTCAAGTTTTGTAAGTGAAAAATAAAATAAAATTAAAGAGAGTTTTGAATCAAAAACTTCAGAGAAAAGAGAGAATTTTAAGCACAAAAATTGAGAGCAAAAACTTCTTTTGAATAGACTCAAACTTTGATTTCTTTTGCAAAAATTATTGTGTTCTTCTCAACCCTAATCATCCCTATTTATAGGATAAAGGGAAGGACTAAAAGGTAAAGTGTTATTATGAATAATCAGAAAAGATTAGACCCAAATCCAGCCCTAAAATTCGTTTGGAGAAGAAAAACACGTTTTAAAACGTGTTTAAAAAACTAGCCGTTAAGGCTGAAAATTTGCTCACGGTCGACCGGCCGGTCAACCGGTTTTCAAAAATATATGACCGTTGCCAGCTCATGGTCGACCGTCCCAAACAGAGACTAACAGTGCTTTCAGTCGGCCGAAACTCGGTCGACCGACATGGGGCCCGGTCGACCACCCGGTCGACGTGCACACATGTACACATCCAAACGATCAGAAGCGCAGTCGACCGCCTGGTCGATCGTTCTGACCTGAAACAGAGCCGGTCAACTGTCCGGTCGACCGCAACAGGTCAAAGCAGTTTATATTTTAGAATATTTTTGAAGATCTAATAATTTTCAAAAATAGTTTTTGGTCAAGACTAGGTACACTACATAAAATAGAGTTTGCAAATATTAAAATAGGTTTATAGAAATATTTTATATAAAGAAGAAATATCTTTTAAAAAATATGTGTAAAATCTTGTGTGTGGGGAAAATTGAGCTTCAACACTATACACTATCCTTTAACAAACTAAAGTATAAAAGAAGTCTCCGAGCTGCATTACGCCAAGCTAGAGCCTCCTTTCCTATGAAAATGTCCTCTTGCGCCATCAACCAATCAACATGCTTTTAGCGCAATTTACCTTGCAATATGCTTGAAACCATCAATACTTGTTCAAATCTGAAACTCATTCTAAAATAAATTATTAGTACCAAATACCTTCTATGTGTTTTGTTATCATCAAAACTTATACAAATTTAGAGTGTAACCTTTTGGGCTAACAATCTTCCCCTTTTTGATGATGATAAAACATATAGGTTATAACACAAGATATAAAAGAGAGGTAAAAACACTCCCTCAAATAATGCTCTATATAAACAAGTATAAAACAATTCATTATGAGAAAAATTTTGAATTTTTGAAATTTTTTGAAAGCAACCATAAAACACCAAATCTGAAACACCAAATTATAAACCATAAAACACATATTTCTCCCCCTTTTTGTCATGCATCAAAAAGGGATATGTTAGCAAGAAAACTTCCTTATTCAACAACACAAACATTTAGTTCACCACATATAAAAAAAATCTATTATAGTCAAGTGGTTTAGTAAAAATATCGGCAAGTTGAAAATCGGAAGAAACATAATCAATATCAATATCACCTTTCTCAAAATGATCTCTAAGGAAGTGATATCGAATCTCAATGTGCTTGGTCTTACTATGTTGATTTGCATTCTTAGTCATATGAATAGTACTAGTATTATCACAAAATATTTTTATATGATCATAATGCAAATCATATTCAAGGAGAGTATGTTTCATCCAAAGGACTTGTGCACAACAAGTCCCCGCCGCAACATACGCCGTCTCGGAGGTTGAGAGGGCTACCGAATTTTGTTTCTTGGAAGACCATGAAATAAGACAATTACCAAGCAATTGACATGTTCCACTAGTACTCTTCCTATCCACTCTACAACCCGCATAGTCGGCATCTGAAAAACTCATCATTGAGAAATCTCTGATTTTCGGATACCATAAACCCATTCTAATAGTGCTCTTAACATAACGAATAATGCGTTTTACCGTAATTAAATGAGATTCTTTGGGACAAGATTGGAATCTAACATAAAGACCCACACTAAATATGATATCCGGCCTACTAGCCGTTAAATACAACAAAATACCAATCATGCTTCTATATAATTTTTTATCAACACACTTACCTTGGTCATCCTTATCAAGCTTAGTGGTGGCGACCATGGGAGTGTTGCAAATTTTGAGTCTTCAAGCCCAAATTTCTTGATGAGTTCCTTGGAGTACTTGGCTTGACATATGAAAATCCCGTTACGCATTTGCTTGATTTGGAGTCCAAGAAAATAGTTCAATTCTCCCATTAATGCATCTCAAATTCACATTGCATACATTGTTCAAACTCCTTGCAAAGTAACTCATTAGTAGAACCAAAGATTATATCATTAACATATGTTGGAATTATAAGAATGTGGCTACCAAATGTTTAGTAAATAATGTGGTGTCTACTTTGCTTTTAACAAAATCATTTGAAAGAAGAAAACTAGAAAGCCTTTCATACAAGCTCTTGGAGCTTGGTTTAAACCATACAATGTTTTAGCTAGTTTGAAAACAAAATTTGGATGAACATGATCCACAAAACCGGGAGGTTGTTCAACATAAACTTCCTCATCAATAAAACCATTGGAAAATGCGCTTTTTACATTCATTTGAAAAAGTTTAAAATTTTATAAGATGCATAAGCTAGTGTGATCCGTATGGCTTCTAGCAGTGCTACGGGCGCAAAGGTCTCCTCAAAGTCAATTCCTTCAACTTGAGTGTAACCTAGGGCCACTAACCTAGCCTTATTCCTAATAACATTTTCTGACTTATCTAACTTGTTCCTAAAAATCCACTTAGTACCAATTATTGGTTTATCATGGGGTCTAGGAATAAGGTGCTAAACTTAGTTGCGCTCAAATTGATTGAGCTCATCTTGCATAGCTAGCAACCAATATGAGTCACCCTCTGCTTCGAGGATGTTTTTGGGTTCAAAATGAGATATGAAAGTATAATTCCCACACAAATCATGGAGTTTGGAGCGAGTGGTTACCCCTTTTGATACATCACCTATGATGAGATCTTTGGGATGATTTGAGGCGTATCTCCAATCTTTAGGAAGTAGTTGTGATTGTTCCACTTCATCCTTTTGAACTTCACCAATGGGTTCTTACTTGTCTTCTTGGATGGGTGAGTCCTTCAAGGATATTTTCTCCATGTCCTCACCTAATGAGTCAATCTCTACAACATTCTCAGTAATAGCATTAGATTCTTCAAATTTAACATGCATAGATTCTTCAATAGTATGAGATGATTTATTGAACACTCTATATGCTTTGCTAGTATTAGAATAACCAACAAAGATTGCTTCATAAGCCTTAGCATCAAATTACCCAAATTATCTTTGGTGTTCAAAACAAAACACTTGCATCTAAAAACTTTAATGTATGAAACATTTGGTTTTCTTAAATGATAAATTTCAAAAGAGGTTTTGAAAGTATTTTTACACAAATAAAAACAGTTTGAAATGTAGCATGCGGTGTTTACGGTCTCGGCCCATAAGTATTGAAGGAGCCCATATTCACTTATCATAGTCTTAGCCATTTCTTAAAGAGTTCTATTCTTCCGTTCAACTACTCCATTTTGTTGTGGAGTTCTAGGACATGACATTTCTGAAAAATCACCTAGAGAGGGGGTGAATAGGTGACGATGCTAATCTAGTGAACTTAATGCGGAATTTAAAAACTAATTGCAATTACAACAATGATGCACACACAAGCAAGTATAAGATATAGCAATTTGCACAATACACAAAGTAAAGAGAGAGATAGAGAGAGAGTTAATGGATCAATCGCAAACACAGAGATATGTTATCGAGGTTCGAGCACCCAGCTCTACATCCCCGCCATCGACACACGAAGGATTTCTAATCCACTAGCTAGTTCACCAAGAACTCTCACAAGGAGTACCCAACTCCTCTCTTTACAATCACAACCTCCTCCTTGAGGCTCAACTCCAAGCCAACAATCACAACCTCCTCCTTGAGGCAAACTCAAAACCAATATAATCTCAACCTCCTCCACAACCACAAACCAATACAAGGATCACCTCACAACTTGAGGGATACAACCCAAAGCACAAAACTAAGAAAAGATTGGGTTACAACTTGGTGGTCTAAAACAACAACCACAAACTATATCTTCTCCCACACAAATATCCTATAGATTTAGATAGTAGATTTTGCTCAAGTGTGGAGGAAACCAAAGGAATGGAAATCAGAAATCACAAAGAAAAATCCTTGGGAAAAACTGAAACTAAGATAGAGAAGTTCAATCAAAATCTTTTCCCAAAACCCTTTCTTTGATTTTCCAAACCCTAATACAAACACCAAATAGATTGTTCAAATCAAGCTCAAAAACTTCTTTTGATTACAGTAAAAACACCAGAGAGTATGTAAAAATTCGCACAAAAAATCTTAGAGAAAAACTCTTGCAAATGGGGTATTTATAGGCTAATCCAGAAAATAGCCGTTGGCAGCAGAACTGCCAGAAATACCCTGGAGGTCGACCGCCCGGTCGACCACACAACGGTCATTTTTTGACTGTTGGCAGCTACCGGTCGACCGGCCCGGTCGACCGAAACAAACAGAGAGCAACTGCTCTCAGTCGGTCGACCGGCACGGTCGACCGGCTACAAGTGTAGCCAGCGTGCACGTATCCGTGCACGTCGGTCGACCCTGACGGTCGACCGGCTACATGGTGCGGTCGACCGTAACGGTCGACCGACCTAGCTTGGCAGACACTGTTCTGGTCAGCAAAAACATGAAATTTTAATCCTAAAAATTCTCATTAAATCTCTAAAAATCCACAAAAATAGTTTTATCATTTTGCATTGATATATAAACATGTGGTAAAAAGTTTAGCTCAAATATCAATCAATAAGGACTATTTTTGTGTTATAGAAATTTTTACCAAAAGCCAAAAACTATATTTTCTAAAACTTGAATTTTGAATAGAAAATACGTTTTGTCCAAAACACTTCCAGATACAAAAATATGATAATTAAACACTTTGAAGCATGATGCATATGGATAGAAATCCAATATGCATGAAACAAATATATATCATAGTTTTTGTCATTAATACCAAAATATGTTTTGTCAAAAATACCAAAACATATAACACATGAATAAAGGAGTCAAAACTAAGTTTGTCTAGGAAATTAAGCATGCATGTATATAGAACAAATCATATATACATTAAACCATGTAAACTTGTTTTGATCTATCTATCATGAAAACCAAGATCGGTTAAACCTAAAACCGAAAAAACAAAAAACCAATATTCAAAACATGAAACGTGTGTGTTGTGAACTTGAGCATTATCATACTATTCTAATCTTTACAATTTGGATCTAAACACAAACTAAACTAGGGATACCTAAGTCTTCTTGTAGAGCGCCGTCTCCAAGTTGACTCGGTCCAAACCGTGATTCACCAAGCTTGACTCCAATGAGTGCTAGATGTCATCTTTGATGCTTAGGCTCTTGAATCACCTTGTGAAAGATGTGTGGAAGCTTTCACCAACTAATATCTTGTTAAATATCTGAAACTTAAACATTGCAAGATTATTAGTACACATAACTACATGAGTTAATCATCATTAAAACTAGAGTGGAAGGCCTTTGGGCAGCAATCTCCCCCTTTTTGATGATGACAAAACTCATGGAGTTATATATGCATGGATTAAAGTAAAGCTTCAAAGAAGCTCCCCCTTAACTCATGCATAACAATAAAACATATAAGATATGCAATGAATGTTCTTAACCACATATAAACATGTTCTGGATACCAATTAAAATAAAACATAAACAATGAAACATGCTCTTGATACCAATAAAACAATAATATTGAAACCAACATATTATTACTAATGAAAACCAACTAAAACATATGCATAAATCAACCATGCATATAAACTACAAATTCTTCTCCCCTTTTTGTCAATCATCAACAAAGGGGTAAAAAACAAACATAATGAAAACAAATACTTCTCCCCCTAAATGTTCAAAACAAAGAAGTAATAAATTATTCCAAGGGGTAAAACCAAAGTCAATATGATATCAATTGAAAATAACAAACTTTGAGAAATGCCAAATCCTATTTGAAATAAAACAAGGCATTGAAACAAAATAACATTTTATATCAAAATGAAAACAAGTAATGTAAACTTGATACCAATAGATAATAAAAAATTGATACCAAATTACTTTAATATCATAAAGTTAGGGAGTGGGAAACAAAAACAATGGTAAACCAAATACCAATTGAAATATAAAATACGAGTTTTCTCCCCTTTATGAAATACCAAAAGAAAATATGCATAGGCTTGAAATAAGATACCAATTAAAAATTAAATCAATTGAAACATGATATTCATTAAAAATTCAAGCTTAGCAATCTTAAAATTATGATAAAGTTTGTATATGGATACCAATTGAAAAACTCAAGCTTAACATAACCAAAATTTGTGCTTCAAGATATAGGGATATAATAAGCACAAATAAATCATCTATATATGTATGTAAGAAATAGATACCAATTGAAATTGATACTATATGAAGTGTAAGCATACATATATAAAACAAAACATATATGAGTATACAAAAGGATGTCAAGATTGATACCAATTGAAAGAATTCAATGATACCAATTGAAACAAAAATAAGATCAAGTGTATGACTCATATCAACTACCACCCATTTCATGTTCAAGTTTAAAATGATTTTCATTATAAAGCATACATGAGCATGATCTCCCATCCAACCGCCCATAAATGGTAGGGGTTTTCAAAAATAGATTTGGAATTATAGTTTGTTTGAAAAACTCTACTCATGAAGAATATCACAACTAGTCATATGAATCAACTAGTACGAAATCCTTCAAGATAAAACACAAAGATTTTTCATGAAACATGAGAATCACATGATCACCAAACACTCAAAATCCATATAGCACCAATAGTATTCATGAAAATCAAATCATGAGAAAACATCAAAATAAGGTGAGTGTACAAGTGTTGTGAGAAACATATCATCATGAAAATGGACAATTAAGCTCAATATAGTAATCATCAAGATATGAAACATAAGTGAATCATGAAATCCATGAAAGTTCATCTAGGATGTGAAATCACCAATTGAAATCCATGATACTAATTGAAAAATCATCTAAAAAACATGAGCTTCAACATAAATGTGAGATCACTTAGAAACATGAAATTCATCCATATGATTTAAGCTTCAAGGCATATGTATGTCATGTACAAACTAAAGTATACATACATATCCTAAACACAATGAGTCCACAAAAGTATATGCATGAAGGCATGTGGCTCAAGGATGTACATGTATAGTCAATAGTTTGGACAAGGTACACATATACATGAAGTTAAACAAATAAACACGAAATTAAGAAAAACTAAATTTTCACCAAAACTAATTTCATTTCAAGGTATATGTATGAATTGCCAACACAATAAGTGTACATACATATCCCTAAATACAATTGAGTCCATATATATAGATTTGCATGAAAGGCAAATGACTCAAAGAGTATACATGTATATCTTAAGGTTTGGCAAAATAAACATATACATGAAATGAAAACACTTAATCATAGAAATCACATCAAAAATAGGAATACATGTTTGAATGCATGAATCATCAAAAACTAGACTATACTAGAACATCTAATGGGTACAAATAGGCATCCAAGTACAAACATATATAAAGGTTTATTTGTGTCCCACTACATGTGCAAGTATAAATTCTACTCTTAATGAAAACTAACATCTAAACAAGTAATCAAATCATAAAACGAGTCATAAATCAATAATATTCTAAAAATGATCATTATGTAAATCCACATGCTATAAGAATCAAGATATACATAATATCAAAACAATTGTGAAAACACAAATTATGGATTCATCTAAACAATGGAGATATGAAATTGCAATACATGCATAGCAATAAACACACTATTCAAACATGAATCATTAAAATGAAAGTCATACAATCATGAACATCAAATGATCATTATGCATATGCATGTGCACTAGATCTAGAGCATACATGTTAGTTTAAACAAGGTGAGACACTAAGTATAGATCCATATGAAGCATGGGTGCTCAAGTAGCTAAACATGTACAACCTTAATCTAATGAATATGGCACAAGCATAACAAAACACAATATGCAAAAAAGTGAACGTAAAAAGCATGTAAACACTAAATGGAGTAAGGGATTGTTACCAAAACCGAAGGGGCAACTCTCTATGTCTCCAAAACACCCGGTGGTCCTCCCACCTAATCTCCTTGAGAGTGAAGCATCCAAATGGTTCTCCTTTTAGCTTAGAATGCATCCACCTCAATGCACCAACAATCTCACGTTATGCGAGAGCCTCCACCTACATCAAACATCAAAGAGGTGGATCTTGGTACCCATTTTTTTGTGGGTCCACGGGGGTTAGTATCTCTCCTAACCCAAACAAGATTAGTTGCTAAATTTCAATATGTAATCTATCATAGCAAAATCTAGCAAGGTGGCCTTTTCGACCACAATGTGTGCAAGTGTACACATGAGCATACATGTTATGATTGTGTCCGTGATGAGCATGTGTATGCCGTGATGGGTGTGCATGCATAGTTGGAGCTTGTTTCTTGCGAATCAAGGATTCCAAACGAGTATGATTTAAAGCACATTGGCTCAAATTGGAGCCCAAACAATCAACACTTTTCTTCAAATTATTTATATCATTTTCAATGCTAGAAGATAAAGTGGAGCATGCAATAGGTGTGCTAGAACAAGAAGCTACACTAGCATGGCAAACATCAATCTCTTTTTACAAGGATTTATTTTAATCAAAACCAAACAATTCTTTTGTAATTGCATCAATATCATTTTTCAAAGTGAGATTTTCTTTAAAAGTAAAATCCAATTTTGAAGATAAGATCTCATTGTGCTTTACAACATCATCACAATCATTTTTGTTTTTAAAAATTCATTTTCCTTTAAAGCAAGTTCGAGTTGAGATTTAAGTGAGTCACATTCACTTGCAATCTCTTCCTTCTCTTGCAACATCAACTCAAAATTAGAGCATAAATCCTTTAATTCATTTTTCAAAACAAGATTATCATCTTTCAACAAATCATATTTTTTTAACAAATTCTCAAGCTTTTGAACAAGTTCCATATTTAAAGTTTGAACTTCAAAACATCCATGACAATAGGAACTAGAGCTATCATCTATTTGAGAATCCGATTGTACCTCATGGGAGTCATTCCCATGGACCATAAAGCAAGGTTCTTCGGATATGTCTCTCCTAGATCTCCTTATCTTGTTGATAATCTTTGGAAGCTCGGGAGATGACAACATGCTCCAAACTGCAAAAGCCGAATCATATCGATCAAAAACATGTAGAAGATTTTCATTGAGAGATGCTCTAAGTGCCCTAAGTTCTAATGCATTGGCCTTTTTTGCTTGCTACTATTTGGGAAGGTTACTTGTGTAGAGCCTTGATAAGCTAGATGTCCTAGGCTTTTTAAATGACTACTCATCTTGGCTATCCAAATATCATGTCTAGCAAAATTAAACATAGGAGGGCTATTCATGAGTGCAAACTAATATGTGTGCAAATGATAATGCAAATGAAGATTAGCAAACCAAGATCTCACTCCTAGGTGGTTAAATCTAAATATCAGGAGCGCTAGCTCTGATACCAATTGAAAAATCACCTAGAGGGGGGGTGGGTGAATAGGTGACGATGCTAATCTAGTGAACTTAATGCGGAATTTAAAAACTAATTGCAATTACAACAATGATGCACACACAAGCAAGTATAAGATATAGCAATTTGCACAATACACAAAGTAAAGAGAGAGATAGAGAGAGTCAATGGATCAATCGTAAACACAGAGATATGTTATCGAGGTTCGAGCACCTAGCTCTACATCCCCGCCTTCGACACACGAAGGATTTCTAATCCACTAGCTAGTTCACCAAGAACTCTCATAAGGAGTACCCAACTCCTCTCTTTACAATCACAACCTCCTCCTTGAGGCACAACTCCAAGCCAACAATCACAACCTCCTCCTTGAGGCAAACTCAAAACCAATATAATCTCAACCTCCTCCACAACCACAAACCAATACAAGGATCACCTCACAACTTGAGGGATACAACCCAAAGCACAAAGCTAAGAAAAGATTGGGTTACAACTTGGTGGTCTAAAACAACAACCACAAACTATATCTTCTCCCACACAAATATCCTATAGATTTAGATAGTAGATTTTTGCTCAAGTGTGGAGGAAACCAAAGGAATGGAAATCAGAAATCACAAAGAAAAATCCTTGGGAAAAACTGAAACTAAGATAGAGAAGTTCAATCAAAATCTTTTCCCAAAACCCTTTCTTTGATTTTCCAAACCCTAACACAAACACCAAATAGATTGTTCAAATCAAGCTCAAAAACTTCTTTTGATTACAGTAAAAACACAGAGAGTATGTAAAAATTCGCACAAAAAATCTTAGAGAAAAACTCTTGCAAATGGGGTATTTATAGGCTAATCCAGAAAATAGCCGTTGGCAGCAGAACTGCCAGAAATACCCTAGCGGTCGACCGCCCGGTCGACCGCACAACGGTCATTTTTTGACCGTTGGCAGCTACCGGTCGACCGGCCCGGTCGACCGAAACAAATAGAGAGCAACTGCTCTCAGTCGGTCGACCGGCACGGTCGACCGGCTACAAGTGTAGCCAGCGTGCACGTATCCGTGCACGTCGGTTGACCCTGACGGTCGACCGGCTACATGGTGCGGTCGACCGTAACGGTCGACCGACCTAGCCTGGCAGACACTGTTCTGGTCAGCAAAAACATGAAATTTTTAATCCTAAAAATTCTCATTAAATCTCTAAAAATCCACAAAAATAGTTTTATCATTTTGCATTGATATATAAACATGTGGTAAAAAGTTTAGCTCAAATATCAATCAATAAGGACTATTTTTTGTGTTATAGAAATTTTTACCAAAAACCAAAAACTGTATTTTCTAAAACTTGAATTTTGAATTGAAAATACGTTTTGTCCAAAACACTTCCAGATACAAAAACATAATAATTAAACACTTTAAAGCATGATGCATATGGATAGAAATTCAATATACATGAACAAATATATATCATAGTTTTTGTCATTAATACCAAAATATGTTTTGTCAAAAATACCAAAACATATAACACATAAATAAAGGAGTCAAAACTAAGTTTGTCTAGGAAATTAAGCATGCATGTATATAGAACAAATCATATATACATTAAACCATGTAAACTTGTTTTGATCTATCTATTCATGAAAACCAAGATCGGTTAAACCTAAAACCGAAAAACCAAAAACCAATATTCAAAACATGAAACGTGTGTGTTGTGAACTTGAGCATTATCATACTATTCTAATCTTTACAATTTAGATCTAAACACAAACTAAACTAGGGATACCTAAGTCTTCTTGTAGAGCGCCGTCTCCAAGTTGACTCGGTCCAAACCGTGATTCACCAAGCTTGACTCCAATGAGTGCTAGATGTCATCTTTGATGCTTAGGCTCTTGAATCACCTTGTGAAAGATGTGTGGAAGCTTTCACCAACTAATATCTTGTTAAATATCTGAAACTTAAACATTGCAAGATTATTAGTACACATAACTACATGAGTTAATCATCATCAAAACTAGAGTGGAAGGCCTTTGGGCAACAATTTCATGCTTAATTCTCTTTTCATCACAATAAGTCATGAAGAATTGGTTGACAAACTCACCACCTCTATCACTTCTTATCCGTAAAATCGAAAATCCTTTTTCGAAAAATCTTAAAATGCGAAAAAGTTTGATCTTTATACTCCAAAAAGAAAACCCAAGTGAAACGAGAAAAATCATCGACTAAAACAAAAATATATCTATTTCCATTTAAGTTTTTAGTTTTAGTTGGTCCAAAAAGATCCATGTGAATCAATTCTAAAGGCCTAGATGACATGATATCTTTGATTGGTTTGAAAGAAGACTTGGTTTGTTTCCTAAGTTGGCACGCACCACAAATGCGGTCTTTTTCAAACTTCAAATAAGGAATAACCTTCACCAATTCCTTAGAATTAATTCTAGTAAGGTGATCAAAAGATGCATGTCCTAATCTTCTATGCCATAGCTATGAAATCTCATCAAAAGCATTTAAACATTTAGTAAAACAATCTAAATTAAGTATGTCAATAATATAGACATTATTTTCACGAAATCCAGTAGAAGAATACAATCATGGTTTTACAATAAAAAATTTTGCAAGAAGATTCATCAAACACAACTTTGAGATCACGATCACATTGTTGACTAATACTAAGCAAGTTATGTTTAAACCCATCAACAAGAACTACATTTTCTATTAAAGGAGATGCACCAATCTTAATGTTACCTATACCGATGATGATGCCCTGGAGTCATCTCCGAAGGTGACGGTGCCACCTTCAATGTACCTTGATAGGGTTGTGAAATTGTTGATGTCTCATGTTATATGCCTTGAACAACCACTATCAAGGTACCACCACTCCTTACGTCTTGGAGCCTTGGTGTGTACCTACATCAAATAATTTAAGACTTGATTTTGGTACCCATATTTTCTTGGGTCCTAATGAGTTAGTGTTTCAAATTCAAGCAAGATTATTTGTACTATTTATATGATCATAGTAAAAATTTAGCTAAATGGCCATTCTGACCACAATAAGTACATTTATAAATTCTTCCATATTTAAAAGCATAATGAGCATGTGATTTACGAACATGTGAATTGTGAGCATGAGTAGTTTTAGCATGATTGACATGTGATGTGTTGGCATGATGAACATGTGAAGTTTTGGCATGAGATGTTTTATCATTTTTAGCATGTGGAGTGTGCATATGCTTCTTTGAAAACATTTCTTCTAATTTAGTATTGTTAAAAGCATATTCTGTTAAAATATTTCCCAAATCATTGATTTTAGTTTTTAACATGAAAAATTCATTTTCATCAATTTTAGAATATTTAGCTTTACAAGTAACTCTATAGGCATCAAAATCTCTTTGTGTTGAAATAAGATTAGAAGATAGTTCATCCTTTTCTTTTGAAGAAATGGCAAGTTGATTTTTAAGTATTTCAATTTCCTTTTTCAATTTTGAACACTCTTCCTTTTTATCATCAAAACTTTCTGAAAGTTCAACGAAAACATGTACTAACATTTTTCTACTTATTTCACTTTCATCATCAAGTGGTTGGGTAGTTACCTTAGGTGTGTTTGCCATAAAACACACATTTGCCGTGTCGACTTCATCTTCGGATTCACTTTTCGAATCCCAAGTGGCTTTATATACCTTCTTTTCAACCGGCCTCTTTTTCTTCAAGAAGGAGGATATCTTTTCTTGAAATCTGGACAACTAGCCATGATGTGTCCGGGTTTCCGACAGTTGTAGCATATGATCCTTTTCTCCTCCTTCCCTTCCCATCGCCTTCTATAGTTGAGCTTATTCTTGCAGTACATTTTCTTTACATTTCTCATAAGGAGAGATAGCTCTTCATCATCTTCTTCATCTTCTTCATCATCATAGTTGGTGGAGGAAGACTTGAAAGCTATAAACTTTTTCTTTTGAGGTACCGCTTCTTCTCTAGCCTTCTTCTCCATCTCATGAGTCTTAAGATTTCCAATAAGACTTATGAGCTCCATCTCGTCTTTGTCATTCAACTCCTTCAAGGTGGTAGCTTTGATTTCCCATGACGAAGGAAGAGCACGAATCACTTTACGCACCTTTTGGTCGTTGCTTAATTCATCACCTAGAGAAGAAAGAGCATTTGTAATCTTAGCAAACTTGGTAATCATATCATTAATAGATTCATCTTCTAGCATTCTAAAACTTTTATATTGGGAACGAAGAGATCTATTTTAGCTCTCTTGACTTGTGATGTTCCCTCATGAGTGACCAATAAGTGTTGCCAAATCTCATAGGTGAATTTATAATAGATAACTGATTATAACACAATATTGCATATTTTACCACATAATCCCCATGCATATTACAAATAAATACATGATTTTTACTAATCTTCTCTATATATATTACAGGTCTACACTTAAATGGAGTGAAAGCCAATAATCACTTTAATTAGCAATAATTAAAGTGATTAGTTTCAAATCCAAGATTAAGCCC
>JAVJIF010031493.1:0-186018 GCA_038442645.1 Agave tequilana
TGGAGGATATTAGCTTGGAAAAGTGGAAGAAACTCATACTTTTCCTGTTAATATAAAAATGAAAAGGGGAAAAAAAAATCAAAAAAGCGTGAATGAAAGGATTCAAACTCGCACAGGCAAAGCCCACACAATTTCTAGTCATATCCAATAACCACTCCGCCCACTTGAATAAATAAAAAATATTTTTTATATTTTTATATTTCTTATTTTAGTTAAATACTAATTTACACTATAATTTTGGAGGCCCTATTATGTTTGAGGGGCCCTAGACGACTGCCTCGTTTACCTAGAGGTTGAGCCGCCCCTGTAACTGTTAAAGACAAAATCTTTTAATATTTCGAAGTAGGTGATGAACTTTCAGTTTGGCTGAAGTGTCTCACTTTCTAACACTTCTTTTGTTAGGATACGTCTAAGAAAAATGAAGGAAAATAAAGTCTCTCCCCGATCAATGTTTGACAGGTCAAATAAGTTATTTATGCCCCTACCCAAAGAGGTGAAAAATGTGAAGAGAAAGCAAAACCCAAGGAATGTCCTCGACTCATTTAAAATGCTTTATTAATATAAGTGATTTTTCTGTTTTTTCCCCTCTACCTTTCTACTTTCCAAAAACTATTACATTATGTCATATTAACTCTTCACACCTTACGTTTTTCCAAAATATACTTGTTATAGAAAACTTAACAAAAAACACATCTATTAACTTCTTAATTTATTTTGAATTGTCAAGTGCAAAATATGCCATAAGGCTCATAGTACATGCCAAAAAACACTAGTTGGAAATACATCCAAGTATCAAATGTTAAGATTAAATTTGTACAAGTTGAGTTCCAACTTATATAAAAAAAAAAAAAAAATCAAAATGAAGAGAGACAAACTTTAAAACATTTACCCAATTATTCCACTAATAAAAGCGTACGTAAGGACAAATGAGACATTCAATATGAAATTGAAACATACAACTGATACAGTAGATAAACACAATACAATACTTAGAAATTTAACTTGTGCTAAATAAAATTTACGCACAAGATAGAAATACATGACATAGGTTTGAGAGGAAACACCTAATACAAGAAGAAAAATGCAAGAGTGGACCACACATTATGACTTAATGTCCACAATATCCTTATTAGATATTATCTTCCTACTATTCCCACACCACCACCTCCTCCACCTCCCACCTCCTCTTTCTCCTCTTCCTCCACCACCATCTCCTCCTCTTCCACCGCCACCACGACTTTCTTTTCCTCCTCCACCACTTCCATCACTTCTTATATCATTATTCCTATTCTTCCTCATCACCGGCACCATGTCCACCTTTTCCTCCTGATCCATCATAGCCTCCTTTTTTCCACCGCCATCACCACCTCTTTTTCCTCTAACAACATTGTTGCCGCCGCCACCGCCGCCGCCACTCTTCCCACAATCATAACTTCTTCTTGACTTTCTCCATCATCATCATCTCCTTCTTTTCTCCTATATCATCTTCTCCTCCTCTTGCTCCTTTACGCCCCAACATGTTTTCTTTTATATCCTCTGATTGCTTAAAACCTGCATAAAAATACAAAAGTTCAAAAATGGTGCAAGGTTCTTAATTTTATCGTGATAACAAGTGGCTATGCGGGTCGTGAACCACAAGGAGGGACTTGCGATGAAAGTATATTGTAAGTTCTTTTTTAAGTTATAAAAAATAGTTAAAAGTTCTTCTATATATCTTTAAAAAGAAAAGAGAAAGAAAGCTATATTAATTTGGAGAACGTGAAAGATATGAGAAGATGGTGATTGTAGAAAATAGAAAACTTAGTTAAGAAAAAAAATAAAAGGAGTAAAAAAAAAAGAGAGAGTTGGTGATTGGTAGTGATCTAAACTAATGAATTAAAAGAATGAAAAACTAAAATACTTACCTATTTGGTGCTTGCATACCTTTGATCCGTTGCAATGATTAACCTTGGCTTGAAGGCGATCGAAGTATGACGATAGGATCTTTCCCATTCCTATGCTAAACTAAGAAATTAAGATGTAAGCTAAAACTAATTTTGAAATGGCTATCCATCGCCATAAGCCATCGACGACACTTGCATGGGAAAGACCAATTGAGGCTATTAGAGTCATTTGGATTTACAAGCTCCTCAGAGGGAAGTAGAAAAAATAAAAAATGAAGAATAAGAAAAGTAAAAGAAGAACATAAAAGTGTAAAATTCGATTAATAAAGTAACAATGAACGAAAGGAATAACACTTACACTGATGTCACTCTTGATATAGTCTTCATTCTCATTCTCTCATGAAGCTCTCTTCTCCTGTGAATTACATAAATAAAAATAAAATTACATGAAAAGAAAAATAAAAACCTACATAAAACTAGAACAATAACCTAGCCTAGAATCTATGTCTGATGAATGGTGCCCCTTTGCTTTCTGAAGATGGTATTTATAGGTTGAAATGGATAAGGAGAGCATATTTGAAGATGAAACCAAATCACTGGCCCACAGAAAATATCTTCTGATAAAGTTGGAGATAAGGTTGGAGAAATGAACAAAATCGCTTTCCCAACAGAAAATATCTCTGATAATATCTCTTTTGGATCTCTGGATTTTGATAAGATCCCTTTGATTTTCAAGCTAACAACAATGATTCTTCTAAATCAGATTTTAACTGTATTTATTTGGCTTTATCTTCAGTTAACTAAATAGATCCAAGTAAATTAGAATTTAACTGTCTTTTATTTGGTCTTATCTTCTCTCCCTTTATTAAGACAAACTTGCAAAATAAGACATTAAGATAAGAAATTAGCAAGATTTATTACAGGATAAATGTGAGAATATAATAAAAATAATACAAAATACATGTACGATCATCCTCCACCATCTTCTCCTTTACCACCACCCGTATCTCTTCCTCTGTACTCATCTTCACATCTTCTCCTTTAACTCTTCTATCATCATCTCTAGTACTTCCCTTTCCTCTTATGTCGTCACCATCTCCTCTGATTTCTCCATCATATGACATACTTCTCTAGAAGCACAATTAGGAAATATTAATACAACAAGTTCTTGAGAGATATCAGGGAACAACTAATTAGATTTATAACTGCAACTAAATATAGGGAGAGAGTGTAAAATGTTATTGGTAAAGTTTTTTAAATTCATTGGAGAAGATAGCCCAAAATGGAAGTTCAACAGCGTGCCCAAGAAGACGAAGCATGGCAGAAGACAGAGACCCGATCAACCGGCCGTGCACAAACATGAACATTAGAGAAAAGTGTTTAATGGTTGACTGCTTAGTCGACCGCTTAGAGGGAGCAGCGCAGTAGAAGATAGTTGGTCGACCGCTGGATTAATCATCCAAAACATGAATTTTGGCTCTGCAAAGCTAGTGACGACTACCTAATAGATTGTCCAGAGCGCAGACTTGAACCTGCACAGAGAGCAGTCGATCGATCGTCATCGCACGACAGTTCTGAGCAGTTTCTTATTTGGATTCTGGGTTCGTTTCTTATCCCAATTCAGATCTATTGATTTTCTTCTCTTCATAAATTTTTTGGCTATATAAAGAACAGTATTTTCCCCAATATTTGTAACTGGAATTGATTATTTAATAAGATCTCTCTCTTTCTTTTGCCTTGAGGACATAGGCAATTGCCGAGCCTTATTAAATCTATGTTTTCTCGCTTTATTTCTCTCTGTTTTGATCTTACCAACTTGTGACTATTCGACGACAATACTCTGATATTTGTACGTAGACCTTCGCGGGTCCCCACAAGTGGTATCAGAACTTTTCGAATTTCGACGGGAGTTTTGTTCGGGTGGAGCAAATCACTTGGAAACTGTTCGATGATTTCGTTTGGAGGCAAATGCCTGATCTTTATCTATTTGGATTTGTTTTTACTAATTATTTCTGCATTACTTTGCTGGATATACTAAAGGAGATTACCAGGAGCAGTCAACCCATAGTGAATACTGTGAATAATCATTCATCAAAGATTGACGTGATGAAATTTGATGGCACGAACTTTTTTGGCATGTAGAGTGTAATGCCCCGATCCCAAGGATACGGAGACGTTATGACGACGTACATACGCGAGGTGAAAATACACTCACGCGTACGTTAAGCCTCAGTACAAGACATAGCCTCTATATAGATAAGAGTTCCAGTAGGAAATAAGTACAAGAATACCTGCAGAAAGGGGTTAGTGATCATAACAGATATAAAAATAGGGATAACTAAGATAACAGGAACAAAGCACAATGATACCTATGAAGGGTCTCGATGGTAGAGTCTCCTATGTGAATCCAATGAACTAGCTGACCAAACGATAACTCGAATTTTCAACCTGGGCATGCAAACCCAGGGTCGTCAGAAAACGACCTAGTGAGTGGTAAAATGAAGGAGGTAGTAACATCTACTATAGTAATACAAACACGATAATAATATATAATTTATGATGTTGTATTAGTGATACCATACAATAAGCATATAGAATAAGTAGTAGAAATATATAAACATGTCATCTTTTAATACCATCACTACCTAGCCGTTATCATCAGGTCCTGTCTATAGTCGTATCCTGTTTATTTAATAAATAATATTTTCTAGTGGTGACATAATATAAATGAACATGCAGATGGGCATATGCAATATAACCATAATACGGTGTTGTGCATAAACAGTAATGATGTCTGCAAGGTATACAGAAAATAAAATATATGCAATGAAGAGTATACACATACATGAGTAGTATGCTACCACAGAAAGTGTAACATGTACCAGGTAAAGTAACAAAGTATACATGTACATGATAGCGGATAAAAGATTAGGTATAGTAACAAGTACGACTAAACAATAGTATATATGTATCAAGCAAGTCATGTTATTTATCCAATAGTAGCATGCCTGCTATTTTAATCAATCTCTTCCAGTGTCCCATACCACTGGCAGTTCATACTGGAGCCCGCACTCCAGTCGAACCCATCCGGACATGGCATACGGATATCATTATCCAAACGAGAGAGTGATCAAATAACAAGTGTTCTCGACGACACTATATATCCTTTTATTATGTTCATTGGAAACCAACTGGTCGAGGAGCTCTAGTCAGGTGGGTATATCCCGTGCATACCCGGGATAACGGCCTTAAACAGACCCCTGGCTGCTGAGACCAGGGCCAGCCCGCTAAGGCTGTAACATGTAATGGAAACTCAATGAGTTAAAACAATAACGGGAAACGGGAGCTCATGAGTTATAACAGACGGTAGCCAGCACTACCCCGTCACCTGCAGTGGGACAAACAATGGATCCAGACATCACTCCCCGACAAGATCTAGTCAACCGTCAAGTCTCCCCCATACCCAAGTTCTCTTTATTATCTTTCACTATACAGTATATCAGGAACAAGTACAGGATATGGTACATGTAACACGATAATATAACATGAGCACTGTTGATAGCACAAAACACGATAACGGGGAACGGGAACAATAGATGTGGGATTCCACATATCGCATATCAACAGCTCATGTATCCAGTAACGGGAATATCAATATCAGTAACGGAAAATGTTCATGTACCGGGAATACAGGAAGATACATGCAACAATAATACATGCAATATGAACGGTAATCTATATGACGAATATAAGAACAAACACTGCATGTATACCGGTATATATATATATATATATATATATATATATATATATATATATATATATATATATAGTGATTCATGAACATGCTATACTAGGGTCATGTGTAACAGTGATGTGTAAACATGCTGGGTACCGAGCATCCATGTAACGATGATAACAATAATATGGAATGCGGTATTCTGTGAATTGGTGTATCCGTGTACCAGTGGAACATATATGTGTAGCAATAATCCGTGTAACATATTTGTGTATCACTAGTACATGTAATACCAGTGGTCAGTGTATAATGTAATCCCATGTCTAGTGAACTACAGTAGCCGTGTACTGATGATACCAGTGCATGAAATAACGGTGTTGAGCATTCATGTCTAGTGACAGTGTAGTTCCGAGAGTATCTGTGGATCAGTATATATGTAACGTAACTGTGATACAATACATGACATAATAGTGTCCAAGAATATGGTGAAATAGTGGCCCGGATGTAAGTGGTACATGAATATGACATAATAGACATCCAGTGTCACAATCAACGTCTTTTAGTTACTCAATACAGTGTTTTAATAATGTTTACAATTGATTAAATATTAACGATGGGGATTTATTGGCAATCATGTTTTATTTAAATAAGCAACCAAGTTTAAGCAATATGATAAAAATATAGTTTATAAAATAAAAATACTCACAAACTAACTACGAAAAGGTAGCTCTCTTTCCCACGATCGCTACGGATCCAGAATCGTCCAATTCGGAGTCTGAATGCTCCAGATATTGCCCGAATACTAAAGCATAATAAAAAGGGTTAATATATAATAAATAAGGATTTAAAATGCAACAAGTATTATTTAAGGGGGTTTTATGGAAAATTACCTTTATTGGGTTTTGGATGCGGGTTTGGGCTATCAACGGGTTGGGTTTGATCCAATACCCAAACCCATTAACATAAGTGATCGGTTATTGGGTTAACTGGTTCCAAACCAACCAATAGGGTAATGGGTTCGGGCCCATACCCGAACCCAACAGCCGACAGCAGCAGTAGCGGCAGCGGCCACTGCTGCTGCTCCTCTGCAAGCCGGCCAGCCAGCCTAGCTGGCCGGTGACCAGTGAGACCCGCCGGCGGTGGGTCTAGCCGCCGGCGGCGATCACAGAGTGAGTGAGTGAGAGAGAGAGAATGAGAGGGGGCAGCGGCAGCAGCGTGCCGCTGCTGCACACCGTGGCCGGCCAGTGAAGCTGGCCTGCGGCGAGGAAGCCCCGCCGGCAGCGGATCTGGCCGCCGGTGACGGTCAACGAGGGGAGAGAGAGGGAGAGAAAGAGAGAGAGAGAGAGGAAAAGAAAAACTGGAAGAAAGAGAAGAAAAGGAAGAAGAAGAAGAAGAAGAAGAAGAAAAGAAAGGAGAAGAAGAGGAGGGGCGGCGGTGGCGCCGGCCGGGCTGCGGCGCCTGCGGCCGCCGGCGCTGGCAATGGGTCAGCCCCCCTTTTGGGTCTGCACAGAGAGAGGTAGAGAGATAGTGAGAGAGAGAGAGAGAAGAAAGAGAGAGATAGAGAGAGGAGAGAGAGAGTTGAGAGAGAGAGGGTTTTGAGAGAGTTTTAGAGAGAGAGGTTTTTATAGGGAGAGAGAGAGAGGGAGAGGCGGTGGAATGGCGGTGGCGTGGAGAAGAATCCAGAGAAGAAGAGAAAGAAAAGAAAAGAAAGGGAAAAGATTGGTTTATATATATTTAATTAATATTATTTTATTCCGTAAAATTTGACTAGCTCCGAACGATGCCCAAAAATTATAGAAAATAGAGAATATTATCCTAAGACGTAATATAAAATGGTTTAAAGAAATTTAATCTAATTTACAAATTAAAATCTTGAAAGGTATTGCCGATATTGGGCGACACCGGGTTGGCCCAATTTTCGATAAATTCAAAAAAATTCTCAAAAATAGCCTAACATAGATCGTATGATTCTAAGACACAAGGTGAAAGCGGATTCTCAAAATTCTACTCCATTTGTGAAATAAAAATCGTAGAGCCGATTATCGTATCGGTTGACACCGACTACGGAGATTTTTCAAAATATTTCAAAAAAAATTTCAGAAAATCCTGAAAAATCTACAATAATAGAAAATAATATTTGAAACTAAAATCGGCTCAATCTGACTATCAGAAAGGTCAAATCAATATTATACATCGTATCGCGTATTGATACTGTAATACGTATATCGGGGAGCAGGGGGTTACATAGAGATGCAAGATAATGGACGTGCTAACAATGTCAAACCTCGAAGATTCTCTACATTTGGAGGAAAAACAGGAGAAGGCTTCTGAAAAGGACCATGACAATATGAATAAGATGGCATATGGCATCATAAGATTTTATTAATACAAACTATCAAGTATCATGTGATGATTGAGACTTCAACGAAGAAGATATGAGAGATACTAGAGGGCAAGTACTTGACCCAGAGCATAAAAAAATCGCTTGCACCTAAAGAGGCAGCTTTACTGCTTCCAATTGAAGAAAAATATCTTGATCGTGAAAATATGAATAACTACATGAAGCTTCTTGCGGATTAGCCAACACGGATGTGGTGATCGAGGAGGAGGACAAGGCATTGATTCTTTTAAGTTCTCTTCTTTATGAGGATTATGAGACTTCATTCTCACCCTAATCAATGGTAAACAATCCCTTGATTATATTGAAGTTTTTCCTGCTTTTGTAAAGTATGAATTAATAAGGAAGGATAAAAAGTTCTCCAATAGTACATCGACAAAAGAATTGATGGTAAAGGGAGGAGTTTCACTCGAAAGGGCAAAGGTGATCGTAGGAGATTGAAATCCAGAGCTAGTTTTAGGGATCTGAAGAAGAACCAGTGTGCCTTCTGTAAAGAGTTAGGATACTGAAAGGTTGATTATCTAAGGATCAAAGATAAGAAGAGGGAGTCGAAGTCCGAGGCAAATTTTGCACAGATGGTAAGTACAAAAGCTGGTGATACTTCACATGCAGGTGGATCAGACTTAACCTCGTCTTTATCGTCATTCTCAGTCACTACTCTTATTTTTGGTTACTCAGGTGATTATGAGTGGATACTAGATATTGACATTACCTATCATGTGTGTCGAGAATTGATTTTTGATTAGTATCCAATTCTGCATTATTCATATCGCAGTTTTTGCCTGATTTATAATAAAATATTGTTCTTACCTGTGTTTTGGTATTTTATGCAGATAAACAAGAGTATAGGGGCAAAGTTACAATAAGAGCTTAAATAAACTCATTTTGGATAATTAATCTAGATTTCTTAAATCCCAAGTTAAAAGAGCTTTTAGAAGAAACATTAGATCCTGAAATTGAGGATGATTATGGAGAAATAATGATCCAATATACGCAAAATCAGACATATAAAGAAGACTCTAGAAGCCAAAAACATCTACAGTCAAAAGATTAGTGTTGACACTCTGAAAAGACTAAATTCTCAGACAACATTTCAACTGGTTCGAATGATATCTAAACTTGTCGATATTTGTAAAAGACAAGTCGTAGACAAGCTGACGATCAATTTCTATCCATCCTCAAAGAACAAAACAATGACTCGAATCTTACCAATTCATTAAAGCAGACAATAAGCCAAGTATTGCTTTTGAAGAGGTCTATGCAGACCTATGAGGCTAAGTCAATTCAATACTTAGCCTCATATGAATCCAAGGGGATAGCTTCGCATGAAGCTTTACATCCTTGTTTAAGGGCTAAGTTTATGGCCCCGCACGAAGCTCTTCAGAGCATCTCAAAGAGCTAACTTGTTTGTGACATGTTGCTTTCGGAGAAAATAAAACTTCACTTGTGCAATACATTCTCTGATAAAGTAGTTCTTGAAGCAGATGAACTATTTTTGCATAATTAATGTTGCTAATGTGTCCTAATTTATATATTTCTCTTCCGTCAAATTGATATTGATGTTGTCACACCCCGTTATCCCAAATACACTGGAGTGGAGACGTGACGATAGTCGGTGACGTATATATGCAAGAAAATATCCCACGTGTACACGCTAAGCCTAATGTAATTGAAATAAGTTATATAAATCAACTATAGTGACAATAAAAATCACGGTAATAATATATACAAAATTTTCACACATGAGAATATTATTTTATGAACAATCAAAGAGAATAAAGCTGAGTCCAAACAATATAGAGAATCAAGATAATCAACAAGAATAAGGAAAAATAAGAAATGATACCGAAACTAGACGATCAAGTAGGAGACTTGGAGCCCCTCGCAATGCGCGTGATACCCTCTAAATACCTGATCAGTAAAATAAAATATACATGGACATAGATATGCAAATTCAGGGGAGTCAATAAGCTCCCATGAGTGTATAAAATGAGAAAAGGTGATATAATACAATATAATAATAATAGTCAAATCATTAGGACACTATAGCATGTTAAATGTAAATGAATAGTAATGAAGACAATATACACTAAAAATATGATACAATCCGGTGTCTATTATAGCATATATATAACAAGTGCCTATCATAAAATCTATATCACGAGTTATCATATATCAATTTTTATTTTCATTAATTATGTCAGCGGATATCAATTTTCATATGCAGTAAACACATCCAATACCACGCCTACTGCATGTGTCAATTGGGGTCCTGTGTTATTAAAATTGATCGGTAGAGATGTTTAATTTTAGATAGGGTCAGTATATACCTGAAATCACGGCACAATCACCTGATGTTGAACCAGGTCCTTCCACTAGGTAGTCAATAACAATAATAATATAAACGATACGGGATGCCAGTCATCCCCCAGAACCCTATAATGGACTGTACTTGGGCTGTGCAACCTGCATCTTAGGTCCACCCAAAATACAGACGTTGTCTCTCCTTTCAATTTCTTCAATTCCTGTATAAGTTGTCTAATTATATTATTATTCAATCCATGTTACCTAGATTACTCGGATGATACAGTGATAACAACAATAACAATATCAATAACAATATAACAGTGTAATAATATCATGATGTTACTATATAACAATAATTCTCAGTAATTTCAGTAACATTAATTATACTATAACGTGTCGGGATACTTATTCATCAATATACAGTCTCATCTAAAATATCAAAATCTCATCGCTATATACTAAGATATAACAGTAACTGGCTCATAATCTTTGATCTCAATACAATTACCATAACATTAATTATTAAATTTATTATCATACTACAATTTCAAAAAAATGATAAAATAGTCTATCATTTTTATTACTTCATGCTAATCCTCTATATCCATCAGTTTATTCAATCTCAAAAATAAATACCCCGCTCTAGCTAATCAAATCACATTATTCAATCCGAACAAGACCATCGATACACTCTAGCTTCAATCGAACTCAACCATAAGATCCAAACACTAATGTAACTATCAAATGGATATATGTATAGTTTAATAATTCAGGCTAATCCAATCTACACTTATTCCTCAATCTAAAGTCAACTCCACTCCAATACAATCCATCGATTAATCCAAGCAACAAGAAATTCAATCTTTTAATAAAGATACGTCTTATTTAATCAATCCTTAATATCCACTTGTATTCTCGTTAAAATTAATCATTAATAAAGAAAAATCAAGTCTGATGAATAACTCACACAAGAACTCACACGTTTAACCATAACACAATTAGTCAATCTCAAGATCCAATCAGCTTTCAATCTAAATTTATCAAAATCAGATCTGAATCAAAATATAAACCACTAAATAATAATAAATGAAATATCAATATCTCAGTAACAATTATTGAATCTGAGTGCATCTGACATCTAGAATATTTCTAATCTATCATCACCAAAATACTCTACTCTCCAACAATATAATAATCCGACACTATTACTCAACAGTATATCTATAAATTCACTATTCAACTAATCTGATGTATTCTTCAATTTTAAGTCAAATTCTATTCTAATAAAAGTCACTGACTAATCCAAACATTAACAGATCCAATAATTTCAATAATCTTAAAATCGATAAAGAGAAATACCCATATGTCCGTGACAAAATACTGAGTCCACTTTTGACACTCCAAAAAGATAAATACTCAGGCACCACTTCAACCGGTCCGAACGATGTCTAACTTGTCAACACTTTCAAAAGACAAATTGCAGACAGGCTGAAAACTTGTCCATCCCTAATGGACAAGACAGTGATTTGGACTCCACTGATCCAGTCAAACAGACAGTAAGCCAATTGTTGTCCTCTAAAAAAATTCAGGAAGCTAAATCCCTAGCTTCGCTGCAAACTATATTTGCAAGCTTTGCCTGAGGCTCTTTATAACTCAGTTGAGAGCCATCTTCTAGCTCCGCTGAGAGCTTATTTCTAAGCTTCGTTGCAAGCTTTGCATATCTCTGATAAAAGCTAAGTGCCAGCTTCGCAATAAGTTCAGTAGCTCTGCTGTAAGCTTAGCTTCCATGAAGCTCTTTTCTTAGGTCCGATGTGAGCTAACTACGCCGCGAGCTTATATGCTTATTTTTTACCATTTAAATCTCAGCACGAGATTGATGTGATCCTTATCATATATTTGGCAGGTATTTACCTTGATCCATCGCTCCTCAATCAGTTGGAGAGGATCAAGGCAAATCTCCAGATTAGTGGAGAAAATCAAGGGATTGTTGCAACAAATCCTAAGCCAGTTGGCTAAATGACTCCACGCGGGGGTCTCTAACTTCGCTCCAGCTACAATTAGCTTCGCCACGAAGTTATTTTGGCTTCAGGAGCAAAACTAGATCAGATTGATCAAATCAATCTACTAGGAGGGGTCATTAAACCCTATACTGCCTATAAATAGCCCATTGCTAGGTAGGCTATGGGCTACCGGCTGCCGACTGGAGATTCTCAAGATGAGGCTGGACTTCTCCCATCCCTAACTTTTGAGCTCTTTTAGAAAACCTTACTTCTCTCTTTCTGAGTGCTAATATCCTAAAGATCTTCCTCCCACAAAGGATTTGTAGAGCCAGGTGTGAAGGAAATCCCTTCGAAAAACTCAAACCACTGGTATTATCAATGGAATAAAATGGTCGCGCGCTGACTAGACTTCACCGGTGTACTCTCTCAAAAAATCTGAGAGAAGAGAGCTCTTGTAATTTTTATTCATTTAATCAATTACTTATAATTCTAATCGAATTTTGTAAGGTTTCCCACATTACAAATCAATGAAAAATAAGATGATGACTCTGCTGGGCAAAATATTCTTCAACAACAAGAAGAGAACGCCACAATGTGATGGTGAGACCCCGGGTGTACAGCTGAAATCTTGGTCATCTAATTTAACCAAGAGAAGGTTGAGCAACTTCTCTCCGAGGGTGGTTCAAGCCCTACCAGTGCACACAACTGAAATCACCTAGGGGTGAATATGTGATAATGCTAATCAATGCACAAATTTAAAATGATATGATGCAACGATCACCCAAAACAAGATTAGAAGCCGAATACCCCGTGAAGGGGTCTGAATTGTTTCCTCGTGATTCCTCTAAATAAGAGTTTGAGGTGCACAATGCAATCTTATTGTGAGAGTATTGATCGACAATATAATAATGAATGGAAAGCAAGTAAATAACACAAATAAACCAATTGCAAACACAGAGATTTGTTTTGAGGTTCGAGCACCTAGCTCTACGTCCCCGCCTTCACCCAGAAGGATTTTCGAACCACTATAACTTCCACAAAGGATTACAACCATAAGGGAGTACCCAACTCCTCAATCATACTCCTCTAATCCAGAGGTAGTGAAGCCACAAATACAATAATATCTTGGTGATCGAAAGACCACAAACTCTCTTTTGAAAAACTTTTCCCTTACAAAACTCTAGAGAATAATGTATAGGATTGAAGCTCAAGTTTTGTAAGTGAAAAATAAAATAAAATTAAAGAGAGTTTTGAATCAAAAACTTCAGAGAAAAGAGAGAATTTTAAGCACAAAAATTGAGAGCAAAAACTTCTTTTGAATAGACTCAAACTTTGATTTCTTTTGCAAAAATTATTGTGTTCTTCTCAACCCTAATCATCCCTATTTATAGGATAAAGGGAAGGACTAAAAGGTAAAGTGTTATTATGAATAATCAGAAAAGATTAGACCCAAATCCAGCCCTAAAATTCGTTTGGAGAAGAAAAACACGTTTTAAAACGTGTTTAAAAAACTAGCCGTTAAGGCTGAAAATTTGCTCACGGTCGACCGGCCGGTCAACCGGTTTTCAAAAATATATGACCGTTGCCAGCTCATGGTCGACCGTCCCAAACAGAGACTAACAGTGCTTTCAGTCGGCCGAAACTCGGTCGACCGACATGGGGCCCGGTCGACCACCCGGTCGACGTGCACACATGTACACATCCAAACGATCAGAAGCGCAGTCGACCGCCTGGTCGATCGTTCTGACCTGAAACAGAGCCGGTCAACTGTCCGGTCGACCGCAACAGGTCAAAGCAGTTTATATTTTAGAATATTTTTGAAGATCTAATAATTTTCAAAAATAGTTTTTGGTCAAGACTAGGTACACTACATAAAATAGAGTTTGCAAATATTAAAATAGGTTTATAGAAATATTTTATATAAAGAAGAAATATCTTTTAAAAAATATGTGTAAAATCTTGTGTGTGGGGAAAATTGAGCTTCAACACTATACACTATCCTTTAACAAACTAAAGTATAAAAGAAGTCTCCGAGCTGCATTACGCCAAGCTAGAGCCTCCTTTCCTATGAAAATGTCCTCTTGCGCCATCAACCAATCAACATGCTTTTAGCGCAATTTACCTTGCAATATGCTTGAAACCATCAATACTTGTTCAAATCTGAAACTCATTCTAAAATAAATTATTAGTACCAAATACCTTCTATGTGTTTTGTTATCATCAAAACTTATACAAATTTAGAGTGTAACCTTTTGGGCTAACAATCTTCCCCTTTTTGATGATGATAAAACATATAGGTTATAACACAATATATATAAAGAGAGGTAAAAACACTCCCTCAAATAATGCTCTATATAAACAAGTATAAAACAATTCATTATGAGAAAAATTTTGAATTTTTGAAATTTTTTGAAAGCAACCATAAAACACCAAATCTGAAACACCAAATTATAAACCATAAAACACATATTTCTCCCCCTTTTTGTCATGCATCAAAAAGGGATATGTTAGCAAGAAAACTTCCTTATTCAACAACACAAACATTTAGTTCACCACATATAAAAAAATCTATTATAGTCAAGTGGTTTAGTAAAAATATCGGCAAGTTGAAAATCGGAAGAAACATAATCAATATCAATATCACCTTTCTCAAAATGATCTCTAAGGAAGTGATATCGAATCTCAATGTGCTTGGTCTTACTATGTTGATTTGCATTCTTAGTCATATGAATAGTACTAGTATTATCACAAAATATTTTTATATGATCATAATGCAAATCATAGTCAAGGAGAGTATGTTTCATCCAAAGGACTTGTGCACAACAAGTCCCCGCCGCAACATACGCCGTCTCGGAGGTTGAGAGGGCTACCGAATTTTGTTTCTTGGAAGACCATGAAATAAGACAATTACCAAGCAATTGACATGTTCCACTAGTACTCTTCCTATCCACTCTACAACCCGCATAGTCGGCATCTGAAAAACTCATCATTGAGAAATCTC
This sequence comes from Agave tequilana, assembly GCA_038442645.1. Taxonomy (NCBI): domain Eukaryota; kingdom Viridiplantae; phylum Streptophyta; class Magnoliopsida; order Asparagales; family Asparagaceae; genus Agave; species Agave tequilana. The sequence goes on from JAVJIF010031493.1 coordinate 15,329, forward strand.
TGATTTTCGGATACCATAAACCCATTCTAATAGTGCTCTTAACATAACGAATAATGCGTTTTACCGTAATTAAATGAGATTCTTTGGGACAAGATTGGAATCTAACATAAAGACCCACACTAAATATGATATCCGGCCTACTAGCCGTTAAATACAACAAAATACCAATCATGCTTCTATATATTTTTTATCAACACACTTACCTTGGTCATCCTTATCAAGCTTAGTGGTGGCGACCATGGGAGTGTTGCAAATTTTTGAGTCTTCAAGCCCAAATTTCTTGATGAGTTCCTTGGAGTACTTGGCTTGACATATGAAAATCCCGTTACGCATTTGCTTGATTTGGAGTCCAAGAAAATAGTTCAATTCTCCCATTAATGCATCTCAAATTCACATTGCATACATTGTTCAAACTCCTTGCAAAGTAACTCATTAGTAGAACCAAAGATTATATCATTAACATATGTTTGAATTATAAGAATGTGGCTACCAATGTTTAGTAAATAATGTGGTGTCTACTTTGCTTTTAACAAAATCATTTGAAAGAAGAAAACTAGAAAGCCTTTCATACCAAGCTCTTGGAGCTTGGTTTAAACCATACAATGTTTTAGCTAGTTTGAAAACAAAATTTGGATGAACATGATCCACAAAACCGGGAGGTTGTTCAACATAAACTTCCTCATCAATAAAACCATTGGAAAATGCGCTTTTTACATTCATTTGAAAAAGTTTAAAATTTTATAAGATGCATAAGCTAGTGTGATCCGTATGGCTTCTAGCAGTGCTACGGGCGCAAAGGTCTCCTCAAAGTCAATTCCTTCAACTTGAGTGTAACCTAGGGCCACTAACCTAGCCTTATTCCTAATAACATTTTCTGACTTATCTAACTTGTTCCTAAAAATCCACTTAGTACCAATTATTGGTTTATCATGGGGTCTAGGAATAAGGTGCTAAACTTGGTTGCGCTCAAATTGATTGAGCTCATCTTGCATAGCTAGCAACCAATATGAGTCACCCTCTGCTTCGAGGATGTTTTTGGGTTCAAAATGAGATATGAAAGTATAATTCCCACACAAATCATGGAGTTTGGAGCGAGTGGTTACCCCTTTTGATACATCACCTATGATGAGATCTTTGGGATGATTTGAGGCGTATCTCCAATCTTTAGGAAGTAGTTGTGATTGTTCCACTTCATCCTTTTGAACTTCACCAATGGGTTCTTACTTGTCTTCTTGGATGGGTGAGTCCTTCAAGGATATTTTCTCCATGTCCTCACCTAATGAGTCAATCTCTACAACATTCTCAGTAATAGCATTAGATTCTTCAAATTTAACATGCATAGATTCTTCAATAGTATGAGATGATTTATTGAACACTCTATATGCTTTGCTAGTATTAGAATAACCAACAAAGATTGCTTCATAAGCCTTAGCATCAAATTTACCCAAATTATCTTTGGTGTTCAAAACAAAACACTTGCATCTAAAAACTTTAATGTATGAAACATTTGGTTTTCTTAAATGATAAATTTCAAAAGAGGTTTTGAAAGTATTTTTACACAAATAAAAACAGTTTGAAATGTAGCATGCGGTGTTTACGGTCTCGGCCCATAAGTATTGAAGGAGCCCATATTCACTTATCATAGTCTTAGCCATTTCTTAAAGAGTTCTATTCTTCCGTTCAACTACTCCATTTTGTTGTGGAGTTCTAGGACATGACATTTCTGAAAAATCACCTAGAGAGGGGGTGAATAGGTGACGATGCTAATCTAGTGAACTTAATGCGGAATTTAAAAACTAATTGCAATTACAACAATGATGCACACACAAGCAAGTATAAGATATAGCAATTTGCACAATACACAAAGTAAAGAGAGAGATAGAGAGAGAGTTAATGGATCAATCGCAAACACAGAGATATGTTATCGAGGTTCGAGCACCCAGCTCTACATCCCCGCCATCGACACACGAAGGATTTCTAATCCACTAGCTAGTTCACCAAGAACTCTCACAAGGAGTACCCAACTCCTCTCTTTACAATCACAACCTCCTCCTTGAGGCTCAACTCCAAGCCAACAATCACAACCTCCTCCTTGAGGCAAACTCAAACCAATATAATCTCAACCTCCTCCACAACCACAAACCAATACAAGGATCACCTCACAACTTGAGGGATACAACCCAAAGCACAAAACTAAGAAAAGATTGGGTTACAACTTGGTGGTCTAAAACAACAACCACAAACTATATCTTCTCCCACACAAATATCCTATAGATTTAGATAGTAGATTTTTGCTCAAGTGTGGAGGAAACCAAAGGAATGGAAATCAGAAATCACAAAGAAAAATCCTTGGGAAAAACTGAAACTAAGATAGAGAAGTTCAATCAAAATCTTTTCCCAAAACCCTTTCTTTGATTTTCCAAACCCTAATACAAACACCAAATAGATTGTTCAAATCAAGCTCAAAAACTTCTTTTGATTACAGTAAAAACACCAGAGAGTATGTAAAAATTCGCACAAAAAATCTTAGAGAAAAACTCTTGCAAATGGGGTATTTATAGGCTAATCCAGAAAATAGCCGTTGGCAGCAGAACTGCCAGAAATACCCTGGAGGTCGACCGCCCGGTTGACCACACAACGGTCATTTTTTGACTGTTGGCAGCTACCGGTCGACCGGCCCGGTCGACCGAAACAAACAGAGAGCAACTGCTCTCAGTCGGTCGACCGGCACGGTCGACCGGCTACAAGTGTAGCCAGCGTGCACGTATCCGTGCACGTCGGTCGACCCTGACGGTCGACCGGCTACATGGTGCGGTCGACCGTAACGGTCGACCGACCTAGCTTGGCAGACACTGTTCTGGTCAGCAAAAACATGAAATTTTTAATCCTAAAAATTCTCATTAAATCTCTAAAAATCCACAAAAATAGTTTTATCATTTTGCATTGATATATAAACATGTGGTAAAAAGTTTAGCTCAAATATCAATCAATAAGGACTATTTTTGTGTTATAGAAATTTTTACCAAAAGCCAAAAACTATATTTTCTAAAACTTGAATTTTGAATAGAAAATACGTTTTGTCCAAAACACTTCCAGATACAAAAATATGATAATTAAACACTTTGAAGCATGATGCATATGGATAGAAATCCAATATGCATGAAACAAATATATATCATAGTTTTTGTCATTAATACCAAAATATGTTTTGTCAAAAATACCAAAACATATAACACATGAATAAAGGAGTCAAAACTAAGTTTGTCTAGGAAATTAAGCATGCATGTATATAGAACAAATCATATATACATTAAACCATGTAAACTTGTTTTGATCTATCTATTCATGAAAACCAAGATCGGTTAAACCTAAAACCGAAAAACCAAAAACCAATATTCAAAACATGAAACGTGTGTGTTGTGAACTTGAGCATTATCATACTATTCTAATCTTTACAATTTGGATCTAAACACAAACTAAACTAGGGATACCTAAGTCTTCTTGTAGAGCGCCGTCTCCAAGTTGACTCGGTCCAAACCGTGATTCACCAAGCTTGACTCCAATGAGTGCTAGATGTCATCTTTGATGCTTAGGCTCTTGAATCACCTTGTGAAAGATGTGTGGAAGCTTTCACCAACTAATATCTTGTTAAATATCTGAAACTTAAACATTGCAAGATTATTAGTACACATAACTACATGAGTTAATCATCATCAAAACTAGAGTGGAAGGCCTTTGGGCCAGCAATCTCCCCCTTTTTGATGATGACAAAACTCATGGAGTTATATATGCATGGATTAAAGTAAAGCTTCAAAGAAGCTCCCCCTTAACTCATGCATAACAATAAACATATAAGATATGCAATGAATGTTCTTAACCACATATAAACATGTTCTGGATACCAATTAAAATAAAACATAAACAATGAAACATGCTCTTGATACCAATAAAACAATAATATTGAAACCAACATATTATTACTAATGAAAACCAACTAAAACATATGCATAAATCAACCATGCATATAAACTACAAATTCTTCTCCCCTTTTTGTCAATCATCAACAAAGGGGTAAAAACAAACATAATGAAAACAAATACTTCTCCCCCTAAATGTTCAAAACAAAGAAGTAATAAATTATTCCAAGGGGTAAAACCAAAGTCAATATGATATCAATTGAAAATAACAAACTTGAGAAATGCCAAATCCTATTTGAAATAAAACAAGGCATTGAAACAAAATAACATTTTATATCAAAATGAAAACAAGTAATGTAAACTTGATACCAATAGATAATAAAAAATTGATACCAAATTACTTTAATATCATAAAGTTAGGGAGTGGGAAACAAAAACAATGGTAAACCAAATACCAATTGAAATATAAAATACGAGTTTTCTCCCCCTTTATGAAATACCAAAAGAAAATATGCATAGGCTTGAAATAAGATACCAATTAAAAATTAAATCAATTGAAACATGATATTCATTAAAAATTCAAGCTTAGCAATCTTAAAATTATGATAAAGCTTGTATATGGATACCAATTGAAAAACTCAAGCTTAACATAACCAAAATTTGTGCTTCAAGATATAGGGATATAATAAGCACAAATAAATCATCTATATATGTATGTAAGAAATAGATACCAATTGAAATTGATACTATATGAAGTGTAAGCATACATATATAAAACAAAACATATATGAGTATACAAAAGGATGTCAAGATTGATACCAATTGAAAGAATTCAATGATACCAATTGAAACAAAAATAAGATCAAGTGTATGACTCATATCAACTACCACCCATTTCATGTTCAAGTTTAAAATGATTTTCATTATAAAGCATATATGAGCATGATCTCCCATCCAACCGCCCATAAATGGTAGGGGTTTTCAAAAATAGATTTGGAATTATAGTTTGTTTGAAAAACTCTACCTCATGAAGAATATCACAACTAGTCATATGAATCAACTAGTACGAAATCCTTCAAGATAAAACACAAAGATTTTTCATGAAACATGAGAATCACATGATCACCAAACACTCAAAATCCATATAGCACCAATAGTATTCATGAAAATCAAATCATGAGAAAACATCAAAATAAGGTGAGTGTACAAGTGTTGTGAGAAACATATCATCATGAAAATGGACAATTAAGCTCAATATAGTAATCATCAAGATATGAAACATAAGTGAATCATGAAATCCATGAAAGTTCATCTAGGATGTGAAATCACCAATTGAAATCCATGATACTAATTGAAAAATCATCTTAAAAACATGAGCTTCAACATAAATGTGAGATCACTTAGAAACATGAAATTCATCCATATGATTTAAGCTTCAAGGCATATGTATGTCATGTACAAACTAAAGTATACATACATATCCTAAACACAATGAGTCCACAAAAGTATATGCATGAAGGCATGTGGCTCAAGGATGTACATGTATAGTCAATAGTTTGGACAAGGTACACATATACATGAAGTTAAACAAATAAACACGAAATTAAGAAAAACTAAATTTTCACCAAAACTAATTTCATTTCAAGGTATATGTATGAATTGCCAACACAATAAGTGTACATACATATCCCTAAATACAATTGAGTCCATATATATAGATTTGCATGAAAGGCAAATGACTCAAAGAGTATACATGTATATCTTAAGGTTTGGCAAAATAAACATATACATGAAATGAAAACACTTAATCATAGAAATCACATCAAAAATAGGAATACATGTTTGAATGCATGAATCATCAAAACTAGACTATACTAGAACATCTAATGGGTACAAATAGGCATCCAAGTACAAACATATATAAAGGTTTATTTGTGTCCCACTACATGTGCAAGTATAAATTCTACTCTTAATGAAAACTAACATCTAAACAAGTAATCAAATCATAAAACGAGTCATAAATCAATAATATTCTAAAAATGATCATTATGTAAATCCACATGCTATAAGAATCAAGATATACATAATATCAAAACAATTGTGAAAACACAAATTATGGATTCATCTAAACAATGGAGATATGAAATTGCAATACATGCATAGCAATAAACACACTATTCAAAACATGAATCATTAAAATGAAAGTCATACAATCATGAACATCAAATGATCATTATGCATATGCATGTGCACTAGATCTAGAGCATACATGTTAGTTTAAACAAGGTGAGACACTAAGTATAGATCCATATGAAGCATGGGTGCTCAAGTAGCTAAACATGTACAACCTTAATCTAATGAATATGGCACAAGCATAACAAAACACAATATGCAAAAAAGTGAACGTAAAAAGCATGTAAACACTAAATGGAGTAAGGGATTGTTACCAAACCGAAGGGGCAACTCTCCATGTCTCCAAAACACCCGGTGGTCCTCCCACCTAATCTCCTTGAGAGTGAAGCATCCAAATGGTTCTCCTTTTAGCTTAGAATGCATCCACCTCAATGCACCAACAATCTCACGTTATGCGAGAGCCTCCACCTACATCAAACATCAAAGAGGTGGATCTTGGTACCCATTTTTTTGTGGGTCCACGGGGGTTAGTATCTCTCCTAACCCAAACAAGATTAGTTGCTAAATTTTCAATATGTAATCTATCATAGCAAAATCTAGCAAGGTGGCCTTTTCGACCACAATGTGTGCAAGTGTACACATGAGCATACATGTTATGATTGTGTCCGTGATGAGCATGTGTATGCCGTGATGGGTGTGCATGCATAGTTGGAGCTTGTTTCTTGCGAATCAAGGATTCCAAACGAGTATGATTTAAAGCACATTGGCTCAAAGTGGAGCCCAAACAATCAACACTTTTCTTCAAATTATTTATATCATTTTCAATGCTAGAAGATAAAGTGGAGCATGCAATAGGTGTGCTAGAACAAGAAGCTACACTAGCATGGCAAACATCAATCTCTTTTTACAAGGATTTATTTTAATCAAAACCAAATCCAATTCTTTTGTAATTGCATCAATATCATTTTTCAAAGTGAGATTTTCTTTAAAAGTAAAATCCAATTTTGAAGATAAGATCTCATTGTGCTTTACAACATCATCACAATCATTTTTGTTTTTTAAAAATTCATTTTCCTTTAAAGCAAGTTCGAGTTGAGATTTAAGTGAGTCACATTCACTTGCAATCTCTTCCTTCTCTTGCAACATCAACTCAAAATTAGAGCATAAATCCTTTAATTCATTTTTCAAAACAAGATTATCATCTTTCAACAAATCATATTTTTTTAACAAATTCTCAAGCTTTTGAACAAGTTCCATATTTAAAGTTTGAACTTCAAAACATCCATGACAATAGGAACTAGAGCTATCATCTATTTGAGAATCCGATTGTACCTCATGGGAGTCATTCCCATGGACCATAAAGCAAGGTTCTTCGGATATGTCTCTCCTAGATCTCCTTATCTTGTTGATAATCTTTGGAAGCTCGGGAGATGACAACATGCTCCAAACTGCAAAAGCCGAATCATATCGATCAAAAACATGTAGAAGATTTTCATTGAGAGATGCTCTAAGTGCCCTAAGTGCTAATGCATTGGCCTTTTTTTGCTTGCTACTATTTGGGAAGGATACTTGTGTAGAGCCTTGATAAGCTAGATGTCCTAGGCTTTTTAAATGACTACTCATCTTGGCTATCCAAATATCATGTCTAGCAAAATTAAACATAGGAGGGCTATTCATGAGTGCAAACTAATATGTGTGCAAATGATAATGCAAATGAAGATTAGCAAACCAAGATCTCACTCCTAGGTGGTTAAATCTAAATATCAGGAGCGCTAGCTCTGATACCAATTGAAAAATCACCTAGAGGGGGGGTGAATAGGTGACGATGCTAATCTAGTGAACTTAATGCGGAATTTAAAAACTAATTGCAATTACAACAATGATGCACACACAAGCAAGTATAAGATATAGCAATTTGCACAATACACAAAGTAAAGAGAGAGATAGAGAGAGTCAATGGATCAATCGTAAACACAGAGATATGTTATCGAGGTTCGAGCACCTAGCTCTACATCCCCGCCTTCGACACACGAAGGATTTCTAATCCACTAGCTAGTTCACCAAGAACTCTCATAAGGAGTACCCAACTCCTCTCTTTACAATCACAACCTCCTCCTTGAGGCACAACTCCAAGCCAACAATCACAACCTCCTCCTTGAGGCAAACTCAAAACCAATATAATCTCAACCTCCTCCACAACCACAAACCAATACAAGGATCACCTCACAACTTGAGGGATACAACCCAAAGCACAAAGCTAAGAAAAGATTGGGTTACAACTTGGTGGTCTAAAACAACAACCACAAACTATATCTTCTCCCACACAAATATCCTATAGATTTAGATAGTAGATTTTTGCTCAAGTGTGGAGGAAACCAAAGGAATGGAAATCAGAAATCACAAAGAAAAATCCTTGGGAAAAACTGAAACTAAGATAGAGAAGTTCAATCAAAATCTTTTCCCAAAACCCTTTCTTTGATTTTCCAAACCCTAACACAAACACCAAATAGATTGTTCAAATCAAGCTCAAAAACTTCTTTTGATTACAGTAAAAACACCAGAGAGTATGTAAAAATTCGCACAAAAAATCTTAGAGAAAAACTCTTGCAAATGGGGTATTTATAGGCTAATCCAGAAAATAGCCGTTGGCAGCAGAACTGCCAGAAATACCCTAGCGGTCGACCGCCCGGTCGACCGCACAACGGTCATTTTTTGACCGTTGGCAGCTACCGGTCGACCGGCCCGGTCGACCGAAACAAATAGAGAGCAACTGCTCTCAGTCGGTCGACCGGCACGGTCGACCGGCTACAAGTGTAGCCAGCGTGCACGTATCCGTGCACGTCGGTTGACCCTGACGGTCGACCGGCTACATGGTGCGGTCGACCGTAACGGTCGACCGACCTAGCCTGGCAGACACTGTTCTGGTCAGCAAAAACATGAAATTTTTAATCCTAAAAATTCTCATTAAATCTCTAAAAATCCACAAAAATAGTTTTATCATTTTGCATTGATATATAAACATGTGGTAAAAAGTTTAGCTCAAATATCAATCAATAAGGACTATTTTTGTGTTATAGAAATTTTTACCAAAAACCAAAAACTGTATTTTCTAAAACTTGAATTTTGAATTGAAAATACGTTTTGTCCAAAACACTTCCAGATACAAAAACATAATAATTAAACACTTTAAAGCATGATGCATATGGATAGAAATTCAATATACATGAACAAATATATATCATAGTTTTTGTCATTAATACCAAAATATGTTTTGTCAAAAATACCAAAACATATAACACATAAATAAAGGAGTCAAAACTAAGTTTGTCTAGGAAATTAAGCATGCATGTATATAGAACAAATCATATATACATTAAACCATGTAAACTTGTTTTGATCTATCTATTCATGAAAACCAAGATCGGTTAAACCTAAAACCGAAAAACCAAAAACCAATATTCAAAACATGAAACGTGTGTGTTGTGAACTTGAGCATTATCATACTATTCTAATCTTTACAATTTAGATCTAAACACAAACTAAACTAGGGATACCTAAGTCTTCTTGTAGAGCGCCGTCTCCAAGTTGACTCGGTCCAAACCGTGATTCACCAAGCTTGACTCCAATGAGTGCTAGATGTCATCTTTGATGCTTAGGCTCTTGAATCACCTTGTGAAAGATGTGTGGAAGCTTTCACCAACTAATATCTTGTTAAATATCTGAAACTTAAACATTGCAAGATTATTAGTACACATAACTACATGAGTTAATCATCATCAAAACTAGAGTGGAAGGCCTTTGGGCCAACAATTTCATGCTTAATTCTCTTTTCATCACAATAAGTCATGAAGAATTGGTTGACAAACTCACCACCTCTATCACTTCTTATCCGTAAAATCGAAAATCCTTTTTCGAAAAATCTTAAAATGCGAAAAAGTTTGATCTTTATACTCCAAAAAGAAAACCCAAGTGAAACGAGAAAAATCATCGACTAAAACAAAAATATATCTATTTCCATTTAAGTTTTTAGTTTTAGTTGGTCCAAAAAGATCCATGTGAATCAATTCTAAAGGCCTAGATGACATGATATCTTTGATTGGTTTGAAAGAAGACTTGGTTTGTTTCCTAAGTTGGCACGCACCACAAATGCGGTCTTTTTCAAACTTCAAATAAGGAATAACCTTCACCAATTCCTTAGAATTAATTCTAGTAAGGTGATCAAAAGATGCATGTCCTAATCTTCTATGCCATAGCTATGAAATCTCATCAAAAGCATTTAAACATTTAGTAAAACAATCTAAATTAAGTATGTCAATAATATAGACATTATTTTCACGAAATCCAGTAAGAATACAATCATTGGTTTTACAATAAAAAATTTTGCAAGAAGATTCATCAAACACAACTTTGAGATCACGATCACATTGTTGACTAATACTAAGCAAGTTATGTTTAAACCCATCAACAAGAACTACATTTTCTATTAAAGGAGATGCACCAATCTTAATGTTACCTATACCGATGATGATGCCCTTGGAGTCATCTCCGAAGGTGACGGTGCCACCTTCAATGTACCTTGATAGGGTTGTGAAATTGTTGATGTCTCATGTTATATGCCTTGAACAACCACTATCAAGGTACCACCACTCCTTACGTCTTGGAGCCTTGGTGTGTACCTACATCAAATAATTTAAGACTTGATTTTGGTACCCATATTTTCTTGGGTCCTAATGAGTTAGTGTTTCAAATTCAAGCAAGATTATTTGTACTATTTATATGATCATAGTAAAATTTAGCTAAATGGCCATTCTGACCACAATAAGTACATTTATAAATTCTTCCATATTTAAAAGCATAATGAGCATGTGATTTACGAACATGTGAATTGTGAGCATGAGTAGTTTTAGCATGATTGACATGTGATGTGTTGGCATGATGAACATGTGAAGTTTTGGCATGAGATGTTTTATCATTTTTAGCATGTGGAGTGTGCATATGCTTCTTTGAAAACATTTCTTCTAATTTAGTATTGTTAAAAGCATATTCTGTTAAAATATTTCCCAAATCATTGATTTTAGTTTTTAACATGAAAAATTCATTTTCATCAATTTTAGAATATTTAGCTTTACAAGTAACTCTATAGGCATCAAAATCTCTTTGTGTTGAAATAAGATTAGAAGATAGTTCATCCTTTTCTTTTGAAGAAATGGCAAGTTGATTTTTAAGTATTTCAATTTCCTTTTTCAATTTTGAACACTCTTCCTTTTTATCATCAAAACTTTCTGAAAGTTCAACGAAAACATGTACTAACATTTTTCTACTTATTTCACTTTCATCATCAAGTGGTTGGGTAGTTACCTTAGGTGTGTTTGCCATAAAACACACATTTGCCGTGTCGACTTCATCTTCGGATTCACTTTTCGAATCCCAAGTGGCTTTATATACCTTCTTTTCAACCGGCCTCTTTTTCTTCAAGAAGGAGGATATCTTTTCTTGAAATCTGGACAACTAGCCATGATGTGTCCGGGTTTCCGACAGTTGTAGCATATGATCCTTTTCTCCTCCTTCCCTTCCCATCGCCTTCTATAGTTGAGCTTATTCTTGCAGTACATTTTCTTTACATTTCTCATAAGGAGAGATAGCTCTTCATCATCTTCTTCATCTTCTTCATCATCATAGTTGGTGGAGGAAGACTTGAAAGCTATAAACTTTTTCTTTTGAGGTACCGCTTCTTCTCTAGCCTTCTTCTCCATCTCATGAGTCTTAAGATTTCCAATAAGACTTATGAGCTCCATCTCGTCTTTGTCATTCAACTCCTTCAAGGTGGTAGCTTTGATTTCCCATGACGAAGGAAGAGCACGAATCACTTTACGCACCTTTTGGTCGTTGCTTAATTCATCACCTAGAGAAGAAAGAGCATTTGTAATCTTAGCAAACTTGGTAATCATATCATTAATAGATTCATCTTCTAGCATTCTAAAACTTTTATATTGGGAACGAAGAGATCTATTTTAGCTCTCTTGACTTGTGATGTTCCCTCATGAGTGACCAATAAGTGTTGCCAAATCTCATAGGTGAATTTATAATAGATAACTGATTATAACACAATATTGCATATTTTACCACATAATCCCCATGCATATTACAAATAAATACATGATTTTTACTAATCTTCTCTATATATTTACAGGTCTACACTTAAATGGAGTGAAAGCCAATAATCACTTTAATTAGCAATAATTAAAGTGATTAGTTTCAAATCCAAGATTAAGCCCAAATCTAATCCAAGATCCAGAGAGATCCGCTCAACAAACGAAGATTCCAGAAGGTCCACGTGGCTAACAAACTTGTAACAACTTCATACCAGAAAGTTGTTAGCCAACGGCCATACAGTTGCCGCGCCTTGCCGCGCCCTGGCGACAGATCTGGGGCCGTTGAGCCCCAGATTTTGCGCCAACAGACTGGGTTCTGGATCCTTCTCCTGGGGGCTATAAATACCTGCACTTGGCCTGCGAGCAGAGACTGAATGGGGAAGAGAGTAGAAATTGTTAGTATGTTGTAATTTTGTTTAGTTTTTCTCTAGGTTTTGTTCTTTAGATCCCTCTTCTTCTTCCCTAGAATTCATTGTAAAAGAGAGAGATTGAGAGAGAGAGCTTGTGTAATCAAGGGTGACACTTGAAGCAACAAGGATTGATCCATTCTCCTTCCTCTACTTGAAGCATGGTTCTAGTTTAATTGCTTTCTTTAATTGCTTTTTTACTTGCTTTCTTTACTTCTTGCAATTTATTCATGCTTTGCTTTACTTCATTAATGGCTTGTAGCTAAATCTTTCTCCATGTACTAGCTAACCACTAGCCTTGCCATCTTCACTAACTCATGGGTGATTGCTTTATTTCATCTTGCAAGTTGTATGATCTTCTCTTCTCGGATGGGTTAAACCACCCTTCAACCACATGAGAAAGTAATTAGGTCAACACGCAAGACGAAACCTACGCCGATGGAGTGACAACATTAGGCACGCGTTCTCTATCAAGGAGTCTAGTAAGTCTTGGCAAGCTAGCAAGGTAAGCTAGTCATGGCTTTTCATTCAAGCTTTCTTAAGTTTTCTTTCCTTTTCTTGTGAATACCAAATCCCAATCTTGATTTCTTTTCCGACTATTTTCATCATGAACATATCCATCCTTTCTTTAGTTTCTTTTTCATTTGATTCATTAATTTTATAAGCAAGAGAAGAATTCTCGTTTAACAACTTCACTACGATTCGTAACGCTTCCATCGCTAGCTCTCCCTGAGAATCGACTCGATATAGCCTTATGCTATAGCGGAGACAAGAAAGGGTACATAAAATACATTTTTATACTCATAATACGTATACCTTCTTAGTCTTAATCAAAATGGCGCCGTTGCCGGGGAGAGCAACGTTTTTTGGTTTAAAGTGAAGTACTAAACGATTCTTCTTCTCTGTTGTAGGTTACAGGTTGAAGAAACAGAAAATCTTGCATTGCAGTGACATACAAGTGGACCTGGGCCTCTGCTCTCGAAAGCAAAGACCAGGATCCCTCCAAATTGCCGCAATTTCTGGGATTTTGCCGCAGATTTGCGGCAATAAGGAGTGAACTTCTGATAAAATTTCTGCAGGGCTTGCTTCTCTGCAATACACAGCTGCTGATATACCTGAAATTCTGTATTTTTCACCTTAGTCCTGCTTAATTAAAAAACAGTAAAAAGTTGGTTGAAATTGTTAAAAATTGTTTAGACATTTGCATTCTACGCACATGTCTTTCAATTCTTTACTTTTACTGTTGAAGAGTGCTGGAGGCAAGGTACGCTTTGCATTGCATTTAGACTAGGAATCATCTCTTGCTTGATTTTCATGCTTTGAGTGAATCTTAGTGATATTTCTTGTACACTTGCACAAATCAATTTTAAGGGCATAACCCGTAAATAAGATAAGGTGGGGGAGTTCATTACCCTTTCCTTAGCCCGAAAACCACAATCCCAAGCACTCACTAACCCAAGCCTAATTTAATAAAAAAATAGACGTTGGCCCTAGGGACATCTCGGACTCATTTAGGAGATTATCCTAAGGGGGAAAAGTGTTGGAATTTAACTCTTGCAAAATCAGTGTCTAGGAAAGGGGTTGAGGGCCGAAAGCCCGAAGGTTGCTGGTTACTTAATTAAGAAACGTCTCCGGACGGAAAACCTCCCACCAACCTTACCCTTCCCTGGCTGATTAGCTTGTGGTTAGAGTCTACACTAAACCTCCTGTGGACAGTCTATCAGTTAGGAGTCGTCTAGGTCCTAAGTCTACCCTAACTTAGGTTAGAATTTTTCTTTCTTTTGTTTGTTTGTTTGTTTGTTTGTATTTGATTGTGTGATATGGCTTACAATTACAATTCTTTCCATCCTAATAATAATCCATATTTCACACCATCTCCATATTCGGATAATTCCAACCCGGTGTTTTACAATATGCACCAACCAAATACACCGGGTTGGCCTTATCCGAATCAATATGACCCATACCCCCCATCTAACAATTATAATGTCCAAAATAATTTCAACTCTTCATCGAGTCATTGGGGATTCCAGTCCCCCGAGTTTAATTATCAACCTCCTTGTCTACCATTTCCACCAAGTCCACAATATTCACAAGATTCATTTCCCGATTCCGCTTCATATACTCCTTTTTCTGAACCATTTGAAGAAAAATCTGAGTTACTAAGGAGTTTAGAAGCCAATTTATAGAGAGCTGAGCAGACACTTCCAGAACCATTTTCCTCTCCAATTCCACAGTATTTTCAAGAGTCTTACTCAGTTCCACCTTTTCCTAAAGAACAACCATTTATGAGTAATGATTTCTTGTGTGAGTCCACTCTTCCATCACCACACAGTTTTGACTCACAATTTCATCACCAATTCCAAAACAACACTTCATCTTTTCCACAAAATGATGAACCAATGAATTGTGAAAAGATGCTTGAATTCTTGGCTCAGACTCGAAATACTCGTAATCGTGACGTAGAGTTGATGATTCAAACTCTTCATTCTCATTCTTCTAATGTCACTAACCATTCTGTCCGAGCCAAAGAGTCATGTTGTTTTGGAAATCAAGATTCAATTTCAGCACAACCACCTGAACTTGTCCAAACTTCAGATTCCATTTTGGCAAGTTTTTCATTTCCTAAAATTGAACTTGTCCAAACGTCAAATCCCATTGACATTTTGGCAAGTTTTTCATCTCCTACAAATGAACTTGTCCAAACTTCAGATCCAATTGACATTTTGGCAAGTTTTCCTTTCCCTGAAATTGAACTTGAACATGATTATGATCCTGAACTTTCACCAGATGATTCAACTCTACTTCCTGATTCAATCATGACTTCCATATCCTTACCTGATTTCAATCCATTTTCAAAGTCAGAATTGAATCCAGTACCTATCTGTTGTGAAATTGAATCACCAATCTTTTATGATGATCACATTGAACTTGACCAATTTCATACTCTTGAAAGCCCCATTGATAAATTGGCAAGTTCACATTTTTCTGAAATTGAATTACATAAGGAATGTGATCTTGAACTCCAACTTGGTGATTCAATCCTCTTTTCTGATTCGATAATGACTCCGGTATCTCTACCTCACATCAATCTTTTCCCGGAGTCAACCTTGGATCCTTTCCCAATTCACAATGAAGTTGAATCACCCATCTTTGAGGATCATATTGAACTTGCCCAATTCTACACTTCTGAAGATACAATTGACAAATTTGCAAGTTCTCATTTTTGTGGAATTGAACTCAATGAGAAATGTGACTTTGACCCTCAAGTTTGTGATTTAGTTCAAATACCTGAATCATTAATGACTCCTGTTTTGTTACCCAATTTGAGTAACATTTTAGAGTCAGTTTTGATTCCCAACCTTCCTGAACTTGAATCACTAATCTTAGATAGTCACATTCCATCATGGGAAACTGAATGTGGACTTGAGCTTCATTTTCTTGACTTGAACCCAGTTCTTGAATCCATTCCGACTCCTGAACCTTTACTTGACTTCATTCACTTTCCTGAGTCGGTGTTCCTTTCCGAGTCCAAGTCAACCGTTCTATCATTCCATATTCCATTCTGGGACAAGGTAGTTGATAAATTTAACTCAGAAATTATTTTAAAAATTTGGAAATTAGATGGGGGAATGTACATAATAATCTTAAATGCACACATCATTTTTGTGGGTCATATTATTGAAATTTCTGGTGGGTTCCTGAAAACCCAACGTAAAATTGATTGGGCCATGTTCCGTGGACCAATCCGTCCACCACCGGAACCACCACCTTAAGATAATTTTTTTTTTACTAACATAGGATTTACTAACATAGAATTTAGAAAAAAATAAATAAAAAAAATAGAAATAAAGGAGGGATTTTTATGCTTAAAAGGAGTTTCCACACTTTCCAAATTCAAAAATTCCTAGGATTCCTCAAATTCCATCTTTCAAGAATTCCTAAGTTTTAGGTCATTCCAAATTCCTAGGAGTCAAAACTTCCCTTTTCAAAGCTACATATTCCAATGTGGTAAAAATCCTTTTGACCTAGGGATAGAAGTGGAAACCTATTGATTCTTTCCCTCCTATAAAAAGCCCCCCTTCCACATACTTCTCCTTCACATGCGAAAATTTCCTCAGATCTGTAACCTCTTCTCAAAGCGCCGCAATCTGCCACTTTTCCTCTCCTCTAATTTCTCTGCTCTGCCGCAAAACCGCGACTCCAGTCAGGAATCCGCGGCAAAACTGCCACTTCCTGCGCCCAGAAAAGTTCTGCTCCGATCGATTTCCAGTTCTGATAGCTGATCTGGTGCTACATTCTTATTCAGAGTCCCTGAACCACACAACAGAGATCGATTTTATTCCCCCCACGTAATCCGGGGGTGGTTCGAATTCACATCTCTTCCTTTTACTGCTTTGATTTTGATTCATATTATGGCACCTGCAATTTTTGTTGAGAAGGATTTTGGGCGGATTTTGTGTGATGTGAATGGTTATGGGCATGTATTTTTAGAAAGAATTAGATCTAGGAATTGGTACACGTTAGTATACGACAACACTGAGACCGATGCATTTTATTGTCCCGAACTAGTGACAATGTTTTACACGCATCTTGACCAAGCATCGATTGATACACACATGTACCAATTCACTGTTCACATGCCCACTGGAGACTTGTTTATCACGCTTCCTCTTCTTGAGGAAATCACTTCTGTCCCAATCGTCACACAACACAGCGAGCCTCTCCCTTTGATTGATTATATGACTGTTATGGGAGCTCGTTGTACTGAGCAGGATCGTGGGCTCAAAGCCAGTACGATGTTTAGAAATGTTCATTGCGTTGGACGTTGGATCCAACGCAATATTTTAGGGCTTGACCACACCTCCTCTTTCAACAGACCAGTGTTGCAAATTATACATGATTTAATGACTCGTCAACACTCGATTTGTTTGAACAAGGTCATCTTCCATGCACTTATTGCTAACTCTTCACGCACACGAGGTGCCAAATACTCACACCCCATCCTGATTACACGTCTGTGTAGGACTTTCCTACCAGACGATGTATTTGACTCATTTGATAGAGTGTTTGTTGCCCCGAGAGACCTACCAGTGCTTATAATAGTTGTTTACACGCAATCTGGACACCTACAGTCCAAACCGAGGATGTTCCGGTAGAGTCCTCATCTGAGGAGAGTTTTGATGCCGAGGATGAACCTGAATTTTGGAGGCAGGACCCCCCACGTGATACACATGCCTTCATGTCCTCCATCTGGAAGGGCATGAAGAAGATTTTTAGGGGTCAAGTGAGGCTGAGGAAGAAGGTGGAGGAGGAATCATCCAGGTTATCCTCCAGGTTAGATGATATTGAGGCGACGTTGAGGAGGACACAGTCGGCAGGACCCAGTACTACTGCAGGTCCAAAGAGGAGGAGGGAGTGACTTTTTACCTTACCTATTTCATGCATCATTTTTATCTTGCATACATTGAGGACAATACATGAGATAGGTATGGGGGGGTATGTACTAACATAGAACTTTTTATTTTCTTTATAGGATTTTTATTTTTTAGGATTTTTATTTTCTTTTTAGGTCTTTTATTTTTAGATTTTATCTTTCTTTTAGATTTTCCACTTTCTTTTTAGATTTGACTTTTCTTTTAGAAAAATAAAAAAAAATAATAAATAAAAAAAAACTTTTTGAAATAAGAGACAAAGTTTAGATCTATTTTTAAGAAAATTAAGATGTATCTTAGAAATTAAGAAAGCCTTAATTATGACATCTTAAACCTAGTTGAAATAATAGATCCTGTTTGAGATTATAGGCTAAGTAAGTAAAATTGGTGAGATATTTTTATCTTGAATTTTTTGCCTTAGATAATATGCACTTTACACTTACACATTTCTTGGGATGGAAACAAAGACCAAAAATGCCATATAAATAAAAAAATAAAAAAAAAATAAAATGAAAAAAATATAAATAAAAGATCACTTATTAAGCTGGATAACTATGCCTCAAGAAGCATGATTACTCACGCCTAACGGTGATCTCACTTATTAAGCTGGATAATTGTGCCTCAAGAAGTATGATTATTCACGCCTAACGGTGATTAAGAATAATCCCCTTTAGTTTTGTGGCCTTTTTTACTCGAGACCTTAAACCCGAGGGATGTTTTCTCATCTGGTGCCCTAAGACCGTCTGGTTTGGGAGTCATCGGTTAAAGGCTCGCTACATGGGTGAACTAGAAAGCCTAAGAAAACTAAGGGAAGAAAATATATATATATATATATATATATATATATATATATATATATATATAAATAATGGCTTTATGGTTGGAGTTGAAATCCCAGAAATCTTCACTTACACGGTGTGCATATTATCTAGGTTTTATGAAAGATAAAGTATTCAATCCAATTTTGAATTCTTACCTTAATTGAAGACAAGATCTTGCATGGAGACTAAGTTTAAGAAAGAATGATTATAGGTGGACTTATGACCTAGGATCACTTATATTTTTGCAAAAATAGTTCGTAAACTTGTCTCTTATTCAAAATGCGTTTTCAAAACACTAACATTTATCTTCTTTCTTTATGGATTTTGTGGGTGTAATCCGCTGAAAACCCTCAGGAGACAACACTCCTCCTCTAGGGTAACCTAGAGGTTTAACGGCTTGTTGCACATGCTCAGTGCAATCGCGTCACCTGCGAAAGTGGTGTAATAAAATTGGTAGTTAGGATTTTCTTTTCTTTTCTTTGTTTTGCTCGGGACGAGCAAAAGAATAAGTGTGGGGGTGTGATTATAACACAATATTGCATATTTTACCACATAATCCCCATGCATATTACAAATAAATACATGATTTTTACTAATCTTCTCTATATATTTACAGGTCTACACTTAAATGGAGTGAAAGCCAATAATCACTTTAATTAGCAATAATTAAAGTGATTAGTTTCAAATCCAAGATTAAGCCCAAATCTAATCCAAGATCCAGAGAGATCCGCTCAACAAACGAAGATTCCAGAAGGTCCACGTGGCTAACAAACTTGTAACAACTTCGTACCAGAAAGTTGTTAGCCAACGGCCATACAGTTGCCGCGCCTTGCCGCGCCCTGGCGGCAGATCTGGGGCCGTTGAGCCCCAGATTTTGCGCCAACAGACTGGGTTCTGGATCCTTCTCCTGGGGGCTATAAATACCTGCACTTGGCCTGCGAGCAGAGACTGAATGGGGAAGAGAGTAGAAATTGTTAGTATGTTGTAATTTTGTTTAGTTTTTCTCTAGGTTTTGTTCTTTAGATCCCTCTTCTTCTTCCTTAGAATTCATTGTAAAAGAGAGAGATTGAGAGAGAGAGCTTGTGTAATCAAGGGTGACACTTGAAGCAACAAGGATTGATCCATTCTCCTTCCTCTACTTGAAGCATGGTTCTAGTTTAATTGCTTTCTTTAATTGCTTTTTTACTTGCTTTCTTTACTTCTTGCAATTTATTCATGCTTTGCTTTACTTCATTAATGGCTTGTAGCTAAATCTTTCTCCATGTACTAGCTAACCACTAGCCTTGCCATCTTCACTAACTCATGGGTGATTGCTTTATTTCATCTTGCAAGTTGTATGATCTTCTCTTCTCGGATGGGTTAAACCACCCTTCAACCACATGAGAAAGTAATTAGGTCAACACGCAAGACGAAACCTACGCCGATGGAGTGACAACATTAGGCACGCGTTCGCTATCAAGGAGTCTAGTAAGTCTTGGCAAGCTAGCAAGGTAAGCTAGTCATGACTTTTCATTCAAGCTTTCTTAAGTTTTCTTTCCTTTTCTTGTGAATACCAAATCCCAATCTTGATTTCTTTTCCGACTATTTCCATCATGAACATATCCATCCTTTCTTTAGTTTCTTTTTCATTTGATTCATTAATTTTATAAGCAAGAGAAGAATTCTCGTTTAACAACTTCACTACGATTCGTAACGCTTCCATCGCTAGCTCTCCCTGAGAATCGACTCGGTATAGCCTTATGCTATAGCGGAGACAAGAAAGGGTACATAAAATACATTTTTATACTCATAATACGTATACCTTCTTAGTCTTAATCAATAACCCGTGTTAAGTCATCCTCATTCAAAGCTAAAAGTAGGGCATTTTGAGCCTTTGAATTAGCATCAAATTCCTTGAAGGTAAGTTCGGACCAAGTGTCCTCCTCACTTTCGGGCCTACTATAAGGCTTGGTTAAGGATTAGCAACTAGACTATCTAGAGATTGTAGAAAAATGGTCATCCTAACTTTCTATATGGGAAAGTTGAGTCCATCAAATTTGGGAGGGGTCTTAATGTTATCAGCCATCTTTACTAGTGAATGAATGAAGATATAAAAATAATGATTAGCAAATTTTAGGATCTCTCTAAGGATGTGAAGTCAAAAACTAGAGTCCTAACTCTGATACCAATTGAAATCACCTAAGGGGGTGAATAGGTGATAATGCTAATCAATGCACAAATTTAAAATTATATGATGCAACGATCACCCGAAACAAGATTAGAAGCCGAATACCCCGTGAAGGGGTCTGAACTGTTTCCTCGTGATTCCTCTAAATAAGAGTTTGAGGTGCACAATGCAATCTTGTTGTGAGAGTATTGATCGACAATATAATAATGAACGGAAAGCAAGTAAATAACACAAATAAACCAATCGCAAACACAGAGATTTGTTTTCGAGGTTCGAGTACCCGGCTCTACGTCCCCGCCTTCACCCAGAAGAATTTTCGAACCACTATAACTTCCACAAAGGATTACAACCACAAGGGAGTACCCAACTCCTCAATCACACTCCTCTAGTTCAGAGGTAGTGGAGCCACAGATACAATAATATCTTGGTGATCAAAAGATCACAAACTCTCTTTTGAAAAACTTTTCCCTTACAAAAACCCTAGAGAATAATGTATAGGATTGAAGCTCAAGTTTTGTAAGTGAAAAATAAAATGAAATTGAAGAGAGTTTTGAATCAAAAACTTCAGAGAAAAGAGAGAATTTTGAGCATAAAAACTGAGAGCAAAAACTTCTTTTGAATAGACTCAAACTTTGATTTCTTTTGCAAAAATTATTGTGTTCTTCTCAACCCTAATCATCTCTATTTATAGGATAAAGGTAGGGATTAAAAGGTAAACTGTTATTATGAATAATCAGGAAAGATTAGACCCAAATTCAGCCCTGAAATTCGTTTGGAGAAGAAAAACACGTTTTAAAACGTGTTTAAAAAACTAGCCATTAAGGCTGAAAATTAGGTCACGGTTAACCGTCCGGTCGACCGGTTTTCAAAAATATATGACCGTTGCCAGCCCACGGTCGACCGCCCGGTTGACCGTCCCAAACATAGACTAATGGTGCTTTCAGTCAGCCGAAGCTTAGTCGACCGACATGGGGCCTGGTCGACCGATTAACGTGCACACATGCACACACCCAAACAGTCAGAAGCGCGGTCGACCGCCCGGTCGATCGTTCTGACCTGAAACAGAGCCGGTCGACCGTTCGGTCGACCGCAGCAGGTCAAAACAGTTTATATTTCAGAATATTTTTGAAGATCTAATAATTTCAAAAATCGTTTTTGGTCAAGACTAGGTACACTACATAAAATAGAGTTTGCAAATATTAAAATAGGTTTATAAAAATATTTTATATAAAGAAGAAATATCTTTTGAAAAACATGTGCAAAATCTTGTGTGTGGGGAAAATTGAGCTTCAACACTATACACTATCCTTTAATAAACAAAAGTATAAAAGAAGTCTCCGAGCCGCGTTACGCCAAACTAGAGCCTCCTCTCCTATGAAAACGTCCTCTTGAGCTATCAACCTATCAACATGCTTTTAGCGCAATTTACCTTGCAATATGCTTGAAGCCATCAACACTTGTTCAAACCTGAAACTCATTCTAAAATAACTTATTAGTACCAAATAGCTTCTATGTGTTTTGTTATCATCAAAACTTATACAAATAGAGAGTGTAACCTTTTGGGCCAACAACAAGCACAGGAAGATTTCCATAGATAGGTCTCCTCTAGCCATAGCTCAAAAGCAAGTCCCTAATGGGACGGAGAATGCCGTCTATTGGCCTAATTCTGCGCTAATAGAGACTGAATTAATTTCGCTTCAGCACTTACAGACTAGGTGTGAAGCTAAATCAGTCCCAAGGGCTCTCTGGATTGAAATTCCAACTCAACCTTATGTAAGGCTAAAGAGTCCCCCACTTCAGCTTTGAGAGAATCAAGAGTAATCCCTGACTGCAAGACTACTTCAGCCCTTCACAAAGCTCAAATTCGCTCCTCCTGCGAAGCTAAAATCAAAGCACTCGTCTGTGCTACCAGCGATGCTGCCGCAACTTCGCTTTCTACTCTGAGCTGGGAAGTTATAGCACCCTCTCGTGCTAACAGCAAAGCTACTTCGCTTAAAGGAAAAGCATTGTACAACAGTGTTAAAAGCACTAAGTACTCAGATAGCTTCGCCTCGCAGCAAAACTATGCCTTCAGCCAGAAAATCAGCCTTTAAGACTAAGTCTAAGGCTAAGCCTAAGATTTTTCAGGCCATCTGGGCTAATTTCCAGCCTCCCCGAGTCTCCGTGTTGGATTGATTGGGTCAGGTCAACACAAACTTATAGGAATTTCTGAGCAACAAGCAAAAATCTAGTCATGAAGAGCAAGCTCGCATCTCACCGTCCAAGTGTGGACAAGCAGGGTGCCAACCGATGACCGTGCATTCCGCTGATTGTTACTTGGGGCCAATCCTCATAATGCAAACAAACTGTCAGTATTCGACCGTTTATTAGCCCCAACCTTCAAAGAATCCAAGTCTAGGAGGAAGAGGAAAGCCAGGAAACCTCACCTCGCTACAATCTCTGTCAACATGACAAGTAGAGAGAGATTCGACAGAGAAAGACAGGGGATTCACACACCCTCAGTTAGTTCTCCAGACCCTGACTATAACCCAGGATTAAGTCAGGTTCTGATTGAACTCTAAGATGCCTTCTGAGGTACCAGTTCTAGGGTTGCGATACCCTACAACTATGGACATCCCTCTTCTTCTAGAGTAATGTCACCAGAGCTATTGTGAAGCCTTTTTTAATGGTTGGATAATGAAGGAGAATCTAGTGGATACGGGGGTGATGTCTGTCAACATAGCCGACAACAATCTCGATGAAGATCTCTGTCAGTGAATGAAGGTACAAAAGCAGACTTTCAGGACTCAGCAAGAAGCCTTGAAAAATATCCAGCAGATGTTAGCTCAACTTCTGGTCAACCGGAACATCAAGGACACCAGTAGCAATCACGATGAGGAAGAGTATAACAACAATGAACATCCTAAGACTGAGAAGTCAAAGGAAAGCTTCTCAGTTGATGCCGAGGTAATCAAAAGTATCTCAGCTCAGATTGCATCTATAGCTCAGAGAAATGAGCTAAAGAAAGTAGGGATGATGCACCTTATCCATTGGAATGGGACTCAGTTCCCTATCCACCAAATTTCAAGCCACCTACATTGCACACGTATGATGGCAATTAGAGCTCAACGAATTAGCACATTTATTACTTCTGATAGCAAACTGGCAATGCGATAGACAACAACGCTATCATGGCCAGACTATTCATTAGCACCCTTAAGGGGATAGCCTTTGATTGGTTCAAGAGTATACCCAGTGGCTGATCAATTCTTGGGTTAACCTAGAAACCTGGTTTCTTTCTCGATTCTATGAGGTGACACCGAGGTGACTATGGAAAAAGCTCTTCTCGGCCATCCAGAAAGGAAGAGAATCCGTGCAAAAATATATTGAGATATTCCGTAACCTTTCTCTTATGAGCCCTGCTGGCATGCCATTACCTATGCTACTCCAGACCTGTTGGTATAACTTCCTCGACAAAGTGAAAGTTCATATGGGAGCTGTCAAAGCCCATACATGAAAAGGGCTTGTCGAGCAAGTTGAAATAGCTGAGAAATCAGCTAAGAAGTTTAAACCCTCGGTACTTAAGAACAAATGCGGGGTCAACACCAAGGGGCTTGATGCATCTCAATTTTTTCAACAAAAAGAGAAAGAAGCCATAACAGTTAAGCTATCCGGGGCAGGTCAACCAAAGCAGAAAGGCGGCACAAGTGGCAATCAGGAATTCAAATTTTCACCAAAGGTCTATTCTTTCAAAGACGAGTAGGTGGTGACAATTTTTCACTTGCTTCACAAGAGTAATAAGCTCAAAATACCTAAAGTTCAGCGATCTAATGAAGTGGGGTGCACAAACGATGCCAACTATTGCCTTTTCTATAGAATGGTGCATCATCCCACCAGTAAGTGCTTTATTCTCAAGGAGAAGATCCAAGCATTAGTGGACTCTCAAGTCAGAGCAAAAGAAAGTTACTGCAAATACGGTGACTCTTAATTTCGGGACCTTCCTGAAAATGATGGTTCAATATGGAGTGACCCCAATCCTTAAAATCAGACTGAATGTTATCAATCTAATTGCAAAAGTAAAGAAAGCCAAGGGCTTCGTTATAATGATGATAAAATCTTTGGAGATCATGTGGGTCCACCCGAATATCGTCAAAGATGAGCAATGAAAATCTAGCAAGCCCAAGCTCAAAGGCAAGCGGTGTAACGCCGTCTCTTATGCAACAGATGACGACGTTGTGACTATAGCTTCTCTTAGTGACTCAGAAGAGGAGAAGCTTGCCTTGGCAGTACAGCTCGCTATCTCAAAACCAGTAGGCACCCAGTCTGAAAAGTCATACCTGTGTCAGTACGACCAGACCCCCGACGAAACACAACAGCCAACGACGTTGGGGACAACTGCATTAGTCCATGTTTCAACACCATCCCTGCCACTGGATAAAGGGAAGCAAAATGAGGTCTTATTCAATAAATCATTGAAGAAGGATCCTCCGAAGGGGCTCAACACTCCTTTTCGCTTCGATATGTTAGCACAGCTTGCCAATATTCCAACTCGTATGACTCTTTTAATCTACTTCGCCTCTTAAAAGAGACAAGAGAGGCACTTAGTGATGTACTTGCTGACTCAGAAACCTTTCTGACACAAGTACCGACAACCCCTACTGATGACGATGGGATTCTATGCCTCTAATGTCATTTGGTGCAACGACAGGTGCCATCCATCAGCTTCACTCCTAAGGACATGCTTCTCAAAGATAATAAACATGGTAGACCTCTATACTATATTGAGTATATTAGTTTTACATGTATCGAGGAGATCCAAGTTGATCCGAGGTCTGCTCTTAGCATCATCCCAAAGAGGCTTCTCTACTTCCTGGGTATCTCACTTAGCAGGCTATCCACCATCACTACAACAATTTATGGTTTCAACACCGGGAGTAGTCACCCTCTGGGTAAGATTCATCTCCTATGTCAAATTGGAGATTTAAAATCAGAAGTAACATGCTACATCATTAATGCTAACACGTCTTACAATCTCTTTCTCAGATGACCATGAATCCATGCCAACTGGATCGTCCCTTCCACATTACACCAATGCTTCAAATATGTGGGAGACGATATTGTGGTCTGAACGATATTCATTAAGTATAAATGTTCAAAGGAGTGGAGAACTACTTCACTGACTCCCTTCTCTACCAAGAGAATATCGAGCCACTGAAGCAATCATTGCCCAATGACCTTGACAGTGGTAATGAGGCAGACTCAGAATCAAAAAAAGATGCGCCAGCTACTATTAGTGTAGAACCAATTGTAGCATATCTCGATGATTTTTATTGTAATAACCTCACCGAAAATTAGGGCGAATGAGTCCTTAATAAGAAATTGTGTTTGATTACTCTTTGTGTCTTGAGGATGTATCTGTCAATGTTAAGTCCTTATACATACCTTTACCAATCTCAAAAATGGCATGCATCCATATTCAGGACAATGAAGGGTCTGTCTTCATTATCCCTCTTTGTAAAAGAGACTAATTACCAATTGTCTTTGGCATAGGCCAAGCTCAAGCCCCGACATCTAGAGAATCAGAAGATGACTTAGAACTCTCACAATTCTTTAATTACACATGATCAACACACTGTATGATGAGAAAAATGAGGTACAACTTGAATCGCGGAGATGGTTTGAATTTCGATAAAGTGTGGTGCATATCATTGCAACCTTTCGTACCTGAAGGAAAACCTCACAACTATTATGACTGCATGCGTAAGGGGTTGGGATAAGTCACTCCGCCTCCACAGTCAGAACCAGAGTCTGGCGGATCGCCACCATCACAATCTTCAAATTCTTCCAGCTGGGATTATGATATTAGTGTGGGGGTAGTCTTCAAAAACCAATTCGCCAACATGACATCTATTAGTCAGGCGGAGCAAGACGATAACATCAAGCCATTCAACGTTGATCCCTGGGTTCAACAATTTGATCTTCAATAAAAGAAGCGTTTCAAATAACGCGAACCTCCAATCGAAGATAAGGTGATCTAAGTCGACGTGGGTGATCAAGCACACTCAAAGCTCATCTTTATAAGTGAAAGCCTATCGCCAATAGAGAAACAAGACCTCATCTCTCATACAGTAGTTATTGATTTCTTTGCTTTGAGCTATGAAGACATGCCAGGCCTCGATCCTCAGGTGGCTATGCATCATCTTAATATCAGACCGGATGCTAAACCAATTAAACAGTAACAACAATGGTTCGACCTGACATCATGGAAGCAATCGAAACCGAAGTTCATTAACTCATTGAATTCGACTTCATTTAAGAGCAGCAACACCCAGATTGGGTTGCTAATATTGACCATGTACTTAAGAAAAATGAAAAGATCAGAATTTGCATCGGCTTTCGTGATCTCAATGCAGTCTGTCCTAAGGACAAATTTTCATTGCCCATTAGTGATGTCATGATTGACAACACATGTGGCTTCGAAATGATGCCCTGCATGGTTGACTTTTCAGGGAACAATCAAATTAAGATGCACCAGGATGATGAAAGCACACATCATTCAGAACACCATTGGAGATTAAACTGTTACACAATATTGCCGTTCAGATTGAAGAATGCTGATGCAACTTATCTACGCGCCATGAGCATAATTTTTCATGGTCATCTCAAAAAATAGTGAAACGCTATGTTGACGATATTGCAGTCAAGAGTCACAATAAAAGCAACCATTTCGACATTCAGAGAATAGTATTCAACATCATGTGGGCTCACCAACTGAAAATGAACCCGACCAAATCATTCTTGAGATTGTCGAGAGGCAAATTCCTTGGATTTATAGTTACATCCAAAGGAATTCATCTTGATCCCGACAAAGTTGAGACAATTCAGGGCATGAAATCCTTAAAGACCCTCAAAGAGCTCAGAGGTCTATAAGGCAGGCTTGTCTATATCTGAAGATTCATCACAAATCTCTCAGACTGTCTCAATCATTTACACAGTCAATGAAAAAAGGTGTCTCCTTCGTATGTGATGAAGCTTACCCAAAGGCTTTTGAAGATATCAAAGAATATCTTACCAAACCTCCGGTCCCGGTGGCTCTTATTTTGGGAAAATCATTCCTGCTCTATGTACGAGCTATGAACCACTCTTTAGGTGCTCTTCTAGCATAGAAGAATGATGAAGGTTGCGAACAGGCCATCTACTACTTTAGTAGTGTAGGATCTATAATCAAAGCAACACAACACTAGAGGGGGGTGAATAGTGTTTAAAAACTGTAAATCAATTTACTTGCAGGAAATAAAATAAACACAAGATAAACTCAGAAAATTCAAACGCAAAGACAAGAGAGTTATCCTGGTTCGGTCCTTGTGACCTACATCCAGTCCCCAAGCCAACCGCTTGAGATTTTCCTTTCCTGATTTGTGTACGCCTACAACCAATGCCTTGTACACCACTTAACAAATGCCCTTTGCCAAATGTGCACAACTCCTCTTTACACCAAGAGAACAAACGCCTTGTACAACTTTCTTCTACTCCCAAGAAGACGCATTGTACAATGATCTTCTTTGAATGATTACAATGATCCTATAAGCCTTGAGATTGAATGTATTTGTGGACAAGGTTTCTTATAGGAAGGATTTCAGGAATCTTCACAATGGACTTTGGAATTTGGTGAAGAAAACTGAAAGAGAAACTGGTTTTCAGAAAACAGAATATTTGGACAGAGTTTAAGGCTGAAAACTTTGGATTTGAATTGGTGATTTGACCCTAGGACAATACCCCTATTTATAGGTGAAATCCATAGTAAGTTAGGGTAGTTATCAGGCCAGATTTGAATTTTTAAACGTTGATAAACACACCAGAATTCACCAACTGCACAGCAGTTACCAACTGCTATTAGTCGACTTGAACAGGAGATTAGTCGACTAGCAGAATAAAATTTTCACTGATTAGTCGACTACAACAAGGAGTTAGTCGACTATGTTTTGGCTGATACAGATACTAAGTTCCTGGATAACTGAATGTAGTCGACTATATAGGACTGTTAGTCGACTAGGTAATGGGTTAGTCGACTATAGATATTGGGTAAGTCGACTAAGTTTTATGTCAGACAGAAACAGAGAGTTGGGAAATATTTGTATAGGTTATTAGTCGACTTGGGAAATTGTATAGTCGACTAGGGTATCTGTTAGTCGACTATACAATGGGGTCAAGTCGACTAACTTTCCTGACAGACAACAAACAGAGACTTGGTCAATTGTTTTAGCAGGATCTAGTCGACTAGGGATTTTTGACAAGTCGACTATAGAAGGGGTAGTCAACTATACTAGAGGGTCAAGTCGACTAATATAGGAATTTTGTGTGTATTCAAGGCTTTTCACATATTTCTAAATTTACACAAAAAATACCACAAATAGTAACAGAGGTAGAATCATCATAATTGCTTGTCCATCATCAAAATCTCTATCATAGTCTTCAACATTCTCCCCCTTTTTGATGATGACAACCCATGTTTTGTGATAACTCCCCCTGCAGCAAAACTCCCCCTGCAGTAAATAGGTTATAACAAAATGATATATATATAATCAAATCTTTTTGTTTGCCCCTGCAGAAAGTGTTAAGTTTCCCTTCCCTACATTGTCATATGTCAGTATCCATATATTGGATAATACATATGTCATATGTCCTTGTCACAAAATTTATGTCAAGTTTCATTGCTGATATGGAATATATTGTCATAACACATATGTTAATCTCTTCCCATAACACAGAATTCTGTGCAGATATGGAAGTGCAGCAGAACACACAGATGCACAGACATAACACATAGAGTAATAGATTTATAACACAGATATAACACATAAGTTGTTAGAAGTTCTCCCCCTTTGTCATTAACAAAAAGCAGAAAACACATACATTGTATTCATACGGAAATACATATTAAAAGAGACTGAAAACAGAAAAATACATAAAAAAGCAAAAACAAAAAAACAAAAAAACACGAAGAAACGCCAACGCCATAATCTTCAAAGATCGGATCCGGGTGGAGGAGGTGGCGGAAAATGTGTCTTGAGGAGGTTCAGAATCTCTGTTTGAGTTGATGCAAATGAATCCATCTGAAGTTGCATATGCTCAAACCGAGTCATCATTAAAGACTGATTTTGAAGCACTTGATTCTGAGTGTCTTGAAGAACTTGTTGTTGAGCATGAAGAGAGGCAATCTCAACAGACAGTGAATTGTAGAATGCATCAGTGTAAGAAGAAGGTGATTGGTTTAGAGGTGGTTCAGTGAAAGGAGGTTGGGTAGAGGAAGATGGAGGTTGAGTGGGACTATGTGGTGGTGAAGAGGGTTGTTGTGGAGGAGGAGGAGGAATATCAGTAAGTTTCATACGGTGAATAGCAGCACGATCAAACAGTTCGAATACCTTAATGACACTAGTTTCGGAATCAAGATCAACGCGAAATTTCCGAAATACATGTGTCAAAAAAGCTCCATAAGGAAGGAATGAAGTATGTGACTTAACCATGGTATCAAATACAATTTTTGCCCAATAACATCGAGGCCAGCCATAATTGCATAGACGCAAGTGGCTAACTCTCATGAATAGTAATTGTAGCTTCCAGTTTGGGGACAAATATTGTATGCAAGGATACGACCTATGAGACGGGGAATTGGTTTTAACTTGTTGTTGGTCATAGGTAATCCTTGTCCAGATAGAAAGATATTACTTAAGACTTCCTTATCATCCATGGTAATATCATCAAGCAAGAGACCGTGATAAGGAATAGACAAGATACGGCCGATTGATTTTGGGGATAATTTAATGTTAATACCTTTAACCAATGAGCAAATATGGACATCGTCCTCATTATCTTCATAGGTTAAATTGGTATAAAACAAGTAAATTAAGAATGGATAGTATCCTTGTCTTGAATCAGTAGAAAACATATGAAACAATCCACAGTTTTGCAAATATGAGACAATGTCATAGTGATGAAAATCCTCATATTTAACAAATCTACCGGGGAGTATTTCTAAGGAGGAAAGTCTAATGTAATCCTCTTCTAGGGCAGGATTCTTTAGAAATGCCCTAAAATCAACTTGGGAAGATGATGATGAGGGAGTGAACTTAGTTTTCTTGGATTTAGACATGGTGAAAACTGAAATTGAAGCAAGATAAAACTAGAAATGAAAGGGAAGTGCTGAGATTAGAAAGATTTTACCAAGAACTGAAGAAAATTGAAGGAATTTGAAGAGGGTTCACTGCTAAAAACTGCGGAAGATTTTCTCTCCTTGCGGCCTGAAGTCGACTGGATCTGCGGCTAGGAAAGAGAAAAGAGGGAAAGCTAGGGTTTTTATGTTGGAATGAGTGGTTAGGATCAACCCTGGAGTGAAATAGATGGTGAGGATTAAAAAGGAGTGTTATTGGATCCTTAACTTAAGAAAATGGGACGGGTTTCGAAGTGGAAAAAACCGAAATCAGAAGACAGATTTTCACAGTATTAGTCGACTTGCAGGTTAGTATTAGTCGACTAATAAATGGACTAGTCGACTAGTAAGTTACTATAGTCGACTAATTTTTGAAAAATCAGAAAGTCAAGTCTCTGTTGGTGCACATTACTCGACTGGGGCACTGTTAGGTCGACTAGGTCCTCTATAAGTCGACTAATAAGAAATAGTAAGTCGACTAATGAAGTAAAAAATGCCTTTGAAAAATTCTGAAATTTTTTTTTTTAAAAATCTGAAAAATTGCAAATACCCAAATCTCTTCGAAATTTTATAAAAGTATCTTCTTTCAGAGGCTTTGTGAATATATCAGCAATTTGATTATCAGTTGATATAAAAGTTAAAAAATGTCACCTTTTAAAGCATGATCACGTAGAAAATGATGTCTAATATCAATATGTTTGGTACGTGAATGATGAACAGGATTTTTAGATAGATTAATAGCACTGGTATTATCACACATAATAGGTGAGTTTGTGATAGTCATGCCATAATCAAGTAAGGTTTGTTTCATCCATATAATTTGTGCACATGCAACACTAGCAGCAATATATTCTGCCTCGGTTGTTGATAATGATACAGAATTTTGCTTTTTACTGAACCATGATACTAGTGAATGTCCCAAAAAGTGACAAGTACTACTAGTACTCTTCCGATCAGATTTACATCCAGCAAAATCAGCATCACTATACGATAGTAAATCAAATGTGCATGATTTTGAATAAAATAAACCATAATTGATTGTGTTATTTAAATATCGAAAAATCCTTTTCACTGCTTTAAGATGTGATTCCTTAGGATTTGACTGATATCTAGCACATAAGCATACACTGAACATAATATCAGGTCTACTTGAAGTAATGTATAGTAAAGAACCAATCATACCTCTATAGAGTTTCTGATCAACATTCTTACCATTTTCATCTTTGTCTAAAAATGTCGTCGTACTCATGGGAGTATTCTTATGACCAGAATTTTCCATGCCAAATCTTTTTAGAAGTTCCTTTGCATACTTGCACTGGGAAATGAAGATTCCATCCTTTATTTGCTTTATTTGTAGACCGAGAAAGTAAGTAAGTTCGCCCATGTGGCTCATCTCAAATTCACTCTGCATGGTCTTAGAAAATTCTTGACAAAGATTATCGTTAGTAGATCCAAATAAAATGTCATCAACATAAATCTGAATGATTAAGATATCTTTATCAACATGTTTAATAAAGAGAGTTGTATCTGCTCTTCCCATCTTAAAATTAGAATTTAAAAGAAAACTTTTTAATCTATCATACCAAGCACGGGGTGCTTGCTTTAAACCATATAAAGCTTTCTTAAGTTTAAAAACATGGTTTGGAAATTTTTCATGTTCAAAACCTGGAGGTTGTTCAACATAAACAGTTTCTTTAATAAATCCATTTAAAAAGGCACTTTTAACATCCATTTGATATAGTTTGAAATTCATAAAATAAGAAAAAGCAAGTAAAATACGAATAGATTCAAGCCTAGCTACTGGTGCATAAGTTTCATCAAAATCAATACCTTCTTCTTGATTGTATCCTTGTGCTACTAACCTTGCTTTATTCTTAATGACTTCACCTGTTTCATCAAGTTTGTTCATAAAGATCCATCTAGTACCGATGACTGGATGATCAGTAGGACGTTGTACAAGATCCCAAACATCATTTCTGACAAATTGGTTCAACTCTTCTTGCATGGCAATGGTCCAAAAATCATCCGAACATACTGCTTTGATATTCTTTGGTTCAATGAGTGATATGAAGGCAATTTGTGTCATGTAGTTCAACTTGGATCTCGTCTGAACGCCTTGATTTATATCTCCAATAATCAAATCACGTGGATGATTTCTTACTTCAACATATGCTTTCGGTAACTCGGTAGAAGTCTCATCATCCTTAGAAATGTTAGTATCAACAGAAGATATAACAATATTATCAATAGGAGTATCTATAATATGATCATCATCATGTGGAGAAGTATTAGAAATAGGCTTAGTCAAGGATTCATCAAATTTAACATGTAATGATTCTTCAATAGTAAATGTTTTCTTATTAAATATTCTATATGCTTTACTTTGAGTAGAGTATCCAACAAAAATACCTTCATTGGATCTAGCATCAAATTTATCTAAAGCATCTTTTGTATTTAAGATAAAGCATTTACATCCAAAAATCTTAAAGTAAGAAACTTTTGGAATCCTGTTATAAAACAATTCATAAGATGTTTTGTTTAAAAAAGGTCGAATAAGCACACGATTTAAAACATAACATGCAGTAGTAATAGCCTCAGCCCAAAAATATTTTGGTAAATTACTGTCCATAAGCATAGTTCTAGCACATTCTTGCAAAGTCCTATTCTTTCTCTCTACAACACCATTTTGAGGAGATGCTCTAGGAAATGCAAAATTATGTGTAATACCATACTTATCACAGAATTTTGAAAAAGATTCATTTTCAAATTCTCCTCCATGATCACTTCGAATAGTGACTATGTTTAGAGACTTTTGATTTTGAATTCTTTTACAAAAACTTGCAAATTCATCAAAAGTATCATTTTTATTTTTTAGAAAAATGACCCATGAAAAACGTGAATAATCATCAACAATAACAAAAACATATCTACTCTTGTTTAAAGAAGAAACACGAGTAGGACCAAATAAATCCAAATGCAACAATTCTAAAGGTCTATTAGTAGAAACTAAATCTTTAGATTTAAAAGATGATTTAACTTGTTTTCCTAATTGACAAGAATCACAAAAATAATCCTTTTTAAAAGCAATTTTTGGAAGACCTTTAACTAAATCAAATTTAGAAATCTTAGAAATAGTTTTCATATTCAAATGACCAAATCTTTTATGCCATAAAAAATAATCATTATTAGAAGCAAGTAAACATAAGTCATCATTAGATGATATGCAAGATATAGATAATTCATAAATGTTATTGTTACGAAAACCTTTGAATAAAATATCTTTCATGTTAGTATCATAAATAAGACATGCATCTTTTTCAAAAATAATTTTATAACCCTTATCACATAATTGACTAATACTTAATAGATTGTATTTTAAACCACTTACCAAAAGAACATTTTCAATAAGGGTTTTGAAATATTACCAACTATGTCGGTACCAATAACCTTTCCTTTGTTATTGTCTCCAAATATCACTGTACCTCCCTTTTTGATTTGTACGGAAGACAGTAGTTGAATGTGTCCGGTCATGTATTTGGAACACCCACTATCAAGTATCCACTTTTCTTTAAAAGGTACCTATAAGATAAAAAATTTGTATGGTACCCATCATGATAGGGTCCGAAAAAGATTAGCCTTTAGGAACCCAAATCCAATTGGAATTTAGTTTCCACTTGTTAGTATAAATATAATTCTCAGAATTACACACATCATGTATATAAGATGCAATATAAACATTTTTATCAATATTATTAAGATTCTTAGGAACCCATATATATTTGCATCTAATTCTTTTTGAAATAGTATTTCTTTTCACAAAAGAATTATTATTATGAAGATGTGTAGATTTTACAAAATTAGTTTTTGAAAATCCAATACCAACATGAGTAGGTTTATAAATCTTATCTTTTGAAAAACCAAGACCAAAATGATTGTTAGACATCTTTTGAGAAGATAATAAAATATTTAAATTCTCTTTTCCTTTATTAAACTTTGTTACATTTTTCAAAAGATCTTCATACTTAATTTTGAAACTAGTCATGTCTTTATCTAAAATAGAAATTTTAGAATTTAAAGAAATAGTTTCCGTTTTAAGTTAAGAATTTTCTTTTAAGAAAATTTCATTATCCTTTTTTAAAGATGCAATAACTTTTTCAAAATCTTCATTTTGAGAACTTAGAGAAGATGTTTGAGAAACAAAACATGCATTTTCATGAATGAGTCTTTCATTTTCCTTTATTAAGAGTTTATTTTTAATCTTTTCATTTTTGAAATTATTAAACAATTCATTAAAAGCTTCTAATAACTCATCATAATCTTGTACCTCGTCTTCTTGGGCCATGAAGCAGATATTGGCGGTTTCTGTTGCTTCTTCTTCGTCAGAGGAAGATGAGTCGCTATCATCCCATGTTGCTTGGAAGGCTTTCTTCTTCTTGTTGAACTTGTTGAAGTTCTTGAAGTGTCCTTTTGATTTCATCAATGGGCAATCCTTCTTTATGTGGCTTGGTTTGTTACACTTAAAACAAGTAGGATTATCGTTAGTATCTTTATTCTTTTTAAATTTACCTTGTTTTAAGAACCTTTTGAACTTTCTGGATAGCATCGCCATTTCTTCTTCATCGTCATCCGAATTGTCCGTGTCGGAGGATGCATGGAAGGCAAGTACTTTCTTCTTGGATGGAAGTTGTTGTTCGTCCTTCTTCCTTTCTTCTAACTGCACTTCATATGCCATTAGATTACCGATTAAGTTTTCTAATGTCATAGTTAAGAGATCATTCGCCTCTTCAATGGCGGTTGTCTTCTTCTCCCATTCTGGTGTGAGTGCACGAAGGATCTTACGAACTCTTTCAACTTGAGTGTAGTCCTTTCCAAGGGATGCTAATGAATTGGTGATGTCAGTGAATCTTGTAACCATTTCGGATATGGTTTCATTCTCCTTCATTTTGAATAACTCAAATCTGTGGACAAGAACAGATATTTTAGATTCCTTAACTTTATTTGTGCCTTCGTGAGTTACCTGAAGAGTATGCCATATTTGATGTGCAGAAGTGGATGTAGACACACGGTTGAACTCTTCTTTAGTTAAAGCACAAAATAGAGCGTTCATCGCCTTGGCATTAAGATTTGCATTCTTCTTTTGATCTTCACTCCAAGCGTTGTAGTTGGTTGTTGGCTTGGTGTATGATGCTTCTACAATGTTCCAAAGATCGTAGTTGAGCGATTGCAAGTAGATCTTCATTCTACACTTCCAATAGTTGTAGTTGGTTCCGTCAAATAGCGGTGGACGTTGTGTAGAATAACCTTCTTTGAATTGTGACGAAGGAAACTCCGTTGCCATCCTCGTATGGTTGTTGCCTTGAACCTTGTTCTGATACCAAATGTAGGATCTATAATCAAAGCAACACAACACTAGAGGGGGGGTGAATAGTGTTTAAAAACTGTAAATCAATTTACTTGCAGGAAATAAAATAAACACAAGATAAACTCAGAAAATTCAAACGCAAAGACAAGAGAGTTATCCTGGTTCGGTCCTTGTGATCTACATCCAGTCCCCAAGCCAACCGCTTGAGATTTTTCTTTCCTGATTTGTGTACACCCACAACCAATGCCTTGTATACCACTTGACAAATGCCCTTTGCCAAATGTGCACAACTCCTCTTTACACCAAGAGAACAAACGCCTTGTACAACTTTCTTCTACTCCCAAGAAGACGCCTTGTACAATGATCTTCTTTGAATGATTACAATGATCCTATAAGCCTTGAGATTGAATGTATTTGTGGACAAGGTTTCTTATAGGAAGGATTTCAGGAATCTTCACAATGGACTTTGGAATTTGGTGAAGAAAACTGAAAGAGAAACCGGTTTTCAGAAAACAGAATATTTGGACAGAGTTTAAGGCTGAAAACTTTGGATTTGAATTGGTGATTTGACCCTAGGACAATACCCCTATTTATAGGTGAAATCCATAGTAAGTTAGGGTAGTTATCAGGCCAGATTTGAATTTTTAAACGTTGATAAACACACCAGAATTCACCAACTGCACAGCAGTTACCAACTGCTATTAGTCGACTTGAACAGGAGATTAGTCGACTAGCAGAACAAAATTTTCACTGATTAGTCGACTACAACAAGGAGTTAGTCGACTATGTTTTGGCTGATACAGATACTAAGTTCCTGGATAACTGAATGTAGTCGACTATATAGGACTGTTAGTCGACTAGGTAATGGGTTAGTCGACTATAGATATTGGGTAAGTCGACTAAGTTTTATGTCAGACAGAAACAGAGAGTTGGGAAATATTTGTATAGGTTATTAGTCGACTTGGGAAATTGTATAGTCGACTAGGGTATCTGTTAGTCGACTATACAATGGGGTCAAGTCGACTAACTTTCCTGACAGACAACAAACAGAGACTTGGTCAATTGTTTTAGCAGGATCTAGTCGACTAGGGATTTTTGGCAATTCGACTATAGAAGGGGTAGTCGACAATACTAGAGGGTCAAGTCGACTAATATAGGAATTTTGTGTGTGTTCAAGGCTTTTCACATATTTCTAAATTTACACAAAAAATACCACAAATAGTAACAGAGGTAGAATCATCATAATTGCTTGTCCATTATCAAAATCTCTATCATAGTCTTTGATTGTTATACATATTTGCATATTTTACCACTTCCATACTATGCATATTGTAAATAAAATATGATTTTTAACCCCTTTTCTCTCTATTTTTACAGGTCTTCAACTTAAAAGAGAAAAAGTCCATTAATCACTTTAATTAGCAATAATTAAAGAGATTAAATCCATAAGCCCAAAAGAGCCCAAGATTTGAATTTGGATTCAGTTGAGATCCGCGCGCCAATTGGATCTTCCAGAAGACCACGTGGATAACAACCTAACAACCAAATCACAACAGAAAATCTGGGCTCAACGGCCCAGATTTTGCCGCCAAATCTGGGGATTTCCCGCGTATCTGCGGCGGTTTGGAGGCAGTTGGAGCCCGGATTTTGCGCCAACGGCCAGGGCTCTAGATCCTTCTCATGGATGGCTATAAATAGAGGACCAGGGTCTGTGAGAGAGAGCAGAGAAGAGAGAGAAGAAAATAGGGAAAATTCTTGTATTTTGTTTTGTTATTCTCCTAGGTTTTTAGTCTTCATCTTCTTCCTCCTAGAGATTTTGACAAAGTGAGAGAGAGAGTGCTGTTTGAAAGCTTGTATCAAGGAAGTGACATTCTTGTAGGCAAGGATTAATCAAAAGAACTCCATTCATCTCTTTGCAATCTCTAGTATGTTTTACTTTACTTTGCTTTAAATTCTTTCTTTCATTCTAGTGCTATTTCATTTGCTTTAGTTCTATTGCTTTACATCATGAATAGTTGCTTTGTTTCTAGTGTAATGGATAGCTAAGTCTCTATTGCATGGCTAGCTAAGGACTTACCTAGCTAACTTCTATCTCTTTGGATGATGCTTATCTTTATACTTGCATTGTGATAATTCTTTTACTTATCAAGGAAGTAGAGTTGCTTTCCCTTGGCAATTGCTTGTTCATACTCCATATGACTCATGTGTGCCTCATTTAGAGCCTTGTCTAGAACAAGAGCCTTTGATGGAACATGGAGATGGATCACCAAACATGTGCTACTTGTAGAACAACTTCTTTACTTTAAGCTAATTTGTTGTTATGTCTTGAAAGTATAAATGAATGTTGATTCTTCTTACCTAGCATCCTTTGAGTACCAATCCTAGAGTTCATCATTGAATATCTATCTAGAGAGCCAATGAATCAATATGAGACTTCAAGTTAAAGAACAAGAGAACACTCATATTCCAAATGGTAAAACACTTGCACAAACAAGCAAGTTATCCCTATTGCCAATGAATCAACATGAGGCAATATAGCATCACCATTGAGTTTAGTAAGTTAGCAATGAGGTAAAGTTAGCTAGCCATGTATTTTCTTATCCAAAGTTTTCTAACACTTTCTTTACTAGCTTTTCTTTCTTTGCAACACACTTCACCCAAGTTCTTTTGATTTCTTTTTCCATAATGCACAAATCCATCACTTCTTTTCATGTTGCTTCTTACATTTGTGTAAATACATAGAAGACATTTCGTTTTTCATTTCTTCACTCCATACCGTAACGCTTCTATCGCTAGCTCTCCTGGAGAATCGACCCGGTATAGCCATTGCTATAGCGGAGATTGGAAAGGGTATATTGATCTTTGAATACATTTGTGGAGTAAACGAGCACCAAGGTTAACTCTAAACCTTTCTTCTTTAATTGAATACTTGTGTAATAACTCTACATTACTCTTTCCCAATCAAATTTTTGGCGCCGTTGCCGGGGAGAGCAACGGTATTTGTTTTCAAGTGAAGAATTAAACGAATACTCTTCTCTGTTGCAGGTACAGGTTGAAGAAACAGTAAATCTTGCATTGCAAAAACACATAAGTGGACCTGGGCCTCTGCTCTCGAAAGCAGAGACCCGGATCCCTCTGAATTGCCGCAAATTCTAGGATTTAGCCGCAGAATTGCGGCAAGGAAGAGTTGACTACTGACCACTTTTCTGCAGGGCTTGCTTCTCTGCAAAATACAGCTGCTGCAATACTTTAAATCTTGTTTGCTTCACCTGATAACTGCTAATCAACAGTAAAAAATTTGTTGCAAAGTTAAAAAATTGTTTAGACATTTGCATACTAGGCACGTGTCTTTCAATTTCTTTACATTTACTGTTGAAGAGTGCTGGAGAAAAGGTACGTAAGCATAGCATATAGGCTAGGACTCACTCTTTGTTTGATTTAATTAAGCTTTGAGTGAACCTTGTTTGTTATATCGTACACTTGCACAAATCAACTTTAAGGGCATCACCCATAAAAAAAAGATAAGGTGGGGATTTTATCACCCCTTCCTTAGCCCAAAAACCATTTTCCCACGCACTCACAATCCTAAGCTTCTAATTAAAAATTGCTAGACGTTGGCCCTAGGGACATCTGGACTCACTTAGGAGATTTTCCTAAGGGGGAAAAGTGTTGGAAAGTGACTTTTGTTAAATCAGTGTCTAGGAAAGGGGTTGAGGGCCGAAAGCCCGAAGGTTGCTGGTTACTTAATTAAGGAACGTCTCTGACGGAAAACCTCCCACCAACCTTACCCTTCCCTGGCTGATTTACTTATAGTCAGAGTCTACACCGAACCTCCGTGGACGATCTAAAGTTAGGAGTCGTCCAGGTCCAGGAAACCTAGAAAGCTTGGATTGATTTTTTCTTTTTTCTTGATTGTTATTTTTTTCATTTTCCGCCTGTGTGAAAGGTGCACGTTGATTGTGTAATTGTATGCAAGAGTGGTATCGAGATCCGAATTCTGCTAGGCTTGTAAGAACTTCTACACTGCCACATACACCACCACTCGACACAATCATGACCACCAACGTTTCGTTGCAAGACAAGTTCTATCCGATTCGCACATCACTTCCATCGTGCATCCTCCTCCCAAACACAAATGGAAATAACTTTGAGTTGAAGCCCCAGTTCATAAACACACTTCCACAATTTCATGGCCTTGAATCTGAGGATGCGTACTTCTTCATCTGAGAGTTTGAAGAAGTATGCCTTATGATGAGAATTTCTCAGTTGACCGAAGATGCTGTCAGACTTAGGTTTATACCTTTTGCACTTAAGGATATCGCTAAGAAGTGGCTTTATAATCTCCCAGTCAGCTCAATTTCTTCATGGGATGATTTCGTTAAGGTCTTTCTTAAAAAGTTTTATCCTATCCATAAGACAGCCCTTATGAGGAAGAATATAATGCAATTCAAATAAGAAGCCAATGAACCGTTTTGGAAGTATTTTGAGCGCTTCAAAGACCTAGTAGCCCTGTGTCCCCATCACGGTATAGAAAAATGGCGCCAGTGCCAGATTATCTATGATGGGCTTGATTATCAGACTAAGACGCTCCTTGAAACCATGTGTCAAGGAGAATTCTTAAAGAAGGATGAAGATCAGGGTTGGGATCTTTTTGAGGCATTAGCTGAAAAGACAGTCCAGTGGGAATCATGTACTGAGAAACCTGCACCCACAACTTCAAAACTGGTTTACATTCCATAGGATCCTCAATAGCTGCAGAAGCTAAGATAACTCAGTTGATGAAGAGGATTGAGTTGCTAGAGTCCAGGGAAAACTCTGCTGTGAATCAGGTCAACCCATCTGTTGTTAATCCGGGTTGTACCTACTGCCATGATCTGAATCATCTGTTTGAGGAGTGTCCAGTTTATCAAACTCAAATGTTTCAGGAGAGTACGAATGCCGCGTACACCAGACCCACTTACAATCCATACTCCAAAACCTATAATCCGGGATGGCGAAACCATCCGAATTTTTCTTGGAGTCAGTCTGGCCCTGAGCAGCCGAGACAACCCTTTCCACAACAATACCCTGCTCAGTCTCATCCACCGACTTACCACCAGAACCCACCAAATGTTCATTCATACCAGAGTCCACCCAGATTCCAGTCATATCAACATCCTGTGCCATACCAAGGAAATTTTCAGCCCCAGTTTCAGCATCATCCACCACGCAATCCTTCAGACAAGAAAATTTCTGAATTGGAGAAAATGATAGAGACCTTATCTAAGACCCAAGCCGCAATGATGAACAATCAGCAGCAGGATATGAACAAATTGCAAATTCAAATAGGGCAGTTGGCTAACACACTGACTGAAAGACAAAAAGGAATGCTATCTAGCCAACCTGTGCCCAATCCCAAAGCCCATTTTCCTCTGCACGAGGTTGAAGACTTGGGACCCAGCCAATGCCAAGCCATTCAAATCCTTAGATCTGGAAAGCATGTAGATAACAAGGTTTCAAATCAGTCTCCCAAATCTTTGTCACCACCTTCTGTTCCAGTACAACCCATGCAAGATAGTCCTTCATCAAGCACACAACCATCCACTTCTCAGTCAAAAGGAAAAGAGAAAGTTGATGAGCAAACATATAAGCCTGTTGTCCCATTCCCAAATAGGCTTACAAATCATAAGATGAATGCTCACATGGAGAAGATAAGAGAGATATTCAACCAAGTACAAATCAATGTCCCTCTATTAGATGCCATTCAACAAGTTCCATCCTACGCCAAGTTTCTGAAAGAAATGTGTACTAAAAAGA
Source organism: Agave tequilana (assembly GCA_038442645.1). NCBI lineage: Eukaryota > Viridiplantae > Streptophyta > Magnoliopsida > Asparagales > Asparagaceae > Agave > Agave tequilana. The sequence goes on from JAVJIF010031493.1 coordinate 57,705, forward strand.
GAAAAGCAAATGTCCCTAAGAAAGTTTTCTTAGCTTCCAACATAAGTGAACTGCTCAATGGTCCGATCCCTGTGAAGTACAAAGATCCAGGGAGCCCTACCATTTCTTGCATCATAGGGCAGACCACCATAAATAGGGCTTTGCTAGATTTGGGCGCAAGCATCAATCTTCTCCCCTTTTCCGTATATCAGCAGTTAGGGTTAGGCAACCTTCGTCCAACCCAGATGACTATCCAATTGGCTGACCGCTCTGTAAAGATTCCAAAGGGGGAAATTACAGATGTTTTAATACGGGTCGGGGAATTCATTTACCCCGTGGACTTTGTTGTTCTTGAAACACAACCCGTACAAAATCACAGAGCGCAAACACCCGTCATTCTAGGACGTCCTTTCTTAGCCACCGCGAATGCGATCATCAACTGTCGAAATGGATCGATGAGGCTAACGTTCGGAGATATGACGAAGGAGGTGAATGTTTTCCATCTGGGAAAGCAGCCAAGGGATGTGGACAATGAGTCTTTTGATGTGAACTTAATAGAAGGGTTAACCAGCGAACATGTGGATGAGGTGGAGTATGAGTCTGAAGAGGAGTTTGAGTTGGAGTCGGATGACTTCAACCTGGATCAGATTGTTGGATCATTTGTTGAAAGGACTACTAATTACACCCCTATTCTTCCCTTGCACTATGAGCAACCAGTTATAGATCCGGTCCCTTCTTCTGAGCTTAAGGTTCTTCCCGACCATCTCAAGTACAAGTACTTGGATGAGAAGGAATCCTTTCCGGTAATCATCGCATCTAATCTTACTGAACAACAAGAAGAGGACCTTCTGACTGTGTTGAGGAAAAATAGAGAGGCCATTGGTTGGACAATGGCTGATATCAAGGGGATTAGTCCTTCCATTGTCCAACATAGGATTCACTTGACGGAAGATGCTAAGCCTAAACGAGACCCACAGCGTAGACTTAACCCCATTATGCAAGAAGCTGTTAGATCTGAGATTTTGAAACTATTAGACAATGGGATTATCTATCCCATATCTGATAGTCAATGGGTAAGTCTAGTTCATGCTGTGCCTAAGAAAGCTGGATTTACGGTGGTGGAAAATGAGAATAAAGAATTGATACAAACACGTCTTCCAACGAAGATTCGAGTTTGTATTGATTACAGGAAGTTGAATACCGCCACACGTAAAGACCACTTTCCACTTCCATTTATTGATCAAATGCTGGAGAGATTGGTGGGACACGAGTATTACTGTTTCCTGGATGGATATTCAGGATATAACCAAATCCCAATCGCTCCCGAGGACCAAGAGAAAACTACCTTCACCTGTCCCTTTGGAACATTTGCTTACCGAAGGATGCCCTTCGGCCTTTGCAATGCTCCTGCAACGTTTCAACGTTGTATGCTGAGTCTTTTTTCGGACATGGTGGAGAAATTTTTGGAAATTTTTATGGATGATTTCTCGATTTATGGGGATTCATTTGAGCAATGCTTGTACCATTTAAAGTTGGTGTTACAACGCTGTATGGAGAAAAATTTGACACTTAACTGGGAAAAGTGTCATTTTATGGTCAAGCAAGGAATCGTGCTTGGGCACAAAGTATCAAGAATAGGAATCGAGGTAGACAAGTCCAAAGTGGAAGTCATAACAAAGCTCACTGAACCAACATGTTTAAAGGACATTAGATCATTCTTAGGGCACGCCGGCTTCTATAGACGATTCATTCAAGGGTTTAGCAACATTGCAAGACCCTTGACAAATCTCTTAGGAAAAGATGTACCCTTTATATTTGATGAGGAATATCAAAAATCGTGGAAAGAGCTTAAGAGTAGACTTGTCTCTGCACCGATCATCTCTGCACCAGACTGGACCAAACCTTTTGAGATTATGTGTGATGCCTCTGACTTTGCTATAGGCGCTGTTTTAGGGCAGCGTATTGATAATAGGCAACACGTAATCTATTATGCTAGCAGAACGCTGAATGATGCCCAACTCAATTACACAACTACTGAAAAGGAATTTTTAGCAGTTGTCTTTGCGTTGGAGAAATTTCGTCAATATCTGCTAGGGTACAGAACTATTATTTTCACTGATCACTCCGCCCTAAAATACTTGATGCAAAAGAAGGATGCTAAGGCAAGACTAATTCGATGGATACTTCTTTTGCAAGAGTTTGATTTGGAGATTAAAGATAAAAAGGGCGTTGAGAACGTGGTAGCTGATCATTTGTCGAGAATCCCAAATGCACCTGAAGAGAGAATACCGATTAATGATGATTTTCCTGACGAGCACATTTTTGAGATGTGTGGAGAGCCCTGGTATGCTGATATAGTGAACTACCTTGCTACCAGGCAAATACCTTCTCATTGGTCAGGACAAGAAAAACACCGTTTCATGCGCCAAATGCGGTTCTTCTTTTGGGATGAACCGTATTTATTCAAGTACTGTCCTGACCAAATCATACGTAGATGCCTTCCTGAGGATGAACATCAGAGCGTTTTGACATTCTGTCACAAGTTAGCTTGCGGTGGACATTTTGGTCCACGGAAAACTGCTGAGAAAGTGCTTCAGAGTGGATTTTACTGGCCCACTCTCTTTAAGGATGCATACAATTTTTGCAAACTTTGTGATAAGTGTCAAATGACGGGTCGTATCACACAGAGAGACATGATGCCCCTCACACCCATCTTGGAAGTCAAAATTTTCGACCTCTGGGGCATCGATTTTATGGGACCCTTTCCTCTGTCCTATGGTAACCAATACATTTTGGTAGCCGTAGATTATGTTTCCAAGTGGGCTGAAGCAATTCCAACACGGACGAATGACAACCATGTTGTCATTAAGTTTTTAGGAGAAAACATCATCTCTCGCTTTGGAGCCCCCCGTGCGATAATAAGCGATAATGGGAGTCATTTCTGCAATAGGGCTTTTGAGGCCTTGATGCGTAAATACTCTATCACTCACAAATTGTTCACGGCTTATCATCCTCAAACAAACGGGAAAGTTGAAGTCACGAATAGACAGATAAAACTCATTTTGGAGAAAACTGTAGGACAGAACCGTAAGGATTGGTCCATCAAACTCACTGATGCCTTATGGGCATACAGGACCGCTTACAAGACTGTCCTCGGTATGTCTCCATATCGAGTTGTATTTGAGAAACCTTGTCACTTGCCTGTTGAATTAGAACACCGAGCTATGTGGGCTTTAAAGCAGCTGAACTTGGATTTGGATAAAGCCGGTGCTTTAAGGAAGTTGCAGCTATCCGAGCTTGAAGAGCTGAGAAACGAGGTATATGACAATGCTCGGATCACTAAACACAGAACCAAGCTTTTTCACGATAAATCCATTCACCGAAAGATTTTTGTCGTAGGACAAAAGGTTCTGTTGTACAATTCACGACTCCACCTTTTTCCTGGTAAATTGAGAACCAGGTGGTCAGGACCATTCATTGTTCAAAATGTCTTCTCCCATGGTGCGATTGAGATTCTTGACCCGAATAATGGTAACAAATTCACTGTGAACGGTCAACGTCTTAAGCCATTCTTTACCACTGATCCCGTGTCACACGAAGTTCATGAATTGGGTCTTTGTGACCCAGTTTATTTGTGACAATTCCATCTATATAGTTTCCCGTGCATTTTCCTGAATATCATTTTGGGACCACACTTGTAAATAATTTTCTTTTACATTTTTTGTAAATAATAAATAGAAAAAAATTAGGGATTTTTGTTTCACATTCCTAGGATTTTCTCTTCCCTAAGATTCCTTTCATTCCCAAACTCCTTTGACCTAGGATTGTAAATATACCTTTGACCTAGGGATAAATTTGGAAATCCCATTTTCACCTACCCCTATAAATACTCTCCTCACCAACTCTTTCTTCCTAAAACGCAGACTTCCTTTCAGATCTGAGAACCTCCTTCAAGATCCGACCTCTGTCACATTTCCCTTCACCAGACTCCTCAGATCTGCCGCAAAAATCCACTTCCAGCCGCAGATCCACCGCACTCCAGCCACCTCTGGCGCCCAGAAAAATTCTGCCTACCTGATTTCTACTTCCAGTGGCAGATCCAGAGCAACTCTTCCAAATTCTGTCTCGGGTGCTTTCTGCACAACTGTTTTGGATTTCCCCCCACGATCTCCGGGGGTGGTTTGCATTTTCCTATCTCAAATCCTTTGCTTTACTTCCATTAGCATATATGGCACCGAATTTGTATGTGAAAAGGGATTTTTCTGTACTTTTGAATGAAAGTGGGGGGTATGGGCACATTTTTGTGGATAGAATACGTGCAAGGAATTGGTACTCTTTGGTCTATGATAACAATGAGCACGATGCATACTATTGCCCTGATCTTGTCACTACTTTTTACAATTCAATTGATCATGCATCTGTGAATCATGACACGCACCAATTTGTATCTCACACGCCATTTGGTGATATCTTTGTTACCATTCCACTTATTGCTGACACCACTAATGTCCCCAGTAATCCCCACCTTACCGACCCCTTGCCGTTGATAGATTATATGACCATCATGGGGGTCCGTTGTACCATTCAGGACCGTGGGCTCAAAGCCAATACGACTTTTCAAAATGTTCATTGCATTGGACGCTGGGTCCAACGCAACATTTTTGGGCTTGACCACCAATCTTCCTTTAACAGACCCGTGTTACAGATAATCCATAATTTAATGACGCATAACCACACGGTCTGATTGAATAGGGCCATCTTCCATGCTATTCTTGACAATTCCTCCCGCACTCGGGGTGCAAAACATTCCCATGCAATCTTAATCACACGTCTGTGTAAACATTTTATATCAGACGCTGTCTTTAATACATTTGACTGAGTGCCTGTTACTGTAGAAAGACCCACCAGTTCGTATAATGGTTGCTTGCAGGCACTTTGGACACCCATTGCCCAGCCTGAGAATGTACCTGTGGAGTCTTCTTCGGGGAAAAGCCTAGAGGAGATTGATGAGCCCCAATTTTGGAGGCAGGAACCCCCCACTGATTCACGAGCCTTCATGTCCACTATCTGGAAGGGCATGAAGAAGATTTTCAAGGGACAGGTCCGGCTTAGGAAACGGATAGAGGAGCAATCCTCTCGGCTAAGTAGTATGGAGGCAGCGTTGAGGAGATCACAGTCGGCTGGACCTAGCACCACCGCGGGTCCTAAACGACAGAGGGAGTAGTTTTGTCCTTTACCTATTTTATGCATCATTTCATATTGCATGCATTGGGGACAATGCATGAGATAGGTATGGGGGGGTAGATACTAACATAGGATTTTTCACTTTCTTTTTAGGTTTTTATTTTTTTAGATTTTACCTTTCTTTATAGATTTTCCACTTTCTTTTTGGATTTTACTTTTTCTTTTAGAAAAATAAAAAAATAAAAAAATAAAAAAATAAAAAAAAGAAAAAAGAGAAGAAATTCTTTGATCCATGTTTAAAGAATCAAACTTGAAATTTAGGGATTAAGGAAGCTCTAAATTAAGATTTCTAATTATAAGTTGAAAAGAGGAGTTTTGTTAGATTTTTAGGTTAAGTAATAAAGGATTAGAAAAATTACTAGATTTTAATTCTTTCTTTAGATATAAACATTAAACATATTGAAGGATTAATCAAAGACTTCGTGATTTTATTTACACATATATATAATAATAAAAAATTAAAAATAAAAGAAAGAAAAAAAAGATGTACATAAATAAATAATAAATACTTAGCCACTGACTAAGCTAGTTAGCCGTGCCTCAAGAAGTATTGCCGATCACGCCTAAAGGTGGTTAAGTCCTTAAATTCCTTCGTGGCCTTTTTTACTCGAGACCTTAAACCCGAGGGATGTTTTCTCATCTGGTGCCCTAAGACCATCTGGTTTGGGAGTCATCGGTTAAAGGCTCGCTACAAGGGTAAACTAGAAAGCCTAAGGATGCTAAGGAAATGTAAATAAATAAACATAAATAAAATAAAATAAAAAGAAAAAAATATTATGTATATAAGTAAATAAATAAACTTAGTCTAAGAAAGATCCTTCATATTTATAAATGTATATATCCTAGGATTGATGCAAAATCCGGTTTTTGATCTTTTCCCTAAAATCTTAACCAAAGCTGAAAACAAAACTCCAATTAGACACTTATAAGAAGAATGAAAAGTGTAGAGTAACCTGAAACCTATAGATCAAGTTAGAATCTTTAAAACATGGATCAAAAATTTCACTAACCCTTTTATTTTTCTTTATGGATTTTGTGGGTGCAATCCGCTGAAAACCCTCAGGAGACAACACTCCTCCTCTAGGGTAACCTAGAGGTTTAACGGCTTGTTGCACGTGCTCAGTGCAATCGTGTCACCTACGAAAGTGGTGTAATAAATTAGTTAGGATTTTCTTTTTCTTTCTTTTTCTTTCTTTTTGCTCGAGGACGAGCAAAAGTTAGGTATGGGGGTGTGATTGTTATACATATTTGCATATTTTACCACTTCCATACTATGCATATTGTAAATAAAATGTGATTTTTAACCCTTTTCTCTCTATTTTTACAGGTCCACAACTTAAAAGAGAAAAAGTCTATTAATCACTTTAATTTGCAATAATTAAAGAGATTAAATCCATAAGCCCAAAAGAGCCCAAGATTTGAATTTGGATTCAGTTGAGATCCGCGCGCCAATTGGATCTTCCAGAAGACCACGTGGATAACAACCTAACAACCAAATCACAACAGAAAATCTGGGCTCAACGGCCCAGATTTTGCCGCCAAATCTAGGGATTTCCCGCGTATCTGCGGCGGTTTGGAGGCAGTTGGAGCCCGGATTTTGCGCCAACGGCCAGGGCTCTAGATCCTTCTCATGGATGGCTATAAATAGAGGACCAGGGTCTGTGAGAGAGAGCAGAGAAGAGAGAGAAGAAAATAGGGAAAATTCTTGTATTTTGTTTTGTTATTCTCCTAGGTTTTTAGTCTTCATCTTCTTCCTCCTAGAGATTTTGACAAAGTGAGAGAGAGAGTGCTGTTTGAAAGCTTGTATCAAGGAAGTGACATTCTTGTAGGCAAGGATTAATCAAAAGAACTCCATTCATCTCTTTGCAATCTCTAGTATGTTTTACTTTACTTTGCTTTAAATTCTTGCTTTCATTCTAGTGCTATTTCATTTGCTTTAGTTCTATTGCTTTACATCATGAATAGTTGCTTTGTTTCTAGTATAATGGATAGCTAAGTCTCTATTGCATGGCTAGCTAAGGACTTACCTAGCTAACTTCTATCTCTTTGGATGATGCTTATCTTTATACTTGCATTGTGATAATTCTTTTACTTACCAAGGAAGTAGAGTTGCTTTCCCTTGGCAATTGCTTGTTCATACTCCATATGACTCATGTGTGCCTCATTTAGAGCCTTGTCTAGAACAAGAGCCTTTGATGGAACATGGAGATGGATCACCAAACATGTGCTACTTGTAGAACAACTTCTTTACTTCAAGCTAATTTGTTGTTTTGTCTTGAAAGTATAAATGAATGTTGATTCTTCTTACCTAGCATCCTTTGAGTACCAATCCTAGAATTCATCATTGAATATCTATCTAGAGAGCCAATGAATCAATATGAGGCTTCAAGTTAAAGAACAAGAGAACACTCATATTCCAAATGGTAAAACACTTGCACAAACAAGCAAGTTATCCCTATTGCCAATGAATCAACATGAGGCAATATAGCATCACCATTGAGTTTAGTAAGTTAGCAATGAGGTAAAGTTAGCTAGCCATGTATTTTCTTATCCAAAGTTTTCTAACACTTTCTTTACTAGCTTTTCTTTCTTTGCAACACACTTCACCCAAGTTCTTTTGATTTCTTTTTCCATAATGCACAAATCCATCACTTCTTTTCATGTTGCTTCTTACATTTGTGTAAATACATAGAAGACATTTCGTTTTTCATTTCTTCACTCCATACCGTAACGCTTCTATCGCTAGCTCTCCCGGAGAATCGACCCGTATAGCCATTGCTATAGCGGAGATTGGAAAGGGTATATTGATCTTTGAATACATTTGTGGAGTAAACGAGCACCAAGGTTAACTCTAAACCTTTCTTCTTTAATTGAATACTTGTGTAATAACTCTACATTACTCTTTCCCAATCAGTCTTCAACAAGTAGGACTCTAATCGGGGCTGAATCTCGATATAACCCCATTGAGAAGGAGTGTCTAGCTTGTTGGCCCAAAGGTTACAATTCCTGAGTTATGTGTTTTGATGATAACAAATCATATAAAAGCTATTTGGTACTAATAGAAGTTTAAGAATGAATTTCAGGTTGTACAGGTATTGATGGCTCAATTCTCAAGCATGGGATATTAAGCTCTAGCTCTATCGCAGCTCAACATCAAGTTTCAGAGACGCCTGCTTGTAAACTCATCTTAGAGATAGTTTTTTTATTAAAGATTAGTATATATGTTTGAAGCTCAAAAACACATGTACATAAATTGCACGTTTTTCAAAAGAATGTTTTTAGCTTTTGATTATCAAACCTTTATGAAATATACTTTGTTTTTTAATCAGTATACTTAGTTTTCTATATTTCAAAACCTTACAAAAATCTTTTTAAAACATAACATATTTTCAAAATGTATTTAGGCAGGTTTTCTGTTTTGACCAAGGTCGGTCGACCGGGCGGTCGACTGTGCGTGTTACAGGCCAGAAAGGTCGACCAGAGATCTGACAATTGGGCGTGTGCACGTTGTGCACGTCCTGGTCGATCGGGCGGTCGACCAGTCCCCATTGCGGTCGATCGGGCGGTCGACCGACTGTACACAGGTTTAGCCTCGGTTTGTCACGGTCGATTAACAGGTTGACCGAGGGTTAACGGTCAGATTTTTTGAATCGCCGGTCGACCGGCTGGTCGACCACCAGTCTGCTAGTTTGGAGAAATGGCTATTTTTTAATAGGCTGTTTTAAAATATGTTTAAATTAAAAAAATATGGTAAGCTATATTAGGGAGTCAATTTCTACCTCTTTTATGCTGCTAAAACTATTCTATGTTTGCTCTTCTAAAATCCTATATAAAGGGGTCATTAGGGTTGAGTTTCATACAACAAAAAAAAAATTCAAAAATCAAAGTTTTGGGATTTCAAGTGAAAGAGCTTTTTGTTTTTAGTTTTGTGCTATTATTTTCGAAAGTCTTCTTCAAGTTTTAGTTCTTAAAATCTCCCTTCTATTTTTAAATTTTACTTATAAAATCTTGAGCTTCAATCTTATATATTATTCTCTAGGGTTTTGTGAAGAAGTGTTTTCAAGAGAGAGTTTGTGGTCTTTTGATCACCCGGTGCTTATTGTATTGTTGCTACGCTACCTCTAGATTAGAGGAGTGTGTTAGAGAGTTGTGTACTCCATAATTGTTGTAATTCCTTTGGTGAAAAGTTCTAGTGGATTGAAATCCTTCACGGTGGTGAAGGAGGGGACGTAGAGCGGTGGCTCGAAGCTTGAAACAAATCTCTTTGTTTGTAATTGATTTCTTGTCTCTCTTATCTACTTTATATTCATTCATTCATTGTCGATCTATATGCATTACAATAAGATTGCATTGAGCACCTCAAACTCTTACCTAGAGGAATCACGAGGAAGAAGTTCAGAACTCTTCACGGGGTATACGGCTTCTAATCTTGCTTTGAGTGATCTTTTGCATCATCTCATTTTTATTTTGCATTGAATTTTCAATTGATTAGCTTTACACCTATTCACCCCTTCTCTAGGTGTATTTTCAATTGGTATCAGAGCAAGGTCTCTAGTTTTGACTTAACATCCTTGGAGAGATCCTAATTTGCTAACCATTCTATTAATTTCTTCATTCATCCACTAGTAAAAATGACCGACGGTATTAGGACCCCTCCCAAGTTTGATGGCCTTAACTTTCCCATATGAAAAGTTAGGATGACTGTATTTTTGCGATCTCTAGGAAGCTGGGTGGCAAAGGCGGTGACCAAACCCTATAGTGCACCCACCGGTGATGATGACACTTGGTCTGATATTGCCGCCAAGGAATATGAGGCTAATTCAAAGGCTCAAAATGCCTTATTTCTCGCCTTGAATGAGGATGACACTACAAGGATCATTCATTTTAAATCCGCCTATGAGATTTGGCAACACTTATTGCTCACTCATGAGGGAACATCACAAGTCAAGAGATCTAAAATTGATCTCTTGCGTTCTCAATATGAAAACTTCAAAATGCTTGAAAATGAATCTATTGATGATATGATTACGAAGTTTACTAAAATAACTATTGGTCTTTCCTCTTTAGGTGATGAAATCAACAATGATCAAAAGGTTCGGAAGGTCATTCGTGCAGTTCCACCGTCTTGGGAAGTCAAAGCCACTACATTGAAGGAGTTGAACGACAAAGATGAGATGGAGCTCATTGGTCTTATCGGCAACCTTTAGACTCATGAGATGGAGAGAAAGGCAAGAGAAGAAATGACGCCACAGTAGAAGAAAACTATTGCTTTAAAGTCACTCTGGCCATCTCCGACGATGAAGAAGAAAAAGATGATGATGAAGAACTATCTTTCCTCGTAAGAAATGTAAGAAGAACATACAATAAAGTAAAGTGCAACCATAGGAGACAATTCCAAGGAAAGCAGGAAAAGAAAATCATCTGCTTCAACTGTCAGAAACCCAGACACATCATGGCCGAATGTCCAGATTTCAGAAACAAGCTATCTTCTTCAATCAAGCAAAAGAAATCATTCATGAAGAAAGCTCTCAAAGCCACATGGGATTCAGAAAGTGAATCCGAAGAAGAGGTAGACACAGCAAACATTTATTTTATGGAAAACACATTCAAGGTAAATTCTGAACCATCTATTGATGATTATGAAATAACTAAAGATGTTATAGTAAATGCATTTGTAGAACATTCAGATAATTAAGATTTTTTAAAGAAAAATTTTCTAAATATGAAAAAGGAAAATGAAGTTCTTCAAAATAAAGTTATTACTCTTTCCAGAAAAAAGATGATTTGTCATCCACTCTTTTATCAACACAAAAGGATTTTGATGCATACAAGATTTCAAGTAAAGCTAAGTTTCTCAAGATTGATGAAAATGAAATTTCTATCTTAAAAACTAAAATCAACAATTTGGGAAGTGTTTTAAAGAAATGTGAGTTTAATAAAGTTAAATTAGAAGACATATTTTTCAAGAAAAATACTTCAAAGAAACACATTCATACTACACATGCTCACATTTCTAAATCACACACCAAGCATGGCCATGCACATCATACTTTCATGCATGGTAGAATTTATAAATGTACTTATTGTGGCCGAAATGGTCATCTAACTAATTTTGTTATGATCGTATAAATGGTACTAATAATCATGTTTGGGTTCGAAGTACTAACGTCATAGGACCCAAGAAAATATGGGTACCAAAGTCAACAACTCCATTATTTGATGCAGGTACACACCAAGGCTCCAAGACGTAGGGAGCGGTAGTATCTTGATAGTGGTTGCTCAAGGCACATGATGTGGGACATCAATAATTTTGCAACCCTATCAAGGTACGATGAAGGTGGTGCCGTCACCTTCAGAAAGGGCAAGATTATCAGTATAGGTAACATCAAGATTGGTACATCTCCCTTAATTGAATGTTATTTTAGTTGATGGTCTTAAACATAATCTACTTAGTATTCGTCAATTATGTGATCGTGATTTCAAAGTTATTTTTGATGATTCTTGTTGTAACATTTTTGATTCTAAAACCAATGATTGCATTCTTTTCGGATTTCGTGAAAATAATGTATAATTATTGATGTGTTAAATCTAGATTTTAAAGCTAAATGTTTAAATCTTTTTGATGAGGATTCATGGTTATGGCATAGAAGATTAGGCCATGTATCTTTTGATCATCTTTCTAGAATTAATTCTAAGGAATCAGTAAAGGGTATTCCTTACTTGAAGTTTGAAAAGAACCGCATTTGTGATGCATGTCAATTTGGGAAACAAACCAGTCCTCTTTCAAACCAATCAAGGATATCATGACATCTAGCCATTAGAATTGACCCACATGGATTTATTTGGTCCTACTAAAACTAAAAGTTTAAATAAAAATCGCTATGTTTTTATTTTAGTTTATGATTTTTCCTGTTTTACATGAATTTTTCTTTTAGAACATAAAGATCAAGTTTTTTTCGGATTTTAATGTTTTTCGAAAAAGGGTTGAAAAGGAAAAAGGTTTTTCGGTTTTGCGCATAAGAAGTGATAGAGGTGGTGAGTTCATCAACCAATCCTTCATCACTTATTGCGAAGAAAAAGAAATTAAGCATGAGTTATCTTGTCCTAGAACTCCACAACAAAATAGAGTCGTTGAAAGGAAGAATTGTACTCTTCAAGAAATGGTTAGGACTCTGATTAGTGAATACGGACTCTCTCAATACTTATGGGCCGAGGCCGTAAACACTGCATGTTATATATCAAACATAATTTATTTTTGTAAATATTCTTCTAAAACTTCTTTTGAAATCTATTATTCAAGAAAACTCAATGTTCGTATTTTAGAGTTTTTGGATGCAAATGTTTTGTTTGAATACCAAAGATAACTTAGGTAAATTTGATGCTGACTTTTGAAGCTATTTTTTTGTTATTCTAATACCATCAAAGCTTATAGAGTATTCAATAAATCCTCTCTTATAATTGAAGAATCTATGCATGTTAAGTTTGAAGAATCTGATGCTTTTGTTAAGAATATTGTAGAGATTGACACTTTAAGTGAAGACATGGAGAAAGTATCCTTGGAGGACTCACCCATCCAAGAAGACAAGTAAAAACTTAATGGTGAAGTTCAAAAGGATGAAGTGAAACCATCTCAACCACTTTCAAAAGATTGGAGATATGTTATAAGTCATCCCAAAGATCTCATCCTAAGTGATGTATCAAAGGGGGTATCTACTCGCTCTAAACTCCATGATTTATATGGTCATTATGCTTTCATTTCCCATATTGAACCCAAAACATTCTCGAAGTCGAGGGTGACTCATATTGGTTGCTTGCAATGTAAGAAGAGCTCAATCAGTTTGAGCGCAACCAAGTTTGGCATCTCATTCCTAGACACCGTGATAGACACGATTGGTACTAAATTAATTTTTAGGAACAAGTTGGATGAGTCGAAAAAATGTTGTTAGGAATAAAGCTAAATTAGTGGCCTAAGATTACACCAAATCGAAGGAATAGATTTTGAGGAAACCTTTACACCCGTAGCACGGTTCGAAGCTATACGGATCACACTTGCTTTTGCTTCTTATAAAAATTTCAAACTTTTTCAAATGGATGTCAAAAGCGCATTTTTAAATGGGTTTATTGAAGAGGAAGTATATGTTGAACAACCTCCTGGGTTTGTTAATCCTATACATCCAAATTTTGTTTTCAAACTAGATAAAGTTTTGTATGATTTAAAACAAGCTCCTAAAGCTTAGTATGAAAGACTTTCAATTTTTCTTCTTTCAAATGATTTTGTTAAAGGTAAAATAGATACTACTTTGTTTACTAAGAATGTTGACATTCTCCATGTTCATATTTATGTTGATGATATAATTTTTGGATCTACTAACGAAATACTTTGCAAAGAGTTTAAATCATGTATGCAGAATGATTTTGAAATATCTATGATGAGAGAGCTAAACTACTTCCTTGGACTCCAAATCAAGCAAAAGACTGATGGGATCTTTATAAGTCAAGTCAAGAACACAACGGAACTCATCAAGAAATTCGGACTTGAAGGGACAAAGACTAGCAAAACTCCCATGGTTACTACAACCAAACTTGACAAGGATGAACAAGGTAAAAGTGTAGACATAAAACTTTATAGAAGCATGATTGGTAGTTTATATTTAACGGCTAGTAGGCCGGATATCATATTTAGGGGCCGTTTGTTTCGCGTAAAACTCTGTAATTCGTAAATGACTTACTACCCAGTTACAACTACGGCGTTTGTTTGGACCGTAATTCATAAAAGACTTACGTAACTCAACTAACACTCACTTGCAACCCAGTTACCACTCACTTACAGCCCAGTTACAGTTAATTTTGTGGTCATACAAATTTGTAATATTTTTTTATATTAATATTAAAAAAATTTAATATTTAACTTTTTTAATATTTATTTGCAGTATTAAAACTTTTAAAATCACCAAATAGTTAATTTTGTGGTCAACTTTTTCACTTACGACTTATAAATTACGACAATCAAACACCGTAAAGTACAATACACTTTCCCATTTTACAATTTTATATTACCAACCAAACACCGTAAAATTTACGTACATGTAACTCATTTACAATTGTAAAAGACTTTACCAATTACAACTACGAATTACAGCCAGTTACGACAACCAAACAGACCCTTAGTGTATGTCTTTGTGCTAGATTCCAATCTTGTCCTAAAGAGTCCCACTTGATTATGATAAAACGCATTATTTGATACCTTAATGGTACTATTGGAATGGGTTTATGTATCCAAAGACTGGACAATTTTCAATGACGAATTTTTCGGATGCTGACTATGCAGGTTGTAGAGTGGATAGGAAGAGTATAAGTGAAACATGTTAGTTTCTAAGAAATTGTCTTGTTTCATGGTATTCCAAGAAACAAAATTCTGTAGCCCTCTTAATCGCCAAGGCCGAGTATGTTGCTGCTGGGGCTTGTTGTGCGCAAGTCTTTTGGATGAAACATACTCTCCTTGATTAGGATTTGCAACCATGCTGAAATATTTTATAATAATACTAGTACTATTCATATGATTAAAAATGCAAATCAACATAGTAAGACTAAATACATAGAGATTTGATATCACTTTCTTAGAGATCATTATGAGAAAGGTGATATTGAAATTGATTATGTTTCTACTGAGTTTTAACTTACAGATATTTTTACTAAACCACTTGATTTTAACAGATTTTCTTTATATATGGTCAGCTAAATGTTTGTATTAGTAATTGATGAGTTTTCATGATTGTTTACCTTTTTTTATGTATGACAAAAAGGGGGAGAAGTATGGAAGTATGGGTTTGTTTTGCTATTCTTCTCATATATATTTTCATGTTTTGATGTTTATCTTCATATATGTTTCATGTTTTGTACTTAATAATAGAGCATCATTTGAGGGGGAGCTTTTACCTCCTTCCTATATTTTGTTTTATAGTTTATATATTTTGTCATCATCAAAAAGGGGGAAATTGTTGGCCTAAAGGTTACAATCCCCGAGTTATGTGTTTTGATGATAACAAACTATATAAAAACTATATGATACTAATAGAAGTTCAAGAATGAATTTCAGGTTGGTACAGGTATTGATGACTCAATTCTCAAGTATGGGATTATTAGGCTCAGCTCTATCACTGCTCAACATCAAGTTTCAGAGACGCCTACTTGTAAACTCATCTTGTTGATAATTTTTTATTAAAGATTAGTATATATGTTTGAAGCTCAAAAACACACACACGCACACACACACACAAATTGCACGTTTTTTAAAAGAATGTTTTTAGCTTTTGATTATCAAACCTTTATAAAATATACTTTGTTTTATAATCAGTATACTTAGTTTTCTATATTTCCAAAACCTTACAAAAATCTTTTCAAAACATAACATATTTTCAAAATATATTTTAGGCTGGTTTTTTGTTTTGACCAAGGTCGATCGACCAGGCGATCGATCGTGTAATTACAGGCTAGAACGGTCGACCGCACGGTCGACTGGAGTTCTGACAATTAGCGGTGTGCACGTTGTGCATGTTCCCGATCGACCGGGCGGTCGACCGGTCCCCGTTGCGGTCGACCGGGCGATCGACTGACTGTAAGCAGGTTTAGCCTCAGTTTGTCAAGTCAACTAACCGGTCGACTGGAGGGCTAACGGTCAGATTTTTTTGAATCTGCCGGTCGACCGCCAGTTTGCCAGTTTGGCAAAAATAGCTATTTTTTAATAGGCTGTTTTAAAACATGTTTAAATTAAATAATGTGGTAAGCTGTATTAGAGGGTTAATTTCTACCTCTTTTATGCTGGTAAAACTATTCTATGTTTGCTCTTCTAAAACCCTATATAAAGGGGTCATTAGAGTTGAGTTTCATACAACAACAAAAAATTCAAAAATCAAAGTTTTGAGATTTCAAGTGAAAGAGCTTTTAGTTTTCAGTTTTGTGCTATTATTTTCAAAAGTCTTCTTCAAGTTTTGGATCTTAAAAACTCTCTTCTATTTTTAAATTTCACTTACAAAACCTTAAACTTCAATCTTATATATTATTCTCTAGGGTTTTGTAAAGAAGTATTTTCAAGAGAGAGTTTGTAGTCTTTTAATCACCCAGTGCTTATTGTATTGTTGCTAAGCTACCTCTGAACTAGAGGAGTGTGTTGAGGAGTTATGTACTCCATAGTGGTTATAATTCCTTTGATGGAAAGTTCTAGTAGATTGAAAATCATTCACGGTGGTGAAGGCGGGGACGTAGAACAATGTTTCGAACCTTGAAACAAATCTCTTTGTTTGTGATTGATTTCTTGTCTCTCTTATCTACTTTATATTCATTCATCATTGTCGATCTATACTCTTTACAACAAGATTGCATTGAGCACATCAAACTCTTATCTAGAGGAATCACGAGGAAGAAGTTCAGAATCTTTCACAGGGTGTACGACTTCTAATCTTATTTTGAGTGATCATTTACATCATTTCATTTTTATTTTGCATTGAATTTTTAATTGATTAACTATACACCTATTCACTCCCCCTCTAGGTGTATTTTCAATAGCTCTCGTCTTCACTGTCTAGAAGATACGACATTATTTTATTGGCCAAACCATACATGTCGTTTTGAGAGTCAATCCCGAGTCAATCCCCTGTGCATTCTATGATGAAACCGATGTCCTTGAACTCTCAACTAGCTAATTAGGCCATTCTACTATCCCAATATGACATGACTTTTGTCCCCCAAAAGGCGGTCAAAGAATAAGCTCTCGCAGACTTTCTGGCAGCTCATCCTGTTCTCAAAATGTCAAAACTACACATGGACATTCTAGACGAGGTCATTGAAGCCAATATAACCTCCGAAGATGATGTATAGCAGATGTTCTTTGGCAGTACATTAAGAACAGGCCCTACAGGAAAGATCTTTGCTGGAGTGGTGGTAGTATCTGTCTCGCCAGAGATTCACGTTCTTCCACGTGTATTTTCATTAACAAAGCCCTGTTCTAATAATGTAGCTGAGTTCAATGCTTTGCTCATTGGCCTCCAACTCACTCAACAATGGGGATACAGTACTTTGAAGTTTATGGTGACTCCAAATTAATTGTTAGCCAAGTAAAAGAAAAATATGAGATCCGTCATGAAAACCTGATATGTTACCACCATGTAGCCATCAAGTTAGCTGACTCATTTGACGGCTTCTACATTAGCCATGTGTCTTGCCTCCTGAATACAAAGGCAGATGCTTTAGCTGCAATCGCGGGTATATTGACCTTGCCAGCAGACGCCACTTATCGTCTTATGGTAGCTACTCGTCATCTTTTCTGTTCGAAGTACGGTATAGAAGTTAGCGAAGTTCATACAACCTCGACCAACTTCGAACCAAGGTGTTATGATCGAGCCTGACCTGCACAGAAAAATACAGACTTTTAGAAACATTGCTAGGTCCTCGATGCTACCTATAGCCTAGGGCTAATGGATCATGATCCACAAGGAGGGACAACGATGGAAGCGTTATGTAAGTTTCTTCTTTTAATTTATCAAAACTAGTTAATACTTATCTTCTCAGTTTTAAAAGAAAATAGAAATAGTTAAGAAGGAGATGTAGAAGAAAAGATGGTGGCGGTGTTATTGTTTTAATTATAAAAGAAAAAACAAAAAGAGATAAAGAAAAACGTTGATGCAAAAATCAGAAATAAAAGAAATCAAAGAAGAATATTACCTCTTCTGTTTGAATCATAACAAAAATTTACCTTAACATGAAGTCAAGCGAAGTAATAGAAAAGAATAAAGGAAAGTAAGGCTTCGGCGAGATCGAGCATAATGAAGAAAAGTAAGAAATCTCTATTGATTATCATCTTCAATATATGTTTCTTGAGAAAGGATTACAAATGTGTCTCTATACAATAACTCTTCATCTCTTTTAATCATGTAACTCTCTCTAACTTAAGCTAAAAAGAAAAATAAAAAATAAAAATTACATTGAAGAAACAAAGAAAAATCTAAAGTAAAGCTCTCTCTCTCTGAGATAGTGCCCCTTCTGCCTTCGAGGTATGAGGGTATTTATATGAGAAAACTAGAGAGATAGAAAGCGTTTGAAGATAGGAGAGCTATCTATTTCTAAATTTGAATACCTCCTTATCTCCAAACTTAACTTGATTTATCCATAATTCAATTCTGATCTGCAGCTTATTGGCGAGTTGATTTCTGAACATGTCTTATCAAATGATAGAATTAGAATAGTGATCAACATAAAATTTATAGCTTTTTAAGTCTTCTTTTTGAATCATCTTGAATCATTAGAATTGAGTTTCAGTAGCGAAAGTTATGATTAAAATGCCAAAATATATCCAGTCTGAATCCAAATCTAAATTCTTTCATCTCATCTGTTGATATTCTCTCTATCATTTATCTTCTTAGATTTTAATTTATCTTCTAGAATTGATAAGATATCCATTTATCTTCAACAAAACAGATAGGGTCTTCAAAAATCTGTTTTTTCCTTTAAATTAGATGATATTATCTTATCTGATATATTTAATTTTCAGATAAGATAGCTTTTAAACCCTTTAGATTTGAATCAATCTCCTTTCTTTAGAACTTTTAGATTTAATTGGATAAATTTCATGATTATCTTCTCCCTATCATACCTTGCATGAATTAGGACATTAAGACAAGTTATTTGCAATATTCATTACAGAATATATGTAAGAATGTAATAATATTTATGCAATATATGTGTCCAAACACACCCTTACACTTATCTTTTGCTCGTCCTCGAGCAAAATAAAGAGAAAAGAAAAACTAAACTGACCTAACCTAATTCACTTTCGTAGGAATCACGGTTGCACTTAACACGTGCAACAAGCCGTTAAACCTTTAGGTTATCCCTAGAGGACGAGTTTTATCTCGTGAGGGTTTTCAGTGGATTGTACCCACAAAATCCATAAAGAAAAAGAAATGAATTGTTAGTATTTTTATAAAAACACATTTTGAAAGAAAAATATTTGAAGTATTAATGTAAAATTTCAAGTAATCTATAAATTATAGGATTATCAAAACTTAGTCATTCTTAAATTTAGTTTTTATTCAAAACTTGTTTTCAATCTAGGTAAGAATTAAAATTATATTTCTCATCTAGTCTATTATTTTACCCTAAGTCATATGCACCTTGTGACGGTGAAAATTTAGCTCAGGATTCTTCAACTCTAACTCTTATGCCTTATTATTTTTCTTTTTTATTTATGATAGTAATATCTCTTAGCTTTATTAGACTTTCTAGTTCGCCCATATAACGAGCCTTAGTTGGTGACTCTCAAACCAGACGATTTTAGGGGACCGGGTGAGAAAACACCCCAAGGACTTAGGACTCAGGACTCGAGCAAACAAGGCCACAAAACTAAAGATTTTTATTTATATGAACACTTTTAGGTGTGGATACTTATGCTTCATGAGGCACAAATACCCAACTTAATTAGAGGATTTTTTTATATAATAAATATTTTTTTAATGTGAGACATAAGAATCTTTGTTAAGAATTCTATGTAAGTGTATAAAGTATGCATATTTCATCAAGGTAAAAATTAAGACTCAATTATTTTTTCAATATTTCTTCCTAACCTCAAAATCAAATAAATAATTTTATTTTGACTAAGTATAAGAACTCCTAATTATGATCCTCTTATTTCTTAAAATTAACTTAATTTTTTACAAAAATAAGTCAAAGTATTTTTTTCTTTTCAAAAAGTTTTTAAAGAAAGGATTTTTTTAGATTAGTAAAGTTAGCATATTAGTAAATCCTCCTCCACACCTAACTCATGTATTGTCTTCAATGTATGAATGAAATGCAATAATACATGAAAAAAAGAAAGGGGAGGAAAATTATCACAGTGGATTTTCATGGAACCAACCTTTTATTTCCTCTTTCTTATTAGAATTTTTATACTCTCCAATATGAATAGGACCGTGCAAGATCCTAATATAAATTTTTTACCGGTTATATGACCAGTCTTGAGATATCATCACGGAGTCATATTGATCTAAACCTTGATCTAACAGTGAAATGAATGATTTAGGCTCAACAATGAAAGGAATAGGAACCGATACTGACTCGAGAATAAAACTCAAATCAAGTTTAGATTCGAGAGTCAGAGTTGGTTCATGGGTTTAGTCCAAATCATAAAATTCAAATTAACATTCATTTCTCAACAATGAAATGTGACTATCCAAAATAAGTGATTAATGTTCAAACTCTATAGCGATAGGAATCAGTGTTGGCTTCAAAATTGGGTCCAAATCGGGTAAGGATACCAGAGTCAACATAGATTCAAAAAGTAAAACTGAATCACAACATTGAGAATTAGTATCACATTCATCTTTAAGTTCAATCTCATTGAACTGAAAACTTTTAAATTTGTCAATGGATTGATATTGGTCAAGTTCAAAGTTTTGTGATGAAATTGAATCTTAATTAAAATCTTTAAGATACCATGATTCTTCGTTAATATGGCTAGGAGAATCAGGAGTGGTCGAAAATGTGTTAGGTAGAGTTTTCTAATTTCTATCATTAATTGTGTTGATCAAATGACCCACTTTTGCTTCTAACCGATTCAGAGACTTGAAACAATCCATTTGGGATTGAATAAAATTATTTTAGGACTGAATCATGAATTTCATATTCATTTCTTGAAAAACACCTAGAGGGGGGGTGAATAGGTGTAATTGCTAATCTAACAATCTTTTTAAAACTAAGATGGATGAATGATGCAACGATCTCTCAAAACAAGACTAAGAGCCGAATACCCCGTGAAGGGTTCTGAACTCCTTCCTCCTGATTCCCCTTGAATGGGTTAGAGGTGCGCAATGCAACCTTGTTGTATGAGAATTGATCGAACAAAGAATGAATAATATGCAATGATGAAATGCACACAATATATCACAATGAATGAAAACAAGATTTCAAGCAAGTAATTTGAAAGCAATAGAGTCCAAGAGAAAATTAAAGCAAAATGGACACAAAGCAATCGCAAACACAAGATGTTTGTTTCGAGGTTCGAGCCACCGCTCTACTCCCCGCCTTCACCTCCGTGAAGGGTTTTCACTATCCATCGAGGACGCTTACAATGGTCTACCAAAGACCCGAGCACCGAGCTCCACCACTTACAATAACCTCTACCGAAGAGGTGTCTCCACAAGAACAAGATGAACACAAGTAACCAAAGTGATCACAACAAGATCACTAAACTTCTTACAAACTCTCACTCTTTTACAACTTACTTATAGATTGAGTAGGGAATTTTGGCTCTAAGAAGTGTAGTGAGAAAACTCAGTTGTAGAATGATTTTTGCTAGAGAACACAACTGAAAACAAGCTCAAGAAAGAATGAGAAAATGGAGAGCTTAAAAACTTTTCTTCTCTTTTGAAAACTATGAAAACTTAGGGATTTTTCTTGGTGAGAAATGCAAGAGACCTATCTCCTCTATTTATAGGGAGAGGAAAGGGTTAAAAACAATTTATTTTAAGCTTATTTGATCTGAAAAAGATCTCCAACAACTCAGGAAAAGTCTGCCAAAACAGATTATAAAAACAGATTTCAGAAATACACAAAAGAGGAAAGAGCCGTTGGGGCAGGCTTGGCGGTCGACCGGTCCGGTCGGCCGTCCGCCCTGCTGGCAGTAGCCGTTGGGCTCGGGTCGACCGCTCGGGTCGACCGCTCGGGTCGACCGTCCTCAAAACAGAAACAGAGTTTTCTGAAGGCGGTCGACCGGGCGGTCGACCCAGAAAACTCGAGAGCAAGGCTGCTTACAGTCGGTCGACCCAGCGGTCGGCCGACAGACATGCACAAGCGTGCATGTCCTGATACTAGTGCCGGTCGACCGGTCCGGTCGGCCGGTCTTGCCTGAACAGAAAAACAGCAAGTGCCAGACTTTGGAATAATTTTGTAAAAATATTTTGAAGTAAAGGTAACTAAGTATCATGATGGAAAGAGCATACATGATTTAAATATGATATATATACCTTTATAAAACTTAGAGTCATGTATATTTGTTGAAGCATGAAACTTAGAAACAAAAAGTTTTAAACATGAAAACTTGTATGCAAAAATGTGTGTGTGTATCCTAGAGCCACTTTCCAAAACTCAAACTTTAACAAGCTATTTCTTACATTAGTTCTAAGGACTACAAGTTCTTCAAGTGGGCTTCTCCATATGATCTTGAAAACTTGATTCTTGAGCCCGAATTGAGATGACTTGAGTCAAAACACCTTCCTTTAGGGAAGAAACCTTCTAGTTTCATTAGAACCCTGAAACACACTCAAACAACAAATATTATTAGTACAAATAACTAATATGTTTTGTAATCATCAAAACACGCTAAAAACGGGTGATTGTAACCTTGGTCCAACAATCTCCCCCTTTTTGATGATGACAAAACATATAAGTTATTTAAACAAAAATGGAAGAAGAGCTTTGGAAAGCTCCCCCTCAAATAATGCTATGTATAAAGAATGACAATGAGAAGTAAGATACATAAAGTATTGAAAACACAATAATTTTTGAAAACACAATAGTTTTGTCAAAAACTTAAATAATAAACAACAAACTTATTCTTTTTAAAAACTTAACTTATTCTTTTTAAATAACACACTTATTCTCTTTCTCCCCCTTTTGTCATACATCAAAAAGGGTTAAACAAAACAAACAAAACAAAAGAAATTTATCTTTAAGAATCCATAATGCAAACATTCAACTCACCACAAATAAAAGAGAATCTAGCATAATCTAATGGTTTAGTAAAAATATCGGCAAGTTGAAAATCGGTAGAAACATAATCAATATCAATATCACCTTTCTCATAATGATCTCTAAGAAAGTGATATCTAATGTCAATATGCTTGGTTTTACTATATTGATTTGCATTTTTTGTCATATGAATTGTACTAGTATTATCACAAAATATTTTAATATGATCAAAATGCAAATCATAGTCAAGGAAAGTATGTTTCATCCAAAGAACTTGTGCACAACAAGCTCCGGCTGCAACATACTTCGCCTCGGCGGTTGAAAGGGCTACCGAATTTTGCTTTTTGGAAGACCAAGATATAAGACAATTACCTAGGAATTGACATGTTCCACTTGTGCTCTTCCTATCTACCCTACAACCCGCATAGTCGGCATCCGAAAAACTCTTCATTTCAAATAGTCCGGTTTTCGGATACTACAAACCCATTTCAATAGTGCCCTTAAGGTATCTAATTATGCGTTTAACCGCAATTATATGAGACTCTTTAGGACATGATTGAAAACGAGCACAAAGACAAACGGAAAACATGATATCCGGCCTGCTAGCCGTCAAATACAATAAACTACCTATCATGCTACGATAAAGTTTAATGTCTACACTTTTACCTTGTTCATCCTTATCAAGCTTTGTAGTTGTTGCCATGGGAGTTTTGCTCACTTTAGCGCCTTCAAGCCCGAACCTGTTGATGAGTTCCTTTGTGTACTTGGCTTGATTGATGAAGATCCCATCCTTCCTTTGCTTGATTTGGAGTCCAAGGAAATAGTTGAGCTCCCCCATCATAGACATTTCGAATTCATCCTTCATGCATGATTCAAAAACTTGGCAAAGGGATTCATTAGTAGAACCAAAAATAATGTCATCAACATAAATTTGCACAATAAGAATATCATTTTCTACATGTTTTGTAAACAAAGTTGTGTCAATTTTTCCTTTCTTAAAACCATTTGAAATTAAAAATGAAGAAAGTCTTTCATACCAAGCCCTAGGAGCTTGTTTTAAACCATAAAGAGCTTTATCTAATTTAAACACAAAATCCGGATGTGTAGATCAACAAACCCGGGGGGTTGTTCAACATACACCTCCTCTTCAATTAAACCATTTAGAAAAGCACTTTTAACATCCATTTGAAATAATTTAAAATCTTTATATGAGGCAAATGCTAGTGTCATCCGTATGGCTTCAAGCCGTGCTGCGGGTGCAAAGGTTTCTTCAAAATCGATTCCTTCGATTTGAGTGTAACCTTGGGCAACTAACCTAACTTTATTCCTAACAACGTTACCAGATTCATCCAACTTGTTCTTAAAGATCCACTTAGTACTAATTGTTGGTCTATCGTGGGGCCTAGGAACAAGGTGCCAAACTTGGTTGCGCTCAAATTGATTGAGTTCATCTTGCATGGCTAGCAACCAATATGAATCGGCCTCGGCTTCGAGGACGTTCTTGGGTTCAACATGAGAAATAAATGCATAATGTCCACAAAAATCATGAAGTTTAGAGCGAGTGGTTACCCCTTTAGATACTTCACCTATGACGAGGTCCTTGGGATGATGAGGATTGTATCTCCAATCCTTTGTAAGTTGTTGAGTAGGCTCCACTTCATTTGTTTGATTTTCATTTCCTTGAGCCTCTTCTACTTTAGCTTCACTTCTTTCATCATCCTTTGGCTTGTCTCCCATAGTAGGTGTATCCTCCAAGGTCACTTTCTCCAAGCCTTCATCCAATGCATCTATTTCTACAACATTCTTAACAAACAAGTTAGATTCTTCAAACTTAACATGTATAGATTCCTCAATAGTCAAAGATGATCTATTGAAGATTCTATAAGCCTTACTTGTATTAGAATAACCCACAAAAATTGCCTCATATGATCTAGCATCAAATTTTCCTAAGCTATCTTTTGTATTTAAAACAAAACATTTGCATCCAAAAACCTTGAAATATGAAACATTTGGTTTTCTAGAAAAGTACATTTCAAAAGAAGTTTTAGAAGTATTTTTACACAAGAAAACACGATTTGATATATAGCATGATGTATTAACGGCCTCGGCCCACAAATAATGTGGTAGACCATATTCACTTAGCATTGTCCTAGCCATCTCTTGTAAAGTTCGATTTTTCCGTTCAACTACTCCATTTTGTTGTGGAGTTCTAGGACAAGAAAGTTCATGCTTAATTCCATGTTCTTCACAAAAAGTGGTAAAGGGTAGGTTAATGAACTCACCTCCTCTATCTCTTCTTATTCTTAAAATTGAAGAATCTTTTTCCTTTTCAACTCTTTTCTTAAAGGCTTGAAAATGTGAAAAGGCTTGATTTTTGTGTTCCAAAAAGAAAACCCAAGTAAAACGTGAAAAGTCATCAACCAAAACAAATGCAAAACGATTCCCACTTAGACTTTTAGTTTGAGTAGGACCAAATAAATCCATATGGATCAACTCCAAGGGACGTGATGTCATGATATCCTTGATTGACTTGAAAGAGGACTTGGTTTGTTTCCCAAATTGACATGCATCACAAACCCGGTCTTTTTCAAAATTCAAGTAAGGAATACCTTTCACCATTTCCTTTGTGTTTAACCTAGAAATATGGTCAAAAAAAATGTGGCCTAATCTTCTATGCCACAACCAAGAGTCATCATCGAGGGCTTTTAAACAAGTAATATTACAAGACATATTAGACATATCAATCATATAAACATTGTTTTCACGAAAACCGAAAAATACACAAGTATTAGATATTCTATCAATAACTTTACAAACTACATTATCAAAAACAACATCAAAACCTTTGTCACAAAGTTGACTAACACTCAAGAGATTATGCTTGAGGCCATCAACTAAAACTACATTTTCTATTAAAGGAGATGTACCAAGTTTGACATTACCGATACCGATGATTTTACCCTTGGCGTCATCTCCGAAGGTGACGGTGCCACCTTCATGGTATCTTGATAGGGTTGCAAAGTTGTTGATGTCCCAAGTCATGTGCCTTGAGCAACCACTATCAAGATACCACAACCCTCTACGTCTTTGAGCCTTGGAAGGTACCTACATCATTTAGCAAAATTGTTGACTTTGGTACCCAAATTCTCTTGGGTCCTTGAAAGTTAGTATTTCGAACCCAAATATTATGACGAGATGCATTTAGTCTATCATAACAAAACTTAACTAAGTGACCTTTACGGCCACAATATGAACATGAAAACACTTTACCATACATGAATGCATGATGTGTGTGTGAAGTGTGAGCATGTTTGTGGGGTTTGGCATGATGTAGAGGTTGTGAGGTATGAACATGAGCATGAACATGAGATTGTTTCTTAGGGGCTTGTTTCTTAGGAAACATAGCCTCAAGTCTATATTTATCAAATTCACATTTTTTTTCAAAACTACTCCTAAAGAATCAATTTTCTCTTTAAGCATGGTGATCTCATTATCATTAACTTGTGGAAACTTGCCTTTACAAGAAATTTTATAATTGTCAAAATCTTTTTGGGTGGAAACAAGAGTGGAAAGTAATTCATCTTTTTCTTTGGAAAGAGTAGAAACTTGATGATTAAGAGACTCATTTTCTCTTTTTATTTTTAAATACTTTTTCTTTAGAAAATCATAGTTATGTGATAATTCTACAAATGCTTCTCCTATTTCATCCATGGAAAGATCATCATCAAAAGAAGGGGAGGGGGTTACCTTACTTGTGCTTTTATTAGCCATGAAGCACATGTTGGCGGTGTCAATTTCCTCCTCGGATTCGCTCTCGGAATCCCATGGCTATGCTTTCTTCTTGTAAGGCTTCTTTGAAGTGGAGGGCTTTACTTTATCCGGACATTCCGCAACAATGTGTCCCGGTCTTTTGCAATTAAAGCAAACTATTTTCCTCTCTTCTTGCCATCTTCTTCTTCCTTGGAATTTAGCCTTGTTGTACATCCTCCGAACATTCTTTACAAGAAGTGAGAGCTCCTCGTCATCTTCTTCTTCATTGTCTTCATCGGAGTGTGTGGATTGACACTTGAAGGCTATTGTTTTCTTCTTGGAAGGAGCCATGTCCTCCCTAGCTTTTCTCTCCATCTCATGGGTTTTGAGGTTCCCACTGAGACCTATGAGCTCCATCTCCTCCTTGTCATTAAGTTCCTTCAAGGTAGTTGCCTTTACTTCCCATGAAGGAGGAAGAGCCCAGATGATCTTTCTAACTCTTTGATCGTTGTCGATAGCATCACCTAGAGAAGAAAGTCCATTAGTGATCTTTGTAAATCTTGTAACCATTCATCTATGGTTTCATTTTCTTGCATGCAAAAATTCTCATATTGGGACCGAAGAAGGTCTATTTTAGCCCTCTTCACTTGTGAAGTCCCCTCATGTGTAACTAGCAAATGTGTCCAAATTTCATATGCGGACTTGCAATGAATAACTCTAGCTATATCATCATCATTAAGGGCTTGAAGGAGTGCATAATGAGTCCTAGCATTGGCATCAAATTCTTTAGTCTCTATTTCGGACCAAGTGGATTCATCATCGAGGGGTGCACTAAAGGGTTTGGTCACGGCCTTTGCAACTCGACTACCTAGAGATTGCAAGAAAACGGTCATCTTAACCTTCCATATGGAAAAGTTAAGTCCATCAAATTTTGGGGGGTCTTAATTCCATCGGCCATTTTTACTAAGTGATAGTGAATGAAAAATGAATGAGGTGATTAGCAAATATAGGATCTCTCTAAGGTTGTTAAGCCAAGAGCCTAGTGACCAAGCTCTGATACCAATTGAAAAACACCTAGAGGGGGGGTGAATAGGTGTAATTGCTAATCTAACAATCTTTTTAAAACTAAGATGGATGAATGATGCAACGATCTCTCAAAACAAGACTAAGAGCCGAATACCCCGTGAAGGGTTCTGAACTCCTTCCTCCTGATTCCCCTTGAATGGGTTAGAGGTGCGCAATGCAACCTTGTTGTATGAGAATTGATCGAACAAAGAATAAATAATATGCAATGATGAAATGCACACAATAAATCACAAGGAATGAAAACAAGATCTCAAGCAAGTAATTTGAAAGAAATAGAGTGCAAGAGAAAATTAAAGTAAAATGGACACAAAGCAATCGCAAACACAAGATGTTTGTTTCGAGGTTCGAGCCACCGCTCTACTCCCCGCCTTCACCTCCGTGAAGGGTTTCCACTATCCACCGAGGACGCTTACAACGGTCTACCAAAGACCCGAGCACCGAGCTCCACCACTTACAATAACCTCTACTGAAGAGGTGTCTTCACAAGAACAAGATGAACACAAGTAACCAAAGTGATCACAAGAAGATCATTAAACTTCTTACAAACTCTCACTCTTTTACAACTTCCTTATAGATTGAGTAGGAAATTTTGGCTCTAAGAAGTGTAGTGAGAAAACTCAGTTGTAGAATGATTTTTGCTAGAGAACACAACTGAAAACAAGCTCAAGAAAGAATGAGAAAATGGAGAGCTTAAAAACTTTTCTTCTCTTTTAAAAACTATGAAAACTTAGGGATTTTTCTTGGTGAGAAATGCAAGAGACCTATCTCCTCTATTTATAGGGAGAGGAAAGGGTTAAAAATAATTTATTTTAAGCTTATTTGATCTGAAAAAGATCTCCAACAACTCAGAAAAAGTCTGCCAAAACAGATTACAAAAACAGATTTCAGAAATACACAAAAGAGGAAAGATCCGTTGGGGCTCTGCAGGCTTGGCGGTCGACCAGTCCGGTCGGCCGTCCGCCCTGCTGGCAGTAGCTGTTGGGCTCGGGTCGACCGCTCGGGTCGACCGTCCTCAAAATAGAAACAGAGTTTTCTGAAGGCGGTCGACCGGGCGGTCGACCCAGAAAACCCGAGAGCAAGGCTGCTTACAGTCGGTCGACCCAGCGGTCGGCCGACAGACATGCACAAGCGTGCATGTCCTGATACTAGTGCCGGTCGACCGGTCCGGTCGGCCGGTCTTGCCTGAAACAGAAAAACAGCAAGTGCCAGACTTTGGAATAATTTTGTAAAAATATTTTGAAGTAAATGTAACTAAGTATCATGATGGAAAGAGTATACATGATTTAAATATGATATATATACCTTTGTAAACTTAGAGTCATGTATATTTGTTGAAGCATGAAACTTAGAAACACAAAGTTTTAAACATGAAATCTTGTATACAAAAATGTGTGTGTGTATCCTAGAGCCACTTTCTAAAACTCAAACTTTAACAAGCTATTTCTTACATTGGTTCTAAAGACTACAAGTTCTTCAAGTGGGCTTCTCTATATGATCTTGAAAACTTGATTCTTGAGCCCGAATTGAGGTGACTGAGTCAAAACACCTTCCTTTAGGGAAGAAACCTTCTAGTTTCATTAGAACCCTGAAACACACTCAAACAACAAATATTATTAGTACAAATAACTAATATGTTTTGTAATCATCAAAACACACTAAAAACGGGTGATTGTAACCTTGGGCCAATATTTCTAAGTCAACAGGTTCTCCTTATTGTGGTTGGATTTAGAAATTAGAGTAAGAATCTTGGATTTTAGAATTATTTGAGAGAATTGAGTCTGTTATGATTTGTATCTGTCGTGTGGACTCAAGAAAGGCTTCAAAAGTCTTCTCTAAAGAAAAATTTTCTTCTATAGGTTCGTCTTGGTATAGAGTATATGAAGCTATTTATGGGTAAGCTTGTTGATAGTAAGACTCGAGTGAGTTGTATCTCCACTGACTTGGTGAAAATTTGTAATGATTGTCTCTTTCTTGTTCATAATACTGACATTGGGGATTCGAATAAGACCAATATGACATAGTTAGTTAAAGTTATTTAATGCCGGATTTGTAATATTCGTATTGAAAGAGGTTAGTGTGAAATATGGATTTGAGTTATAATCAGAATACTTGTAATTATAATCCATTTTCACAAGAACAAACAAAAATGAACAAATAATCAAATAAGAAAAATCTAGTTTATGTTAGGGTAGAACTTAGACCTAAACAACTCCTAACTGTTGATTATCTCTAGGAGGTATATTACAAAATCTGACGACAAGTTAATCGGTCAGTTAGGGGCAAGATTGGTGGGAGGTATCTGTGTATAAACAACGGGACTAATTATGTCAAATCACCAGCCTTCGGGGTTTCGCCCCTCAATCCCCAACTTTCGACACTGATTTGGCAAGAGTTAACTTTTAACAACTTCCCCTTAGGTCAATCCCTATTTGAGTCCGAGATGTCCCTAGGGCCAACTCTACTTAATTTTAGGTTGGCTGGGTTAGTGAGTGAGGAGATGGTTTGTGGGCTAAGAGAGGGTAATGACTTCCTCACCTTATCTTGTTTAAGGATATGCCTTAAAATTTTTTTATGCAGTGTACAAGTATAAAACAAAAGGTGACACTCAAGCATTATGAATTACTCAAAAATATATTTTCTAAACTATATGCAATGCATACATACCTTTGCTCCATCACTCTTCAACGGTAATTTAAGAAACGAAATAGGCAGATGCCCTAAGATGCAAGAGTCTAAATGTTTTTTAGCATTTACAAAGTAACAAGTTACTGTTGATTAGAAACATGTACAAAGTAAGTTAAACAGATAAACTAATAACTGTAGAGAGCTAATTTTTAAAATTCAAGCAACCTATAAGAAACTACAGTTAGTAGTTCATCACAGTTGCGGGCTCTGATACCCTGCCTTCTTGGACAGAGGAATAGAGTATCAATATGTTTACTACAGCTCTTAATTTTCTGAAATTATCATTTGTACACCAAAACTGAGAAGAAAAAGGGATTAATTTGTTAAAAAAAATCAAAAGTAAAGAAAACTTAACGTTTCTCCCTGGCAACGGTTCAAAATTTGTTATGATCGAGCCTGACCTGCACAGAAAAAAACAGACTTTTAGAAAGAGTGTTAGATCCTCGATGCTACCGTATCGCTTAAGGCTAACGGGTCGTGATCCATAGGGAGGGACAGTGATGGAAGCGTTATGTAAGTTTCTTCTTTTAATTTATCAAAACTAGTTAATATATATCTTTTTAGTTTTAAAAAATAAAAATAATTTAGAAGGAGATGTAGAAGAAAAGATGGTGGTGGTGTTTTTGTTTTAATTATAAAAGAAAAAGAAACAAAAAGAAATAAGGAAAAGCGTTGATGTAAAAATCAGAAATAAAATGAAATAAAAGAAGAATATTTACCTCTATTATTTGAATCATAACGAAAATTTACCTTAACATGAAGTAAAGCGAAATAACAGAAAAGAATAAAGGAAAGCAAGGCTTCGACGAGATCGAACATAATGAAGAAAAGTGAGAAACCTTCATTGATTGTCACCTTCAATATAAGTTTCTTAAAAAAATATTATAATAGTGTCACTCTATAATAACTTTTCCTCTCTTTTAATCATATAACTCTCTCTAACTTAAGCTTAAAAGAAAATAAAAAAATAAAATTTACATTAAAGAAAAAAGTAAAATCTAAAGTAAAACTCTCTCTGAGATGATGTCCCTTCTGCCTTCGAGGTATGAGGGTATTTATAGGAGAAAACCAGAGGGATAGGAAGCGTATGAAGATAAGAGAGCCGGCTATTTCTAAATTTGAATACTTTTCTTATCTTCAAACTTAATTTAATTTATCCATAATTCAATTCTGATCTGCAGCTTGTTGGCGAGTTAATTTCTGAATATGAATAATCAAATGATAGAATTAGAAATAGTGTTCAGCATAAGAATTGTAGCTCTTTAAGTCTTATTTCTGGATCATCTTGAATCATCAGATTTGAGTTTGAATAGCTAAAATTATGATTAAAATGCTAAAATGTATTCAGTCTGTAACCGAATCTAAATTACTTCATCTCATCTATTGATTTTCTCTCTATTCATTTAACCTCTTGGATTTTCAATTTATCTTCTGGAATTGATAAGATATCCATTTGTCTTCAGTGAAATAGATAGGGTCTTCAAATAATCCATTTTTTCCTTAGAATTAGATGATATTATCTTATCTGATATATTCAGCTTTTCAGATAAGATAGTTTCTAAAACATTTGAATTTGAATCGATCCCCTTTCTTTTGAACATTTGGATTTAATTAGATAAATTTCATGATTATCTTCTCCCTATTATGCCCTGTATGAATTAGAACATTAAGACAAGTTATTTGCAATATTCATTACAGAATATATATAGGAATGTAATAATATTTATGCAATATATGTCCAAACACAAGGACTGGCGATTTCCGATCATCGACTACGCTTTGCATGACATACTACCCGATGATCTCAAGGAAACAGCTTCTGTTCGACGAAGATCTACTCGATTTACTACGATGCAGTGGTGAAGACGATGTACTGTCGTTTTTATGATGATATACTTCTTCATTGTTTATCCAGCATTGATAGTATGTCTGATCCATTATTTATAATGTCTCTACTTTTTCGCAGAAGAATAATAACGATCACCTATTGATCATCTATTGTATTTCTATTCAAATATCAATAAATAAATAAGACTAATCACTAGTTATAATCTCAATAAATGTGATAAATCTATTATCATGCACAATCTACCAAGATAAGTAACACCCGAATTTATTAAAATCAAAATGATCAAATCATATAAAATAATAGATAAGATGATCTCATTAATAACTTCAATTATTTAATTAGGATTAATTAAGACACTCATGTAATTTAAATAGATAAATAATAAATAGATAATTGTCTGAAAATAAATGAATAATAGTACAAAGAAAAGTAAACACTCACGTAGTTGTAACATACATGTAGCTCTGGCCTCTCTGAATTCAACGCCTCTAGAATTGCTTTAATTGGGTTTCAGATGACCAAAATATTGCTCAAAAACCAAACAAATAATTACGGATCAGAATTGTAAACTTTTAGATGCAAAAAGTAATAATTTTTTATACATCAGAGTCAAAATAAATTTTTACCTTAATGGAGCGGGTCGGGTTTAAGTTGAATCGATCCATTATGAAAAAAGAGAAAATAAAAATAGAAGAAGGAAAGAGAGAGGGACAAGGCCGCGCGACATGGAGCGTGGCAGTGACGGGGCGCGATGGTAGTTTTGGCCGCGGCACCGGTTCTGGACAGGTACAGTGAGTGTGAGAAAGAATAAGAAAAAAAAAAGAAGAGAGAGGAGTGGACAGCAGCTCAAGACGATGGTGATAGAAGTGACGGTTGACGATGGCGGAGCTCATGGCAACGAGGGGAGAGCAGTGGTGCAATGAAGGAAAAGGTGGTGGCACCGTGGTGATTGATGGTGATGGGTTCGGGGAAGAGGGAATGAGGTGGCGGATGTTGGGTGGCTGGTCGAGAGGGAACGAAGAAAGGGAAGGGGAGAGAGTGATATAGGGGAAGAGAGAGGGAAAGTGGGAGAGGCGGTTGGGCAGGGTTGCTCAGGGAGGCAGTGGCAGTGGGAGGAGTGGAGGAGAAGGGAAGGATGAGAGATGGTGGAAGCCCGACAGTGGTTGTGGGGAATTGGTGCAGGCGAGGTTGCTGCGCAGGCATCACGGAGTGGTGCTGCAGTCGTGGACTCGAGCGGCGCTAAGGTGGGAAGAGACGGAGTAGAAAAGAGTATAGGTTAGGGTTATTAGAGAATTAGGGTTAGAGAGAAGGAGAAAAGGATTACAAGGGGAAGAAGTGGGCTGGCTCTGTTTGGCTCGGGCTTGATTTCAAAAAAAGAAAATAAGCAGTTGTAGAAATGAGCTTGGCCTAAAAGAAAATAACGAAGGAAAAAATGAGAGAAGAATAGGAAATGAGCTGGCTTATATCAATACAATTATAAAAGGATTAACTAGTACTAATAGTAATAATTAATAATGATAATACATAATAATAGTAATAATATATAAAGCCAAATTAATATTTAATATCTCAAACAAGTTGTATATTTAATAATAATGATAATAAGTCATAATTCAAACTAATTAATAATAATAAATTGATAAGTAAAGACAAATAAATATTTTATAAAACATTTAATACAATATTTTTGCTAGGGGATATTACAGATGTTTACACTTCACCAAACTAATTAACATTGATATTTACTTGTCAACCAATTGTAAGTAGGTGTTCCTGTGTTGTGATTCATATATCTTACTTATCTAAATAAATTCTTATTATGAAGAGTTATGATGCAGTTGAGACTGCCTCATCATACTGTTTAATTTATTTTGTTAAAAATTACTGCTGGTTTTTTTAAGTTGCTTCACATGATTGAGATAAGTATGAGATTAAATTTAAAACTGCTATGCACAGAATTTCTGATAACCATATCACTGTCACAATATTCTCTTTCAGTTCAATTTTGCACAATTTACAGTCTCCTCAAAGGCCTGCTTCAAATTGAAAGACAAAATTCCTTCCAATGAATGGTAGCCAAAATATTTTGAAGCACTTTGAATATTATATTGCAAGTTGGTGACGTGAATGATTAGTTGTGCCCCTAGGCCATGCTTACATGTTATCCCATTGCATCCAAATATTCTCAATAAATCAAATCTGCTTGTTCTTTAGTAACTGGAGTTGTCTGCATCATTCCACCATCAGTGATTGGCGATATATTCAAACTGTTAGTTTTAGAAAACTTTAAGGTGTATAATTACAACAAAAAAAACTATCAGGGATTTAAGTGCAGGGTAAGTGAAACTTTAAGGTGTTTTTCTGAAATTTAGATTTAAGGGTTGGAATTGTCCAAAACATATTGCGTCTAATGGCAGTTTAATCGGAGGGTATTCAAACTGCTAGTTTTAAAAAAAAATTTAAGTATATAATTGCAACGAAAAAAACTATAGGATATAGAAGTGCAAAATAAGTGAAACTTTAAGATATTTTTCTACAATCTAGCCTAGTTCAGAAGATAAATAGTTTCACTACTCGGACGATAACACCAAGTCTTTGTCAATGATTACGATTTTTTTATTTTTTTTCCCCAGAAAATTAGCTTTAATCATTATTGATTTTTCATTATCCGCCTGCTCATTGTCGTCTAATATGTGAAAGTCCTACTTACGAATACTGTGTTTTTCAATGTTCTGAGGGACATATCTTTGAAGATAGATTTGTTCTGTTTGAATGTACAAGTTGGATCACATACATATTCCAGAGTCCAGATCCTAAATTTGTTAGAAAGATAACTGTCATTTGTTTACATGCATGAACCTGGCTATTTTGGATTCAAAAGATTATGTGATACATCCTTCATACTTGGGCAATCACAAGCCAGTGTTATAGAGAGAAACCAGATACCGTCTATACTTGTGGTTTCGTAGTTGTAGTTTCTCGATATTCTTGCGTGTTATGAAACACTTGCAAATCATACCTTGTGTGGCATCTTCAAAACAATATATAACTTGCGATATTTCCTACAAAATCACCAATGGAATAGGTGTTATCGGTGTCACAAGTCCATTGTTGAGCTTGAATTTCAAGGAAACATGCATGCCCGTTGAGAAACAATGGTCGTTGGACAAGCATGGGTATCATGTTTTGGTACTAAGAAGGGTACTGTGGTCCGTATTTATTCTCATTTCCCCTGACTAATATTTTTTTTCTTCTAAGGTTTTCATGTTATTTCAATGTTCGTTAAATTTTAAACTAAAGAGACATTAGGGGTTTTCTAGAGTTTGCTCTGATATTCTAAATAAACTTATAGGTGCAAATTTTGACCTTACGAAACGTGAAAGAGAGTTAGGTTAACCTTCAAAAAGTACTTCGCATCTCTTTCTGTTTTTTTTTTCAAAAGATGCTCTAGAATGTCTAACATCTCCTTCTCGTTATCCATACTATCAAACTCTCATGTTTTACCTATCATGAATTTAAAAAAATATGTTAAAGAATAGTATTAGAATTAATATAATACAATATTAATTATATTAGAAGTAGAAGTTTTCTTATTATATAATTGTAATAGGTATATATTCTAAAGATTGTCATTATTACAACTGATTTAACAAAGGAAAATGTTCTCCTGCTAAACCTCTCTCGCTCATTGGAATTTTTTTCCCGGTCCGTGCAGTTGGTGAGCTTTTTCAGTTTTATTGCTTTTATTAGTTTAGCATTGTGGACCATTTACTTATTTATTTATTTAACATTGCATCACGCGTGGAGTAAGAATCGCAGTTTTCAAAGAATTATTTACTAAAAAAATTCGAAATTTCATTGTTGACGCGAGCGACGGGGAGCAGTTGTTAGTCCAACAACCCGACGAACTAGCATCGAGTATTATTTAACAAAACGACGAAAGATCGAATCAAATCATATTCGCTGCTAACTTTTCAATGGGTGAGTGAGCCTGTCGGTGAGCCCCGCCCCAGCTCATCTCCAATTTTCTTCTTTGACAAATTTTGACTAGGGGTGAGCAGAGTTCGGTTATAACCGAAATAACCGACCAAAAACCGAAACCCGAACCCGAACCGAACCGAACCGCTCTAATTCGGTCGAGTTTCGGTTTTGTGTTCTAAAACTCGAATAGACCGAACCGAACCGAATTTCTTACCCTATATATTAACCTACTCAAATTCAATTTAGTGAATCATATAGTTCATAATAAAAACTGGTGGAAGCTTATCTTATTAGTTTTAGTAATACCATCTTTTTTATGTTGAATATGTGAAAGCAATATTAAGTACAACATCACAATTGAGAATAATATTTATATTAATATAGTTCTTTTTTTCATTCTTATCATTAAAAGTTAGTAATAATTATATGAGTTTTAATATAAGAGCTCAAATACGGTGTAAAAGATTTAGAATATGAAATTTTCAATTCACATTAAGTTTAGAATCTTTTTCTTATTTCTAATTTAGGTAATGGATATTTGAGATTATAATATTAAAGGATGATAATATAATGGTAATTAAAAAATGTAAGAAATGATGGCAATATATTGACCTAACCGAAAAAACCGAAAAAACCGAACAGAATTGAGTTGATTCGGTTCGGTTCGGTTACTAAGTCTATTCGGTTCAGTTCGGTTTTGCAAAAATTAGCAAAAACCGAACCGAACCGACCGATACTCACCCCTAATTTTGACATTTAGATAGATCCATGAACCCTCTCCTCTACTAGAGTAAAGTGAAAGAAGAAGGCCTCTCTCTCTCTCATGGCGAAAATCCAAGAAGAAAGAGCTGCTCATGTTCTCATAATCCCATACCCAGCCCAAGGCCACATGCTCCCTCTCCTCGACATCGCCCACCTCCTCTCCCGCCGCCATGGCCTCGCTGTCACCATCGCCGTAACCCCGAAGAACCTCCCCATCCTCTCCCCTCTCCTCTCTGTCTTCTCTTCCCCATCAATCCAACCCCTCGTCCTCCCCTTCCCAAAATACCCATCCCTCCCCCAGACGCCGAAAACACCAAAGACCTCCCTCCCCATCTCTCCCCTTTCCCCTCCTTCATCCACGCCGTCTCTTACCTCCACGGCCCCATCCTCAGCTGGGCCCGGTCCAACGTCAACCCCCCTCACGCCATCATCTGTGATTTCTTCACGGGCTGGGCCCACAAGCTGGCCCGAGAACTCTCCGTCCCTTGCATCACCTACGCCGCTTTCGGCGCTCTCTCCCTTTCAATAGTACATCGCCTGTGGCATGACATGCCAAAGAGAGGAGGTGATGATGATGACGACGGCGACGATAACAATTTCTCCATGTCGTTCCCTTCTGTTCCGGGCTCGCCGGCGTTTCCCTGGTACCAGCTTCCGTTATTGTATACGAGCTACAAAGATGGAGACCCGCTGTCGGAGTTTATTAGGGAGTGTTTCCTTGATAATTTTAAGGGCGCGGGTTTTGTGATCAACTCGTTTGACGAGCTGGAAGGGAAGTATCTGGATCACCTCCGGATGGTGCTGGACCACGAGAACGTGTGGGCTGTGGGCCCCGTGAACAACTGGCCCGGTATCAGTACGGGGCCGGGGGGGGCCGGCGGTCGGCCCAGCGCCGTGACGGCGTGGCTGGACGGGTGCGGGGACGAGTCCGTCGTCTACGTTTGCTTCGGCAGCCAGCTGGCGCTGTCGCCGGAGCAGGCGGAGGCGATAGCGGCCGGGCTGGAGAGGAGCGGGGCCCGCTTCGTGTGGTGCGTGAGGGCTGGGCCCACCGAGGTTATTCCCGACGGGTTTGAGGAGCGGACCGAGAACCGGGGGGCGGTGATCCGGGGGTGGGCGCCGCAGGTGGCGGTGCTGGGCCACCGATCGGTGGGGGCCTACTTCACGCACTGCGGCTTCAACTCGGTGATGGAGGCGATCTCAGCCGGGGTGATGATGCTGACGTGGCCGATGCTGGCGGACCAGTACATGAACGCGAGGCTGGTGGTGGAGGTGGCGGGGGTCGGGATCAGCGTGTGCGAGGGGCACGGAGCGGTGCCAGACTCAGACAAGCTTGCCCGGTCTATAACGGCGGCGATGGCCGGCGATTGCGCGGAGAGGGGGAGGGCGAGGGAGCTGAAGAGGAAAGCATCGGAAGCAGTGAGTAGTGGAGGAGGAAGCTCGTGCAGGAACTTGGACGCGTTGGTAGAGATTCTGCAGCTGAGCGACAAAGTCAAGTCACGTGAAGAATGAAATAACAGCGAACTGAGTTACAAATGGGCCTTGTTGGCCTGGGAAAATATTGGCATCCCGAGTGAAGCTTCCCCTGTTGGTAAGCGCAGAGTTAAGGAGAAGGTTACTGTGGTGGGTAGCCTCAGATTTGAATCGGGCTGTTTGGTTTCAAGGAAGTGGGCGGAAGTGAGAAGTAGAATTTTTTTTCCTTTTTTCAAAAAAATAAGAATTTGGGTGTATTTTTTCAATATTTAATTGACAGTTGAGAAATAGAAATGAAAAAAATATATTATGTTTTCGGTATTGGTGTGAAGTGAGGAAGTAGGAAGTAAGATTTATTTCCTTTAAGAAAAAGGGAAATGAGTAGTAAGTTTTCTGGTGTTTGGATGGTTGTTGGGAAGTGTGGTTTGGAAAATGTTTTGTCGTTTCCGGTGTTTGGATGGTAATGAAAAGTGGAAATGGAAAAGTTGACCACAAAGTTGACCGCAAAATAATATTAAAATAAAAATTAATTAAGAAAAATAAAAAAGAGATTGTAATTAGAATGCAAGTGAGATTTACATGACCAAAAAATTAACTGTTTTATACTATAACTTATTATAAATGAGATTTACATAACCACAAAATTAACTGTAGCACTCTGGAAGTGAGAAAATGGTTGTGTAAAAGAGAGATGAAAAAGGGAAAAGGGGGTTTTCTTATTTTCCTTTTCCGGTGTTTGGATAGATAGGGAAATGAGCAATTATACTTCCCCACTTCCTCACTTCACTCGGATTCCTTGAATCCAAACAGCCCCTTATGAAAGTGGAAGTGGAAAAGTTGATCACGAAGTTGACTGTAAAATAATATTAAAATAAAAATTAATTATGAAAAATAAAAATTAGACTGTAATTTGAATGCAATTAAAATTTACATGACCACAAATTAACTGTTTTGAGTTACAACTTATTACAAATGAGATTTCTATCACAAAATTAATCGTAGTACCCTGAAAGTGAGAAAATTGTTGTGTTAAAGGGAAAAAAGAGAAAAGGAAAAAAAAAGTGTTTTTATTTTTCTTTTCCGTTATTTGGGTGAATATTGGAAGTGAGAAATAACACTTCCCCACTTTTTTACTTCCGCTCATTTTCTTGAATCCAAATAGCCCATGCCATGCGGCGCAGAAACAAAGTAGTAATAATAAAATAAAAAATTTCCTTAAAAAACAATAAAATTATAAAAGAGAAGAAAGTGGCGCAACTAAATAAATAATATGTGTTTATTTTATCTATGCATGGTTTTTCACATTGGTTATCATATTATCCATACCTTTGTCAGATTCAACGAATTTGGACCGTCCACTAATAGAGGGAAATTCACCAACAAGTCAGCCTTGCTTTTCTTTTTTTAATTAATTTTGTAATCTAGAATTCTATTGAATTTTGAAGTTGGCGTTATGAACACACTGAAAGTGATTTTTTTTTTCTTTCACACTTCTAAGCAGAGAACTATGTTATGCCCCCGACACCACTCGTTGTGCGCAGCGGTTCGCAGAAGAAGAGATACAACAACAACCACCTCTTCGAGGAATCCGCCCAACTGGCGGAGACTCGATTCAGCCGGAGAAACAACCAACTCAGCAGGAACAGCAACCAATAGAGAAAAGCAATCAACGCACAAATTTAACGAGGTTCGGCAACGTGCCTACGTCCTCGGGGCAAGGGAGAGAGAGATCTTATTGATTCAACAATCAATACAACTATTATAAGAGAGAACTTGAAGGAGGCAAGGGATTTCTCTTAGGGATACAATACATGAGGCCTCTAGCCTCTATTTATAGCCACAAAGTCCCTGGATTTATGGAAACCCAGGTTGGATTCAATCCCAGCCAGAAAAGGAATTCGAATTCTAAGAGGAAACTTCAGTCGCGTCTGTCGGTCGACCGGCCGGTCGACCGGCCCATGCCACGATCGACCAAGCCTACCCGAGAGCAGAGGCCACTTCAGTCGGTCGACCGGGCCGGTCGACCGCTCCTTCCTGTGCACGCCCTGTAGGTTCACCTAGAGGGGGGTGAATAAGTGAAGGCTAATCTAATGGTCACTTAATGCTAAATGATGCAAATAATGCGGAAGCTAAAAATAATTATGACCAAATTAAAAACTTTTACACTATACACTATGTATAACATAAGAGTGTTGCCGAATTCCCCGTGAAGGGCTCTGGACAAACTCCTCTAGATTCCCCTTGAATGGATTGAGGTGCCGCGTTGGCTCTCTTGGTTAAATACAAGTGTTAGCAAACAATCCCACGCAAGTATATCAATAAAGCACAATATGAATATCAAGCATGTAAGAATAGGCACAATTGAAGCATGCAAGATATAAAAGAGACAAAGAGAGAGAGAGAGTGAGCAATCGCAAACACAAGAGTATGTTTCGAGATTCGAGCACACTTGCTCTACATCCCCGCCTTCGACACACGAAGGATTTTCACTATGCAAAATCCCAATGGATCTCTCCTCGGTGCCGCAACACCTACAAGCCCTCGGACTCTCTAGTCCCGTACACACCGCAAGCCCACCGGCTCACCGAGGCCGCACCTCAAACAATGAGCTCGCACCCGAACTCAAAACACCAAGTCCACACTAGGACCCGAAACAATCACGAGCACACTTGCCCGTCTCCTCAAAGAACAAAGAAAAGATCTTTGGTGATCACAACACTTTGATCACCTAAAGTACTCTCACTACAACACACCTATAGGATGTATAATCAATGGATAGCTCAAGTGTGGTGTGAGAAGACAAGGATGTGAAAGGTGGAGGAAAAACTCAAAGACTTTCTTTTAAACACTCTTAATAAAACTTCCCTTTAGATAGGAAATATTTGCTCTCTATTTTGTGGAGAAAAACTTCTGAAAAGAGTGGGAAAAACTGGCTCTAAAACTATCTCCAAATCTTGGTGAAAACAGTCCACAAACCCCCAAATATATAGGCTGTCAAAAACTAGCCGTTGGGGCTTTGTCAGAACTGCCGGTCGACCCGGGCGGTCGACCGCCAACGGTCGGAAATCAGACCGTTGGAGCCACGGTCGACCGCCTGGGTCGACCGACCCACTGGAGCTGAGAGTCTAACTCTCTGTCGGTCGACCCGTGCGGTCGGCCGAACTTTCTAGAGAGCACTGCTCTCTGGAGCGGTCGACTGGCACGGTCGGCCGTCCTCCAGTACACAAAGGCGTGCACGTTTGTGCACGTCGGTCGACCGATCCGGTCGGCCGACTCTAGGATTAGTCGACTATATATAGGGGGCAAGTCGACTTATCTGAAGCCTGAAACAGTTTTCTGGGATTTAAAACATGGTCTTTTTGGCTCAAATAAAATCCCATAAAATACATAAAAATCTACAAAAATAGTTTAACCAATATACTTTGAAATACAAACATGCTTGCACAAAATCAAGGCATGTTATAAAGATTTGGACTATTTTTGTAATATGAAAATATTTGGCTCATGATAAAAACTGTATTTCCAAAACATGTTTTCTAAACTTTGTTTTTCCAAAACATCTTCAAAATACAAAAACAAGATATTATAATTCATTTTAAGGCATAGTGTGTATGGATATGATCCACTACACAATCAAGATGAAATATCTATGTTTTTGACATTAAGCTCTAAATATGGTTTTGGTTAAAAGATAAATATATGAGAAACACCAAGAACCAAACTTGTATTTTTCCAAAATGAAAAATCTTTTCTAAACCAAAAAAAATCTTTTATGAAAACAATTCTATCAAGAGTGTGTGTGTATATGTACTTGAGCAATCCACCAACTATCTATCCTTTACATTTTTAACTAAAAACAAAAACAAAATCTTATACCTAAACACAAGTCTTCATCTTCTTGAAGTCTTCACTTGAAGGCTTCTCATCTTCTTGACTTGGTCCAAGTTTGATCCAAAAACTCCTTGGATTACACCGTGCTAGCTCCAAATCTTGACATTTTGTCCTTTGTTGAGCTTTGCACCTACTAAGATCTTAATAATGAATCTGTCACTAATTAAATATAAGATCATTAGTAAACATAACTTCATGAGTTGATCATCATCAAAACTAGGGTGATAGGCCTTTAGGCCAACAATCTCCCCCTTTTTGATGATGACAAAACTCATGGAGTTATATATGCATGGATTAAAGTAAAGCTTCAAGGAAGCTCCCCCTTAACTCATGCATACCAAATAAATAATAAGATATGACAATGAAGCACACGAATAAGTATGCAAATGATGAAGATGAAACAAAATCAAATTCTTTTTCTCCTATTTGCAAAACAAAACATATATGCATAATTAACAAGGAAGACAAATACTTCTCCCCCTTAAGCAATGAAAACATGCATATAAACTCAAATACTTCTCCCCCTTTTTGTCAATCATCAACAAAGGGTTCAAAGTAAAATCAAATCAAACAAATTGTTCTCCCCTTTTTTTGTCATAAACAAAGAGATCAAGAGGGGTAATACAAATCAACAAAATGTTTTTTTTAATTAATTTTTCTTAAACAAAATTTTTAAAGGTATCAGAGCTTTTGTAAAAACAAACAAATTTTAAGATACCAAATTGAAAGTAATCATTTTTGTAAAACATATTGATACCAATTGATATTTAACAAATATGAAGTTGAAGCATATTGATACCAATAGTAAACATAATGAGCAAAAATTTTTATTGTTTATCATAAACTTTGTGCTTTTAAAATGTGAGCCAATTGTAAGTTAAGCACATGAAAATCATATATATGTATGAAATGAGTATACCAATTGATATGGATACATACATATATAAGAAACAAAATATGAGTATATACAAAATAAGTTCATATTGATACCAATTGAAACGATTCAAAGATACCAATAGACATAACAATAAGATCAAGTGTATAACTCATAACCTACCACCCTTCATATGCACAAGGTAAAAGATTTGTCACTATAAAGCATACAAGGCATAATCGCCCATCCATCCTCCCATAGATGGTAGGAGTTTTCAAAAAAATAGATTTGAAAAATAAGCTTTGTTTGAAAAACTTTACCAAATGAAGAACAATTAACTAGTTAAAATAATTTTTGAAAAACTAGTTAAAGATCCTTCAAAACATGAAATCAAATATTTTTATTAAAAAAATTTATATTTCAAGATATATGTATGTTTTGACAACACAATAAGTATACATACATATCTCTTAAACACAAATGAGTCCATATAAATAGATTTGCATTAAAGGCAAATGATTCAAGAGGTATACATGTATATCTTAAAGTTTGGCAAAATACACATATACATGAAATGAAAACACATGATTATAAATCAAATCCAAAAAGTGGGAATACAAGTTTAAAAATGTATGTATCATCAAAACCAAGCAATACAAGCATATTTCATGGGTTCAAATAAGCATTCAAGTACAAATATAAATAGATTTATTTGTGGCCCACGATATGTACAAGTATAAATCTTAGTGTTGACAAAACTAACATATAAACTAATATTCAAATCATGAAGCATCAAATTTTGAGAAAAATAGAATCATGTGTCAATCTCAAAAATCATTTGAAGAATAAATAACTAGTATAAATTGTTTTTGGAAAACTAGTTAAAGATCCTTCAAATATATCAAATCTTATGTTTTTCATAAAACATAACTAGATACACAAACATTTAAGCACTCATGGTCTATAAGGCTCAAAAATAATTTTAACAAAAGTGTGAGTGTTAAACAAT
This sequence comes from Agave tequilana, assembly GCA_038442645.1. Lineage (NCBI taxonomy): Eukaryota > Viridiplantae > Streptophyta > Magnoliopsida > Asparagales > Asparagaceae > Agave > Agave tequilana. Next base: position 102,021 of record JAVJIF010031493.1, read on the forward strand.
CATGTAAATAGCATTTTTATGAAAATAGTCAATGAAGCTCAAAGAGATCACAAGTCACATTTTTAACAAAAACACGAAAAATTATTTTTCATCAAAACACTAATCTTCATGGTATATGTATGATTAATCCAATCCTAACAATACACATACATATCCCAAATATAAAAGAGTCTATTAATAGTATTTGCATGAAAGCAAGAGACTCACGGGTATACATGTATATTTATTAGATTTGAATTAAAAATACATATACATGAAATCAAACATGAAAATTGGCAAAGCATGTATAAATGAGAATCATCAAAACTAGTCTATACATATGCATATAGTGGATACAAATGAGCATGAAGTTCAAATATATATGAGTCAATTGTAGTTCACTATTCATATATGTATAAATGCAAGTTTGACACATTCTACATCTAAGCATGTAAATACCACATGAAGCATACAAAAATATGAACATGCTATATGATATATGAAATTAAAAGTATGTACATAAAAGTAGGAGTTTAGAGATTGTTACCAACTCCAAAGCTCCAAATATGGTGGTTGTCCCACCAAGCCTCCTTGATAGCGATGCGTCTAAAATGTGTCCATCCAATCCATGTGCATCCACTACCAAGGCACCGATCCTCTCACGTTTTGTGAGAGCCCTCTCCTACATCAAAAGCAAATGGTGGGGGTTTTGGTACCCATATTTTCTTGGGTCCTTTGGGGTGAGTCTTGTTGTAAGGTACCCAAAAATTCTTATTCTTAGCAAAGTTAAAATGATCTAATCTATCATAACAATATTTTACTAAATGGCCTTTGCGGCCACAATGTGTACATACGTACACCTTAGTATGCTTATGTGTAGGAGTGTGATCATGTTGTGCAACATAAGCAAATGCATGGTTATGATGTGCATGAATGTGTGGAGTTTGTTTCTTTGAAAACATTGACTCCAACCTAGAATGATTGAAAGCACAAGAGTTCAAAGTTGAACTCAAACCATCCATTTTATTTTTCAAATCTTTAATCTCATTAGAGGTGGCATGCAAAGCATGATGAGATAAAGAGTCATTTTTCTTTTTCTTTTGTGAAACAAAATCTTTTTCTTTTTCAACAAATTTTCTTTTCAAAGTAATATTTTCTTGAAAAACAACTCCTTTTTGTTTTTCCACCAAATCAACTTTATTTTTCAAAATAGTGTTTCCTTCACATAAATCATTCAATTTTGCAAGTAAGGAAACATTCTCATTTTTCAAATCTTTATTTTCCTTTTCTAAGCATGCCATTTTATTTTCTAAAGAATCTTTTTCATTAAGTATGGCATCAAAATCCTTTTTCAAATCTTTGTTATCTTTTTCTAAACATGCAATGTTACTTCTAAATGAATCATGTTCTATATGCATGCAATCAATGTTCTTTTTCAAATTTTTATTTTCTTTCTTAATCATGTCATATTTTTCAAGCAATAATTGACAAAATGTAGAAAGCTCTTTATATGACATGTTATTATCCTCATCCTTGGATTCGGAAGTTACCTCAAGGGGGTTATCCCCTTGGACCATATAGCACAAGTTGGAGGTGTTGCTTCCAACGTCCGAATCGCTCCTCGCATAGTATTGTTCATTTTCACCGAGGGAGATGAGGGTATTCCAAACTACAAAAGCCAAATCAAAGTTAGAAATCCTAGATAAATAATCATCATTTAGGGTTGACTTTAAAGCATAAAGGGCTTTGCATTAGCCTCAAAATTCTTACCATTTAAACAATATGCATTATTAGTAGTGGCAAGATAAACATGATAACCTAAGGCTTTGAGGTACAAGGACATCTTCACCTTCCATATATGGATGTTAACAATGTCAAACATGGGTGGTGACATGAAGTCCATGGTGTGTGTACAAATATAGTGATTAGCCTAAAAAAGAGGATCTTTTACTCTAGGTTGTTAGACCAAATCAGAGCACCAAACTCTGATACCAATTGTAGGTTCACCTAGAGGGGGGGTGAATAGGTGAAGGCTAATCTAATGGTCACTTAATGCTAAATGATGCAAATAATGCGGAAGCTAAAAACAATTATGACCAAATTAAAAACTTTTAAACTATACACTATGTATAACACAAGAGTGTTGCCGAAGTCCCCGTGAAGGGCTCTGGACAAACTCCTCTAGATTCCCCTTGAATGGATTGAGGTGCCGCATTGGCTCTCTTGGTTAAATACAAGTGTTAGCAAACAATCCCACGCAAGTATATCAATAAAGCACAATATGAATATCAAGCATGTAAGAATAAGCACAATTGAAGCATGCAAGATATAAAAGAGATAGAGAGAGAGTGAGCAATCGCAAACACAAGAGTATGTTTCGAGGTTCGAGCACACTTGCTCTACATCCCCGCCTTCGACACACGAAGGATTTCCACTATGCAAGATCCCAATGGATCTCTCCTCGGTGCCCAACACCTACAAGCCCTCGGACTCTCTAGTCCCGTACACACCGCAAGCCCACCGGCTCGCTGAGGCCGCACCTCAAACAATGAGCTCGCACCCGAACTCAAAACACCAAGTCCACACTAGGACCCGAAACAATCACGAGCACACTTGCCCGTCTCCTCAAAGAACAAAGAAAAGATCTTTGGTGATCACAACACTTTGATCACCTAAAGTACTCTCACTACAACACACCTATAGGATGTATAATCAATGGATAGCTCAAGTGTGGTGTGAGAAGACAAGGATGTGAAAGGTGGAGGAAAAATTCAAAGACTTTCTTTTAAACACTCTTAATAAAACTTCCCTTTAGATAGGAAATATTTGCTCTCTATTTTATGGAGAAAAACTTCTGAAAAGAGTGGGAAAAACTGGCTCTAAAACTATCTCCAAATCTTGGTGAAAACAGTCCACAAACCCCCAATATATAGGCTGTCAAAAACTAGCCGTTGGGGCTTTGTCAGAACTGCCGGTCGACCCGGGCGGTCGACCGCCAACGGTCGAAAATCAGACCGTTGGAGCCACGGTCGACCGCCTGGGTCGACCGACCCACTGGAGCTGAGAGTCTAACTCTCTGTCGGTCGACCCGTGCGGTCGGCCGAACTTTCCAGAGAGCACTGCTTTCTGGAGCGGTTGACCGGCACGGTCGGCCGTCCTCCAGTACACAAAGGCGTGCACGTTTGTGCACGTCGGTCGACCGATCCGGTCGGCCGACTCCAGGATTAGTCGACTATATATAGGGGGGGCAAGTCGACTTATCTGAAGCCTGAAACAGTTTTCTGGGATTTAAAACATGGTCTTTTTGGCTCAAATAAAATCCCATAAAATACATAAAAATCTACAAAAATAGTTTAACCAATATACTTTGAAATACAAACATGCTTGCACAAAATCAAGGCATGTTATAAAGATTTGGACTATTTTTGTAATATGAAAATATTTGGCTCATGATAAAAAATGTATTTCCAAAACATGTTTTCTAAACTTTGTTTTTCCAAAACATCTTCAAAATACAAAAATAAGATATTATAATTCATTTTAAGGCATAGTGTGTATGGATATGATCCACTACACAATCAAGATGAAATATCTATGTTTTTGACATTAAGCTCTAAATATGGTTTTGGTTAAAAGATAAATATATGAGAAACACCAAGAACCAAACTTGTATTTTTCCAAAATGAAAAATCTTTTCTAAACCAAAAAAAATCTTTTATGAAAATAATTCTATCAAGAGTGTGTGTGTATATGTACTTGAGCAATCCACCAACTATCTATCCTTTACATTTTTAACTAAAAACAAAAACAAAATCTTATACCTAGACACAAGTTTTCATCTTCTTGAAGTCTTCACTTGAAGGCTTCTCATCTTCTTGACTTGGTCCAAGTTTGATCCAAAACTCCTTGGATCACACCGTGCTAGCTCCAAATCTTGACATTTTGTCCTTTGTTGAGCTTTGCACCTATTAAGATCTTGATAATGAATCTGTCACTAATTAAACACAAGATCATTAGTAAACATAACTTCATGAGTTGATCATCATCAAAACTAGGATGATAGGCCTTTGGGCCAACACGCCCGTGCACACCGATCGACCGGGGCCAGTCAACCGGTCTCCTCCGACCGAGACATCGACCGGGAGTACAACTGGACTGCTCCATGCGCCGTTTCTTGCTCCTTTGTTGTTCGATCTCTGTGCTACCTTCTTCCATCTCCTCTATCTCCTCTCTCTCATAATTCTCCACCTCGGTGAATATTTTTCAAATCTGAGCCGATCTCCAATGTACCCCAGTCTATTTCCTGACGAAATCGACACACGATCTCGGCGAGACACACGATCTCGGCTTGCGCGCACCGGACGAAATCGACACACGATCTCGGCGAAATCGATACACGATCTCGACTTAGAATCTATAGCTCAGCTATCAACTGGGATGCACCACACATGCCTTCCCTACACTTCACCTATGGAGAACTTCCATACATGCCAATCACCGAACGTGTCTCCAACTCAGCAACTACATGACCTCACGAAGAACTTATCAGGAGCCAACACTGACTCTCCAACTGACTAGCTCTATCTAGTCTACATGTCTTCAGCTGACGGTCCAACCAAGTCTGAGTAGAGCACACCGAACACCATCATCGGCTTCAACAACTGGATGCATACCACTCCTTATGCAAGCTCAACATCTTCTCACCAAAAATTAATCTGTTTATTGAGATCACTACACCTCACCTCTACGTGAAGTCCAACTCTTCACCTCTACGTGAAGTCAAACCGACCATAACACTTCACCTTGTGAAGTCTCTCCACCTCTACGTGAAGCTCCAATCGGCCACAACTCTTCACCTCTATGTGAAGTTCCAAACAGCTTCTCGAGAACCCAAACAGCTTCATATAGGTTGCATCACCAAATGGCTGCGCCTTTATGGCTGCATACGTACCTTGTCCAAGGGATCAAGCCAACCGTAATTCATTTAAATGAGCTCCATCAAGTTCATGCACTTGTACCTGAATCTGCAGCAGCGAACCTATCTGGCTGAGTCATATGAACCTCCTCATGACCATCATGGAGAACAACGGCCTTCAACTTGAGCTTGTCGCGATCACAAGCTTGAGATTCATGCTTCTTTACCCACAAGCGTGGTTTACCTTGGTTCCAATGGCTGCAAACACCTCGACATCCTCAACAATGTCTTCAACCTGTTCAGCATCAACCTTGGCTACATGATCTCCACCCGGTGTCACATCCGGTGAAGTATTCTCTAATGCCGAACCAACTGGAGATGGTGGAGTAGCATCAACCTCCACCCGCTGCGATACTTCGTTGGTCTCCGTCCTCTCCACCTGCTGAGAGACAGTGGACTTCAACACTGAAGTCTCTCCAAATGTGACATGCCTACTCAACACGATCTTCTTATTTTTGGGGTCCCACAACCTGTAGCCATTCCTTTTGACACCCAAAAACACAAACCTCTTTGCTCGCGGATTCACCTTGCCACTCTTGGCACTGAAGTAGGCCGGACTTTCAAACTCCCGCAGCAAACCATGATCTTAAGCAGCTTTCCCAGACCAAATTTCCAATGGAGCTTTACCTCCTATCGCAGTCGATCTATTCATGAGATGGCTAGCATACACAATCGCCTCAGCCCAAAACGATTTGTCTAATCTTGCATTAGACAACAACCACCGAACCTTCTCCAGCAAAGAACGGTTTACTTTCTTAGCCAACCCATGTATACCTGTTGTGAAGTGAGTAGCAATACCTGTGTTCTGACCAAATCGTAGAAATTGGTTCATGTCTCTTTCAACATTACCAATCTGCAGCTCCTTGATCTTCCTACCAATCTGCTTCTCCATTCTTCCTCTCCACTTACCAACATATCTAGGGCTTCAGTCCTTTGTCTCATGGGATATATCCAACAGTGCCTAGATAAATTGACAAAGTACCTGTGACCTCCAAGCGATGCAGTCTTAGCAGGTCCCCAAACGCTTACGTGAACACAATCAAGAAGACCTTTTGAGCGGTGAGTACTGGTGCTGAATTTCACCTTCTTCTTATCCAAAACGCTGTGTTCACCTTCCAACTTGCAGGTAGCAGCACCTTCCATTGATCCCTTCTTTGCAGGAGCTTGCAAAGACCTTTCACCTCCATGTCCGACCTTTACCTGTCAGACCTCCGTGCAACCATCATCTGAAGAACTATAAGTCTCCACCCAACCTGTAACTGTACTACCCTTCAAGTAGTAGAGATTGTCCCGGCGGATGCCCTTCATCACCACCATCGAGCCTTTGATCATCTTGAGAACACCATCTCGAACAGATATCACCAGACACGATGCTTCCAAAGTACCAACAGAGATAAGATTCCTTTTGAGTTGAGGTACATACCTCACCTCCTTCAATTTTTGTACTATCTCATCATCCATCTTGACACGGACTGTACCCATCCCTTCTATATTACACGGATGGTCATCTCCCATGATCGTGTAACATCCATCCAGCTTCTCAAAGCTAGAAAACCAGGCCCTGTTCGGGCACACATGATAGGTGGCTCCGCTATCCAAGACCCACTCAACATTATCTGAGTTACAAACAGTAGGGGTAGTAACAGAGAGAGTGAATATTGATGAGTCCGAGTCTGATCCATCTGCCTGTGAGGTACTACCTTGAGTATTGACCACCTTTGCAAGATTTGCCTCAGTCTTAGACTCCACCTTCTTATCTTTGGCCTTCAGGCATTCAGCTTTCCAGTGTCCTAGTCCTTGCACAAGGCACACTGATTCTTCTTCAGATTTCTGAAGCCTGATCTGGACTTTGATCTCCCCGATCGTCTCTTCCCTTCCTATTGGAACTTCTGCCTCTTACCTCCAATGCCTCTGCTGTTGTGCTTCCCGAAGAAGACAGTCGGTCCTATCTCCTTACTTCATAACTCACAAGTGCAGCAGACATCTCATCGTAGTTAAGGGATTGTCTACCATTGAGAAAAGTAAGAGTAAAGGCCTCATACACTTCCCTAGGAAGAGAGTTCAGAAGAATTACCGCCTTATCCTCTTCACTAGTCTCTACATCTACATTAACTAGATCTGTAAGAAGATTCGCGATGGAGCATCCTCTTTGCATCTGAAACCCATAGAGCTTACTCTTCAACTGCAATCGCGATTCTATGCTCTTCGTCAGATACTTCCTTTTCAGGATCTCCCACAGCTGCCTCGCAGATGTCTCATGTAACACCTGATACTTGATGTCTTGTGTCAGACAAGACCTGATCAAACCACACGCCGAACGGTTCATCTTGTCCCAATCTTCTTCCGTCGTTGATGCGCGCTTCTTCTCCAACCGTAGAGTGTCTTCGAGGTTTGATGCCGTCAGCGCATCCCTAACCTCACACCTCCACATACCAAAGTTGTTCGTCCCGTTGAACTTTACCACATCAATCCTTGGATGTAGATACATGGATTTCACTGATGTACTTTCTCCAGCCATCTTCTCAACTGATTCCTCAAACCAATGTAGAAACAAACAGAGTTAGATAAAATAAACTAGATAAAGATCAGATCTTTACCTCCACGCGAAATCCTCGAAGAGTTTCCGAAGTAATCTACTCCACCAACTTGATTCCTCGAGCAATCTTCACACGCTGCTCTGAGATCGACACACGATCTCCGCCAAACAGCTACTGATGCCCTTGAATCAACAGATGATCCCACGTCGAACCTGGGATGCTCTGATACCACTTGTTGTGCCCCGGACACCACTCGTTGTACGCAGCGGTTCGCGGAAGAAGAGACACAACAACAACAACCACCTCTTTGAGGATTCCGCCCAACTGGCGGAGACTCGATTCAGCCGGAGAAACAACCAACTCAGCAGGAACAACAACCAATAGAGAAAAGCAATCAACGCACAAATTTAACGAGGTTCGGCAACGTGCCTACGTTCTCGGGGCAAGGGAGAGAGAGATCTTATTGATTCAATAATCAATACAACTATTACAAGAGAGAACTTGAAGGAGGTAAGGGATTTCTCTTAGGGATACAATACATGAGGCCTCTAGCCTCTAGTTATAACCACAGAGTCCCTGGATTTATGAAAACCCAGGTTGGATTCAATCCCAACCAGAAAAGGAATTCGAATCCTAAAAGGAAACTTTAGCCGTGCCTGTCGGTCGACCGGCCAGTCGACCGACCCATGCCACGGTCGACCGGCCCGGTCGACCGCGCCTACCCGAGAGCAGATGCCACTTCAGTCGGTCGACCGGGGCCGGTCGACTGCTACTTCATGTGCACGCCCGTGCACGCCGGTCGACCGGCCTCCTCCACCGGTCGACCGAGACGTTGACCGGGAGTACAACTGGCCTGCTCCATGCGCCGTTTCTTGCTCCTTTGTCGTCCGATCTCTGTACTACCTTCTTCCATCTCCTCTATCTCCTCTTTCCTACAAACTAATAAAAAAAAATTGTTCACATAGAGGAAAAAAATTATAAGTGTAAAAAATATGATGCGGCAACAATATATTAGCTATATTAATAAATATTAAGCCCACTTTTTCTATTTCACTAGCCACGCCTGGTCTTTCAGTGCAGAGTGAGGAGTAAAAGGTACCTTATATGAATACAATACACTTTTCACACTTTTAAAATCATTTCATTTAAATAAACATCAAAATTGATGCAAAGTGTTTCATTTTCACACTTTCAATTTCATCTTTAGATTGTCAAACACTAACAGAGAAAGTCACTCATAGATAAGGTGTGGGTATTTCTTTTGGAACATATCAATTAATTTTGTAATAGGATTCTATTGAATTTTGCCCTCGGCTTTTTTAATACACTGAAGTAAAGTTCCACATCTGCATGGAAAGGAGGGGAAAAACTTTTAGTTGCATAAGACCCAATTTTAATGCCCAAGTAACTATTTACCTGGATTTGCTCCGGAAAAAAAATCGGCCTAGCCTGCCTGATTTTTATTACGTAAGCAAATGTATCTCCACAACTTACTTTTTCTGTTATTTCTCTGTATTTTTTTTATCATTTCTATCTCTTTTACAATCGAAAATGACAGCAATCATTCGCTGAAACCCTAGGGGGGTATGAATAGGGTTATGAAATGATTAACATTCAATTTTTAGTTGGATATGCAACTTATGTTCCGATATGATCCATTCGGTTGGTGGAATGCAGAATTGAACTGTGATATAATAACTAGAAATTTAACACTAATGCAAGTGATAATTAACAACAAGTAACAGTATAGCAATGAAGTAGACAATAATAATAATAAAAATTAAAGTGCAAGAGACACTAGTATAGAATCAGAATTTTATGTCGCATGTTTGACGTCGGTTTCAATAACACAATAATGTGAAATAAAAATGGTGATATTTTGTAATAAAAATAGAGTCGATATTTTTATATTATGTTAAAAAAACTTACAACACCAATTCATAATTGTAAAAAAAACACGTTTAACATTGGTGCGCATATAACCCGATATAAAATTCAAATTTCAAAGAAGACGATTTACGTCGGTTAAATTAATAACCGGCTTAAATATCAAAATTTTGAAATTAAATGAAAAGTAACCGACTCCAAAAACACAAAAGCACAACTCTACGTCATCCATCCGCTTCTCACGTCAAAAATATACGGGTTCAGTTTATATGTGTGAGCCACACACACATACAATAAGAGAGTCAATCACGCATTCAGACATGAATTAGATATTTTATTATCTCTTATAATATGACGCAAAACACAAGCCCTCATTCTTCTCCTCCTCTGCTCCAAAAACACCACGTCATCTATCCAAAAACACCAGCATCTGCTTTTGGTTTTTTTACCACATCCCAACAAAACATCACCGGCGACGTCGAGTTGGAAGCGGCTGAGCTTCATGGGGACGGTGATGCGGCTGAGCTGGCCCATCTTGACGACGGGGTTCGACGCGGTTGACCATGTGGTCTGGGTCGATGGTCGTCAAGCTGGGAGACGACGGGGATGGCGAGGTTCATGGGGACTGTTGGAAAGAGAGAGGATCGTCGAGGAAGTCGACGACGGAAGGACAGCAGCAAAAGCAGGTCAGCAGCAGAAGCAGCAGAAGTTCGGTCGACCGCCCGCAGTAGCAGGAGTTCGGTCGACCGGTCCGGTCGACCGACGTGCATAACATGCACAAGGCATCATCTCGGTCGACCCCCCGGTCGACCGACTGAAGTGACCCAACTCTCGGTTGGAAACGGTCGACCGGCCGGTCGACCGGTGTATAGGATCGGTCGACCGACCGGTCGACCGACAGTCGGGTTGCGGGCTGTTTTTTGCTGAATTAGAAATCTGTTGTATAAAAGCGGGATTTCTAGGGTTTTGCTGTACCAAGGAAAGTTGTAGCTCTCTTGATACTCAGAGGTGCTGCATCCATTGTAATTGATTATTAAAATCCATAGAAACTATCTTTCATTGCCCCGAGGACGTACGCATCAAGGCCGAACCTCGTTAATCTTGTTTTTCCGTGTTCTTTCTCTGGATTGTTTTTGTTTGTGCTGGTTGTGGTACTGTTCTTCTATGCTTTAGAGATCTAGGGTTCCTCTTCTGATTGTTGTCAGGGCACAACAAGTGGTATCAGAGCTTCCCAGGTTTCGCTTGGGATTTTTTCTGGAGATTCGGAGGGCATCAGGATCTGATTCGGTGGAGATCGTGTGTCGATCTCAGATCAGAGGTAGTCTTGTTCGTGGGATCGTGTGTCGATCACAGAACAACACAAGGAGTGCTCGAGGAATCATTGGCGGAGTAGATCTGGTCAGAAACTCAATCTAGGGTTTCAGGAAGAAGGTAAAAATCTGTTTTTTATCGAAGTTGGTATCTATTTCCAGTTGTTTGTTTCCGCATACAAAGAGGATCTAGATAGATGGCAGAGGAAAGTACTTCAGTTAGGACCATGAATTCTCATCCGAGGATTGACATGGTGAAGTTCAATGGCATAAATAATTTTGGGATGTGGAGATGTGAGGTTATGGATGCCCTGAATGCATCGAACCTCGAGGATACTCTCCTTTTGGAGAAGAAGCGAAGCACGACCACTGATGAAGAGTGGGAGAAGATGAACAGGTCTGCGTGTGGGTTGATTCGTTCATGTTTAACACAAGACATAAAATATCTTACGTTACATGAGACATCGACGAAGCATTTGTGGGAGACCCTTGAGAAGAAATATCTGACCAAGAGTATCGAATCGAGATTGCAGCTTAAGAGTAAGCTGTACCGGTTTCAGATGAAGAAGGGGAGCACTATAAATGAACATATCAACCGCTACACGAAACTTCTTACAGACTTGGTGAACGTGGATGTCAATATAGATGAGGAAGATAAGGCGATAATCCTCTTGAACTCACTCCCGGCGGAGGAGTATGAGACATTCACTCTAACCTTTATCAATGATAGACAGACTCTGGACTATCATGAGGTGTCGTCTACACTGGCAAGTTATGAGACGAGGAGAAAGGAGAGACATCCTTCTCAGTCAAGCTCATCGGCGGAGGCACTGGCAGTAAGAGGCAGGGGTTCATCAAGGAAGGGCAAGGAGGAAAGAGGAAGATCAAAGTCCATGTCAGGATTTAGGGATCTCAAGAAGAATCAGTGTGCCTTCTGCAGAGAGATAGGACACTGGAAAGTGGACTGTCCGAAGTTTAAAGGGAAGAAGAAGGAGTCGAAGTCTAAGGCAAATCTTGCAAAGGTGGTTAATACTCAGAGCAGTAAATCACAGGCAGATGGATCAGACTCAGATTCGTCAGTGTTCTCATTTTCAGTTACTACTCCCATCGTAGGCTACTCAGGTGAAAATGAGTGGATCATGGATACAGGTGCTACATATCATTTATGCCCTAATCGGGACTGGTTTTCAGCTTTGAGAAGCTGGAGGGGTGTTCAGTCGTCATGGGCGATGATCATCCATGCATCATGGAGGGTGTTGGTACAATCTAAATTAGAATGTTTGATGGGATGGTTAGAGAGCTGAAGGAAGTGAGGTATGTACTCAGTTGAAGAGAAACCTAATTTCCGTTGGATCTTTGGAGTCATTGGGCCTTGCGGTGTCAATTAAGGAAGGAGTTCTTAAGATGATAAAAGGTTTGATGGTGGTGTTGAAGGCCGATCGCCGGAACAACCTATACTACTTGGAGGGTAGTACAGTGACAGGGCAAGTGGCGGCTTCTACTAGTTCAGAGGCAGATTCAACCAGGCTGTGGCACATGAGGCTGGGACATGCAGGAGAGAAGTAATTGCAAACTCTTGCGAGGCAGGGATTATTGAAGGGTGCGGAAACTTGCAAGATGGAATTCTGTGAACACTGTATCATCAGCAAGAAGACCAAGGTGAAGTTTGGCACAGCAACACATTGCACCGAGGGAATTCTTGACTATGTTCACACGGATGTCTGGGGACCTACCAAGACTGCATCGATTGGAGGTAACCATTACTTTGTGTCGTTTATTGATGACTATTATAGGCGCTGCTGGGTATATACCATGCGACACAAAGGAGAAGTCCTAGAACTGTTCGTGAAGTGGAAGACGAACTTGGAGAGAAGCACTGGAAGGAAAATCAAGGTCCTCCATTCTGACAATGGAGGAGAATACAAATCCAATCCTTTCCTTCAGCTATGCCTTGATGAGGGCATAGAGAGACACTTCACGGTATAAGAGACACCGCAACAGAATGGAGTAGCGGAGAGGATGAACAGGACTTTGCTAGAGAAGGTCCGGTGTATGTTGTCCAATGCCAGTTTATCAAAGAAGTTTTGGGCTGAGGCTTTGGCATATGCATGCTACCTTGTGAATAGGTTGTCGTCGTCTGCGATAGGGAGGAAGACTCCTTTCGAGGCTTGGTCGGAAAAAACAGCTGCTGACTATGATTTGCTACGGGTGTTCGGATGTCCAGCCTTTTATCATGTCAAAGATGATAAATTAGACCCAAGAGTAAAGAAAGGTGTGTTCGTCGGTTTCAAGCGAGAAATCAAAGGGTTCAAGATCTGGGATCCAACGGACAACAAGTTTCTTCTCAGCAGGGATGTCACTTTTGATGAGGCTTCTATGGTGAAGCCTAAGGTCTCTCAGCAGGTGGAGACTAGCAGGACCAAGGAGATATCGCAGCAGGTGGAGATTGATGCAAATCCACCATCTCTAGAGGATTCAGCATCGGTGAGGATCATACCCAGGGTGACACAGGGTAGTGATCAAGCAGTTGAAGAAGATGCTGAAGTTGAAGAGGGTCAAGAACAGGTCATGGGTAATGTTCCTGACTCTACTGCAGTTGAAAGACCAAGAAGAACTACTAGAAGACCAGGTTGGCTCACTACAGACATGGTCGTAGCGTATGCACTTTCGGTCGTTGAGGAGGCTATCCCGTCCACCTTCAGAGAAGCTGAGATCAGTTCGGAATCGAAGATGTGAAAAGAAACCATGAATGAAGAGATGAAGTCTCTCTACAAGAACGACACTTGGGAACTCACCAGGTTGCCCAAAGGGAAGAAGGTTATAGGCTATAAGTGGGTGTATGCTAAGAAGAAGGGATCTCTCCAAGAAGATTCGGTGCGCTACAAGGCCCGGTTGGTAGCTAAAGGCTATGCTCAGAGGGAAGGAATTAACTACAATGAGGTATTCTCTCCTGTTGTTAAATATTCGTCAATTCGTATTCTATTGGCTTTGGTGGCACAGTATGAGTTGGACCTTGATCAACTCGATGTGAAGACCGCCTTTCTCCATGGCGATCTAGAGGAAGAGATCTACATGACTCAGCCAACAGGGTTCAAGACTGCAGGGAAGGAAGAAATGGTATGTAAGCTGAAGAAGTCGCTGTATGGACTGAAGCAGTCTCCAAGACAGTGGTACAAGCGGTTCGACAGCTTCATAAGAGGGAAGAAGTACACACGCATCCGCTATGACCCATGTGTGTACTACAATAAGCTACCGACAGAAGAGTATATCTATCTACTTCTGTATGTAGATGATATGCTGATTGCTTCGAGATCGAGATCTGCCATTGATGCATTGAAGAGGGATCTATCTTCAGAGTTTGAGATGAAGGACCTTGGTGAAGCCAGGAAAGTGTTAGGCATGAAAATCACTACAGACAGAAGGATTAGCAGGGTAAGCTTGACTCAGAAGGGGTATTTGCAGAAGGTACTACAGCGGTTCAATATCGGCAAGGATACGAAGTCTGTAAGTACACCTATGGCACCTCATTTCAAGTTATCTGCTAAGATGTCTCCGAAGAGTGTTCAAGAACGTGAGTATATGACTCATATTCCATATGCTAACACAGTCGGTAGTCTTATGTACGCTATGGTGTGTACGAGACCAGATCTATCACAAGCTGTCTCCATGGTCAGCAGATATATGCATGATCCAGGACAGGGTCATTGGGAGGCTGTGAAATGGATCTTGAGATACATCAAAGGAACTATTGATGTAGGTTTGGTATATGAGAAGGACTCCACGGGGAAGCAAGATTGCATTGGATATATTGATTCCGACTATGCAGGTGACCTTGACAAGTCCTGTCTACAACAGGATATGTCTTCACATTCTCTCAAGCACCGGTGAGTTGGCGTTCCACACTGCAGTCTACCGTCGCATTGTCTACCACAGAGGCCGAGTACATGGCCATGACGGAGGCTATGAAGGAGGCAATCTAGCTTCAAGGCCTGCTTGATGACTTGGGAGTGGAACAGGATCTGTCGGAGATTAACTGTGACAGTATGAGCACTATTTACTTAGCCAAGAACCAGGTCTATAATGCACGGACGAAGCACATCGACGTCAGGTACCATTTTGTTCGGGAGATTCTAGAGGAGGGTGATATCGAACTGCTGAAGATTCACACATCGGAGAATCCCGCCGACATGCTTACTAAGGTGGTGTCAGAAGTCAAGTTTGCACATTGCAAGGCTTTGCTCCATGTCCTTCAGATAGCTTGAGCTTGTTGAAGCTCATTTGGATGAACTACGGATGGCTTGATCCCTTGGGCAGGGTACGTAGGCAACCACATTGGTGCAGCCGCTTTCGAGTCGTGGACAGTTCGACTTAGATTTGAAAGAATCTTCACCGAGGTGGAGAATTGTTGGAAAGAGAGAGGATCGTCAAGGAAGTCGACGACGGAGGACAGCAGCAAAAGCAGGTCAGCAGCAGAAGCAGCAGAAGTTCGGTCGACCGGCCCGGTCGACCGCCCGTAGTAGCAGGAGTCCGGTCGACCGACGTGCACAACATGCACAAGGCATCATCTCGGTCGACCACCCGGTCGACCGACTGAAGTGACCTAACTCTCGGTTGGGAACGGTCGACCGGCCCGGTCGACCGGTGTATAGGATCGGTCGACCGACAGTCGGGTTATGGGTTGTTTTTTGCTGAATTAGAAATCTGTTGTATAAAAGTGGGATTTCTAGGGTTTTGTTGTACCAAGGAAAGTTGTAACTCTCTTGATACTCAGAGGTGCTGCATCCATTATAATTGATTATTAAAATCAATAGAAACTCTCTTTCATTGCCCCGAGGACGTAGGCATCAAGGCCGAACCTTGTTAATCTTGTTTTTTTCGTGTTCTTTCTCTGGATTGTTTTTATTTGTGCTAGTTGTGGTACTGTTCTTCTGTGCTTTGGAGATCTAGGGTTCCTCTTCTGGTTGTTGTCAGGGCACAACAGGGACGGTGATGCTGCTAAGCTAGTCCATCTTGATGAGGGGCTTGACGTTGCTACTGTCAACACTTTGCTCATTTTAACCTTGAAGTACTTCAGTTGAAGCTGGATTTCTTCCATTTTAGTCTTGAGTTCTTAGCATGCTCTGTTTTAATTTCTTGAGTTTAGATTCAAAATGTAATTGTTGGTATCTGATTTCATCAGCCATTGACTTGTGTCAATCCACTAATAGTAGTTATACTAATGTTCATCAAAGAGATGCTTAGTTCAGTCTATATCTTTGCAGAACTATTCATTCATCATAACCCTTCAGCCAGAGTGCATTGATGGGCGACCGGGCACGCTGGTGGTCGAGTTCTTCGCGGTGAACGTGCTGGACGGCAACATCAAGGACGAAACATGCTTGAGGCGGTGGGTGACCTTGCAGACCTGTTGTAACTCCCCGCCCCTGCGGGTACTGGATGCTACTGCGACAGACATAAATAGGGTGATAACACCCTCACATATATATGCTAAGCATTAATGCAGACAAGAATTAAAGTATGAAAGTACAATGATAATATACATTCCAATAAAATAGTATAAGTACACGGTTATCACAGAGTGTTATCTAATATTACATGAATCTTAAATCATCAGATAGTGCAAAACTAAGATTTACAAAGTATAAAAACTGGAAGATACTCACGAGCAGCAAGAAGGAATCTCGAGAGCCGGTCAAAAGGAGGCAGGACAGGGATGAGCTAAAACTGAATCTGCTCACTCCACAAGAAAAGCTGGTCTTCCACGGTCTTTCACGGACGGTTCCTCAACGCTTCCGCTGCGTGCTCTGGGATCTGCACATGAAGGTCAAGGTTGTCAGAAAGCAAACCAATAAGTATGTAAAATAAAGTCAAGTGACGTGCCAAAGCAAGCATGTGTGTGCAGGATCAAGGTTCGTGATTCAGTCATGCACACATACAACAAAGAGTAAATATAAACAGTAAACATAGAATCAATATTAAATCAGGAAATAAGCAAGTCAGGAGATTTAACATAATAACACATGTAATATCTTGCAAGAGGCAGGCGAGCAGTGTACTACAATTATACAATAATAACAATTAGTATCACTTATTATTTTAATCATTCCCTACTAGTGTCTCATACCACTGGCTATCTACACTAGAGTTCCTAATCCAACAAAACTCATCCGAACATGATACACGTTCTTAATATCATTATTGTGTATAGAGTAGTATACCGAGACTCAGTCATGCAAGTATAGTTCAGTAAATAAGAATATAAGGAATTAATTACAGTAGCATAGATAATATTACACAAATGGTGAGTAAGGTATTTTAATTATACAATATAATAATAATAATATTCAGTATCACTTGTTATTTTAATAATTTCCTTTTAGTGTCACATACCATTGTTTGATGGGAAAATTGAAGATCGAAGTGTAAATTCTTTATTTGATAGTAAAGAAAATTACAACGGATCAATAATCTTTTTACAAGAGAGGGGAGATATTCAAGCTCAAATCTCCCCTTTGTTTAATGCCGGGTTCTTGATGTTGCGATAGAAAATGAATCTTATTTTCTGTTGACCGGGTGAACGTGAAGAGTTTTTGGAATCTTCTCTTTGGATGGTGGACGAAATAACACAGCTTCTGTCTAATAAGAATCTCAAACAAACTTTAGGAAAGAACAAACTTGAACGCAGCAAGTTGTTAGAAGAGTTGAACTCTTTCCTTTTTTTAGCTGGAGATCTTAATCCTTCTACGGCTTACAACCGAAGTTTTTCTAACCAGCTCCCCCTTCCATAGCAAACTAGGCTATTTATAAAGGTTTCAAGGGGTAAAAGTGTACCCTAAAAATACTCCATAATGGGGGTTAACTCTCTCTTTACGTGAGCAGTAATTGACCCAGTAATGAGGGCAGTTATAACCGAGACGCAGGGTTCCTCTATAGTTGAAATGTGAGCTTCAAGCTTTGTGTGAGACACGGGCTCTGGGCTCTGCGTCTTGGTTATTGTGGTAAAGTAGATACGCGAGTTTTGACCCTCGCGTCTTGGTACTGTAGTGATGCTACTGTAGTAATGCTGAGACACGGGTTTGACCCTCGTGTCTTGGTGTTGTAGTGATGCTACTGCAGTAATGCTGAGACGCGAGGGTCGCACCCTCGCGTCTTGGTGCTGAGGTAGAGGCTATGATTAGCCTGCGTCTGGAGTTTGGACTCTGCTTTCTGATGACTTATCCTCAGTGATTTTTGGACAGTTTATAGAACCCCCTCCAAAGTTTTCTATATTCCGCGGTTGACTGGGACGGATTTTGAAATACTTTGGACTTTGATTGAATTCGTACTTCTTATGATTGGACTGACAATCATTTGAGATGCCATAGGCTTGATCTTGTCTGGAATGTGGTCTTCGAGAGTGTACTGTAAAACCCTTTGAAGTCACCAGAGATGATCGTGATGAGTGTCTAGATACGCAGTCCAGACCTCCTCAGTGCTTTGAGCTGGTTGTTGGTGTACTGTTAAATCAGGAGTAAACAGTCGTCTGCTTATGCTAGTGTACTGTTGAACTGATTGCAGAAGTAAAGACTGAATGCAAGTCTTGTAAACGTAGGGGTCATGTTGCTCTAGAGATGCCATCCTCACTTAGAGAGGGGACGCATCTATTAATTTGCTGAAAAAATACGGCCTCTGGAGGGACGCGATCTTTGAAGTGAAGATGCAGCTCTTACCTTGTTGACTAGACGCAGCTCTAGTCTTGCTGAAGAGATGCGACCTTTGGAGGGACGCGGTTTTTGTTAAACGCGAGTCCCGCGTTTTGGGCGCGTTGCCACGTGTCCGGCGGAGTTGAGGGGACATCCTTCTTTTGACGCGTGAAATTCGCGTCGCATTTAAGACGCATGCCACGCGTCGGGCAGGGATTTGACCTCGAGACATGCGCCGCGTATCTCTGTGGATCACTGTGCCTATAAAAGACAACAGTCTTTCAAGAGTCATCATTAGACTCTTCTTCTTCTTCGCTGAGCTTTTTATCGAGGGTCAAGAAAAGCTTAAAGCTTTTTCTATTTTCATCGTCTTCAACACCGATTTCACGATTGCGATGGCACCAAAAGCCAAGCATTCTGCCTCGTCCTCGAGTGCTGCTGCTCCTGAGACTCAAATGGGTGGTCCTTCCATGTAGGAGGGCCCCATTTCAGGTAGTAAAATCATCTGATCTGGTTTCTGTCATTGAAAAGGCTTAAAGAGTTCTCTTAACTCTTAAGTCTTTTTTGAATATGAACTGCCAAAGTGAGGCTCATGCCCATGTTTGATTTTCAGACGCAACTCTTAAATTGTTAGGCAAGACGCGGGTTTGATGACCTTCACGTATTTGCTTCATCAATCTTGAGTTCGTATATATTTGTTGAACGTGGGCCTCGTTGAGCCTTGCATTTTGAGCTCAATACTTAGAATTTTTCTAAGTATGGGAGGTTCAGACACAGACTTCCTATGATTCTCGCGTCTTTAAGATCAGGCGCAAGTTTTAGTGATTCTCGCGTCTGAGTCCGACACTTAGAAAAATTTTTAAGTTTTGAATTTTGAAATGCGAGCTTCATGCAAGCCTCACATTTTTTGAGTCTGGACGCAGATTTTGCTGATTTTCGCATCTGGGTTCATTCCCGCGTTTGAATTTCAAACACTTAACCATTTTCTTTTAGAATTCTGACTAAGTGTCGTCTTCATTGCAGTGTGATACTCTTCCAGCCCCTTATCCAAGAAGTACCACTTTGGGCACGTAGGTGGTGCTGATCGTAATCTGACCTTCGTGCTTCAGAAGATTGACCCTGTGACTACTGGTAAGTCAAAGGAGCGAAAGGAGAGGGTCTCCATGGCCAGTATGGTGACCCCTCGGGAAATTATCTCTGATGGGCTGTTCGAAACGGATTCCCGTACTCCGCTAAGGAAGCCTATTCTCTTCTTTGTTGACACCATTGACGAGAATGATAGGATTCTGCATGACGGAGATTATAAGTGGCTTCGTCAGATAGGGGACAGGAGTTTCTTTCTTCCCAATATGGAGAGGATGTATTCTTTATCCTATCTTCAGCATATGTCTATTCATCGCACGATGGAGTGGGATCTTTCCCGGTTTATCTCTGGCGTGTCTCCCGGCAGATTAGGTGCCAAAGAAGCATACCCTGCTGGCCATGGGAAAGATGTCTTCGGTTTATTTCCCGAGTTAGTCAAGCCTGAGTATCCGAAAGGAGAAACCCCTCAGCTTGCCGCCACCATCATCAATCAGTTCTTGAAAGTTAGGGGTGATTTTTTCATCAACTTTCGCCCGCTCGGGTGGGTCCATTCTACTGACAAATCATGGTGGGGTAGAATGCTTGGATTTGTTCTTGTCGAGCTCGGGGCTCTGCTACAATAGGTGGGGTTATACCATTCGGTTAGGGCCGTACAGTATGGCCTCCCGCAGAGTTCCCACAATTTTTATGGCATCTTGGAACATTATAATCCTCTGACGGGCACGTTTTTTACCCCAGCAGGAGAGATGGGACTTGATCTTCATGAGCTATATGAAGTCTCGGGGCTAGTTATGAGAGATGCCCCTTATGAAGAATGCGTCCCGACTTCTGAGGAGCTTCACCTCTTGAGGAATGAGGCCCTCAAGTGTATGAGACATACTGGGAAGTGTTGTGTCACTTTCACATCTGCGGGCAGATATCCTCCTGGAGGAACAGGGGTGTCAAGCAGATGTCCTGGGCGAGCTATCTGTTCAATGGCATAAATGAAAAGGATAGCCCAGTGACTAGTCTGGCTCCTTGCAGACGAGGAAATTACTGAGAGGATCAATGCCTCTATAGGCTCTTACACCACTGAGTCGAACGAGAACACTTGCAGACCTGATACGATAGTTGAAAGTTTTCATCACCAGGCTCGAGTTCTCATTTCTGACCGGGCGCTATTGACGGGCTTTCTTATGCTGTGGCTGAAGCGTTGTGTGGTGCCAACGCTACTGCATGAAGTAATCGTTGCTGATGTGGTGTACATGGCGGTCTTGCTTACCTACGGGAGATCTGTCGCTCTCCTTCCAGCGATGGTGCCAGAATTCAAAGTGGATTACGGGTTCTGGTTAAAAGCCTATGCTAAGTGGAGGCCATTGTAGATTCTGAGGGTAGGCCAGTAGTCGATTCGGAAGGAAGGCCAAGAGTGAAGACCCCTAACCCTAGGATCGAGCTTTCATACACGTACCTGATGGCCTAGTATGTTATGCACTGTCCTTCATTGATGACAATGGTGCCTTCCTCCATAGGTTTCTTTCCCTTCGTGCAGAAACTGGAGAATTCGAGTTGGTCTCACTATTATATGTTCTTTGTTCGAAAATTCATTCTGAACATTTTAAACTATAAGCTCGATCGTTGCTTCCCTAAAATTGCTGATGCGTCCTACGGGGATAACTTTGCTGACCTTGCGGAACCAGATGATTTCATAAGGCTGCCATCGGGAGTCTTCTGGTGGCTGATCAATATTCGGCCTGGATATCTGATCTGCCTGCAAAGAAATTCATGTACGATCGAGCCTTACATACCCAGTTGTTTTGTTCGACAGTTCGACTATGATCAATTATATGTCGGCAACCCCAACGCCGGCCTCTGCTTCAGCGAAAATTTATTTGAAGGTACCCGGCGTAGTACTACAGTATAGCTGGAGGGACAAAAGCTGTTTTCAGCCTGCCTCACAAGACGCCCATTGTCATACATCCTTGGTTCTGCACATGGTACTCCCTGATTAGTAGGATGCCTGATTTAAAATAAATACCTCTTGCATTAAGAGCATCAAGACATCTTATGAAACCAAGTTGGAGTCTAATAAACGTGTGTGAGGTATGGACGAGTATCGGGCGGCTAAGAGGGAAACAAGAGGGGAAGCAGGGATGGAGCCAAGGACAGTAGCACCTAAGGGGCAACCTGCTAAAAAGAGTTGGCAGGCTGTGATCAAACGTTCCCGTGGCTCTGCTTCTAAGGGTGAGCCTATCCCGAAGAAGGCTAGGAGGGAATCGGGAGCTGAAGCTTCGATGCCCAAGGGAGTTCCTTCTGGTGCTGAGGAGCAGGGGAGGAAGAAGAAGAGGAGGAAAAAGTCCCCGTCCTTCGATCCTGCGGTCTGCACAGCAGGGGTCTCGTGATTCTAGAGGAGGGAGAGCTCGCGAATGAACCCATCATGGCCGAAGAGGTCGAGCGACCTGAAGTTGACTGGGTGGGGAGGGATAGCGTTGAGATTCTGGGAGTCTCAACTCAGCCTGGACCTTCTTCAGTTCATGAAAGAAGGGTGGAGGTGCAACAACCTGGGTCTCCCAGTGTATTGATGCCCACCTCACGGGTTATCGATCCCAGCTCTACTACCGGGGTATTCAGTGGTAAAACCTCGATCGCTGAAACCTCTTGTGTTGAGTTGTCATTTTCATCGTCTGAAGAACATGGATATTATTCTGGCGAAGAAGTCGATTTTGGCGATGAACCCGCTCTTCCTGACACAAGCAAATTCTCCCATATCTCGAAGGAAGAGATACAGGGATACGTCCCTGTGATGGTTTCGCCGATGTAAGGATCGCCCTACTGATGGTATTTTCTTTGTCCTCCTGAACTGATTTCCCATCAAGTTAGAAATGAGTTCTAACATTTTCTTTTGACTTTCTTCTACAGGGCTGGCTGCTGGTAATGAAGCCACAACAACTTCTTCTCATATTGAGGAGATGATCCAGGAGTTGGCCCAGCATGAGGGCCTCGAATCTCCCGCTACCGGGATGCCTTATGAGGATGCAACCGCCGAGGTCGAGGAGACCTCATCCCATGTGGCTTATCCAGATATTTGCTATCTTTAGATCCTCAACGTGGTAAGCGAATACTGACATGTTGGATACTCTCTTTTTCATCATTACCACTGATGTTTAATGTTATGGTTTAGAGAAAGCACTAGGGTAATTCAAGTGGAGGATCCTGCGGCAAGCCTTGGTGCAAAAGATAGCACAGTTTAAACTTCGGCCGGGAACCCAGTACCGTGGAGTTTGTTATTGCTTCTGTTGCTGTGGAAGATGCTACAACAATAACTGTCCCAGAGGCATTGGCGACGACCTCAGTGTCTGACGAGCCTGTTGTCTGCCTCACCCCTGTACAAGTTAAATTGGTTCCTGTCTCTCGTTCTGTCATGGAAAGGGGGTTCGGGAGTACGTCAGCAGGGTTATCTCCAACTAATGTTATCATGGAAGAGCTAGTACAACAAATGGTACGGCAATTTTTTGCTTTCATGAGGTCTTGTATCGACTTGGTCCTTTCTGGGGGCAGTTCTTTTGAGTTTGCCCGGATGCTTCTTGAGAAGCAGATTGAGAACATCAGTCACTTTGGGAGTCCTTCGCAGACTAGGGCATGTCTGATGCTGGTTGAACAGCTGGGGAGCCACCTGAAGGAGCTCAAGATCCTGGAGAATGCTGGCTCAATGGATGAGGCTCGATCAACACTGAGTAAGCTCCTCACTGCTCAAGAACACGAGTGAAAGGAGATAGAGGAGCAAATGGTTGAAGAAGCCCGCCATCTCCAGCACTTCCAAGCTGACTACCAAAGACTGATTGGCGATTCAAAGAGATCTAAAATCGTCATCCAGAGTGCAGAGCAAGTTATCACCACTGCTCGAATTACTATTGCAAGGGCGCAAGCCTTGATTGAGGCCAATGAGGAGAAACTTGCTATTGCTAGAAAAAGGCTGGAAGAGCTGGAGGCTGCCAAGATGCAGGTTCAAGAAAACCTCACTGCTCATTCCTCCAGGTTGGAGTCTCTTCAGGCACAACTGGCTACGAGGAGATTCTTGTCCGAGGAAGAGTTGCGGGTCCAAGTTTTGGTGGAAGCTGAAAAGGCACGTCAGCACGAGATGCATCGCCTCCGGGAACAAATCAGTTCCTTGGCGAAACAGGATTATTAGCCTTCTTCTACCTTTTTTTTAACACTCTATCTGTCGAATAAGAGCGTTTGTGTTACTTTTATCATTTTGAATCAAATAATAAAAGTTCTCAAATTTTGTCTCGTCTTTATCCTTTCAGACTCTTTTACTTCCTGGATGAACTTAGTTTTCATAGTCGTACTCCTTGACTGTTTGTGGAAACGCAGTCCTTACTCGTTTTGATAGGGTACGGCCATGAATAATAAATTCAGGCTGTACTGAGTTCTTGAGCTAGACGCAACTCTCATCTATAGTGGAGACGCGGTTTTGTGCTCCTCAAAAATGACGCGCGGGTCTCAGCTGGTTGGTGAGGATGCGGCTCTTACTCAATAGAGATGCGACTCTGGTCCCTTGAGAGGGCGCAAACTCAGGCTGTACTGAGTCATAATTGAGACGCGGCTTTCATCTGCAGCGGAGACGCAGTTTTGTGCTCCTCAAAAATGACGTGCGGGTCTCAGCTGGTTGGTGAGGACGTGACTCTTACTCAACAGAGAAGCGACTCTGGTCCCTTGAGAGGGCGCAAGCTTGAAGCGCGAACCTGCGTTCTTGATAAAGAAGACACGGCCTTCAGGTTCAAGACACAGCCGGTCGCGGACTTATGGACATGACCTTTGAGTCTGCGCCTGACGCCGCTTCCTAAGCGTCACATGTAGCCCATCTTATGGATCTTGTTGGATCTTTTAATGCCAAGTCGGGGGTGACGATTGGAGACTTGTGTCCTTCGATGTTTCCCGAAGTAGCAATCAACGCGTCAGCTCCTTATTGGACTTGATGTTCGTGCGGGAAGTAAGGCTGATGGCTTTGATTTTTATGTCGTTAATTGTAAGCCTTATGGCTTGCCTATAAATAGGCTTCATCCCTTTAACAGTTCATTATTTAGACTATTTCCCTTTGAGAGCATGAGCTCCGAGGGTCTCTGTCTTGATTTGTCTATCTCCCTTCAAGGGGATGTGTTCTACTGAACAGTAAGAACTCAAAGCTTCCATACTTTTCTTTAATCTTCTCCAAATATTACCATTGTTAAGTGATTTCAAGATCAAAAAGTATCACTTTAAATGCTTTTTACGGTCGCGCCTTGATGCATAAAGTTTAACTTCTAGAGAATTCTTTCTCGGGTAGGAATCATTTATCGCCATGAAATACTCAGTCCCACTGAGTTTCTGCTTTCCTATCTATTGAAGAAATTTGATCTCTTGATTTTCTCTTGAAGTTTGATTGATGCGCCCGTGTTTGGTAGTCGCGTCTTTCAGACTTCTTGATGAAGCACGCATTGGCTGACTTTCAATTCTAAGTCACAAGTCCTTTGAATGCGAGTGTGATAAACTCTGTACTCGGATCTTAAAACGGGAGCTTTGTACATAAAGCTCGCGTTTGAGATTCTTGACTTAGAGAATTCTACCTCTTTTGAGACCTCTGGACTTGGATGTGACGAACCCTGTATCTCAAATGCGGGTGTGACGAACTCTGCGTCTGGGCTAGCTCGCATCTTATATCTTGGACGCAAGTCTAACACCAGACCGCGTTTAGATCTGCACTGGATAACTCCGCGTCTGAAGTTCACAACTTTAATCGCGTATGCCCTTCAGCTTTTCTGTTCCTGCCTTAAAACAAATTCTTAACTTTTTGATTTTTTGCTTCTTGTAGGTTCTGGCAGCCTCAGTCAGTCCTCTGCGTCTTCGCTGGGCTCATGGGAGAATATTTTGACCAGCCAGCTTGTTCAAGCTCTTGAGATATCCGTCAAGGTCTTATTGGACATGAGACTGGCTCGAGTTTATCATGGTCACAGTGGGTATGGTGGTGGGTATGGTGTCCTTGGAGGCCACAGGAAAGAGGATGTCACTAGTAAGGTCTCAGATCCTCCCTTTGCCAATTTTGATTAAGGAAAATCTAGCTTTCTGGTGGCAAAATCTGCCATTAAGGAAAGGATTATGGCCCACACCAGTTGGTCCGGTAGAATCAGAATGTTCTTTTGCATTTCGACCTCGAGAAGCACCATTGTTCTCGGTTAGTGATGAGCTTCTTCAATGTTTACATCATGCATCATGAGGTAATCAGTACTCGGTTGTCTCAACACTTGGTCAATTGCGACATGATTCAGTAGAAGAAGAGAGGAACCTTTCTTCGGCGCTCTTCCAAACATCTTATATTTGGAGCAGTGTAGATGTCTTGAGGTGTGAGTGCAACCTTTCGCTGAGAGAGATGGACTTCTTTGTACTCCTTTATTGTAACACTCAATCTTATTGTATAAGAGAGCGCCTTGTATCACTTTCATATGTTTGAATATTAATAAAAGTGACACATTTTCTTGTCTTCTGATGTGTCTTGAATTCCTTTTTTGCATTGAAAATCAGACACATAGAAGTAGAAGCTCTTGACTTGCTAGAAATGAGATAATTATCTTAACAAGTTAAAGTTTGGGAAAATTCCGTTTCAGGAATTTAAGATTACTGTCAGAGGTGTGATATTAACTTGACAGAAATATAAGCTAGAGGTGTGATATTAACTTGGCTAAACGGGAGTTTTAGTTTCATTTGGAAAGACTGAAAATATCACTGTCATGGGTGTAATGTTGAACTTGACAATGAAGGGTAATGCTAGAGGTGTAATTTTGAACTTGGCATTAATCATCTCGACTTCGATAAGGAAGTTCGAGGGAAAGTTATTGTCATAGGTGTATTGTTGAACTTAACAATGAACTGGACGCTAAGTTGTGATGTTAAACTTAGCATCGCTCATCTTAGCTTCGATATGGAAGCCTGAGGGAAAGTGACTGTCAGAGGTTTAATATTAAATTTGGCAGCAACTTAATCATTGTTAGAGGTGTAGTGTTAAACTTAACAGTAATTTATCAGAGGAGTGATGTTAACCTGACAGTGGTGATTTGCGATATGAGCAAATTTGAAGACTTATCATTCTATTGATGAGAATTTGCAAGTGGAATTTGGAATGTCAGAGGGTTAATTTTAACTTGACAAGAATTGGTTTGCGAAAGGAGCAATTTTGAGGACTTGTGACTCCATGTAGAGGAGAGACAAGTGAGGTTTGTACTCGTTGGGGAGTATTAAAAATTTTCATTGTCAGAGGTGTAGTGTTAACATAGCAATGATTGTATTTGTGGACCTCCCCTTCTATGGAAGAGAATTGGTAGGGGATTTTAGGAGGAGAGTAAAAAAAACTGTCAGAGGTTTATTATTAACGCGACAATTGTTGATTTCCTGAGATATGGGAAATTTGTCGTTAGAGGTGTAGTATTAACATAACAGCGAGGATTCCTAATAAGTTTTATTGTCAGAGGTTTAATATTAACTTGACTAAACTACTGGTGATTGAAAAATCTGGTTTGCTAGAGGTTTAATATTAACTTGACAAATCCCAGTTCATTTCATTAGGAAGATGAGCACAGGTATTTTTGTGGCTCTACCATTCTGTGAGTGAAAATTGGTAGGAGATTTTAGAGGAGAGGATGGGACCAAGTCCCTTAGGATTTTTAGCAAACCCTCAACTATCAACAGATTTAGTGTGCCTTTACCAACTATCGTTTGAGTTGGGCTAGCCATGCTATTCCCCTCAGCTAAGTTGTCGAAGATTTATATTAGACTTAAAAGCCAACATTTTCCTCTATCCTTAGCCGTCGAAGGCGTCGGATGTCAGTAGAAGAGTAACTAAGCTAAAACCGAAGTTTTGCATTTTGTTTTTTCTTCAAATTTTACATCATGCATCATGATGTAACCAGCGCTTGATTAGCTTGATGCTGATTGACCGTGATGTGATCCAATGAAGGGAAGAAGCTTTTCTTGGATTTGGAGTTTTGATCAAAGGTGTAGTATTAACCTGATCAGGAGAAGAGTGCTAGTAAAGAAAGTATTTCTTCAAGAATTTGTCGTTGGTTGACATCATGAGCATATCACCGTCTGAGATTATGAGGCGATATGCTCCATTTGAGTAGACCGACTCTACTACAAATGGTCCTTCTCATTAGGTTTGAAATTTTCCTTTGGTCTTATGTGTTATTATTATAAGTTTTCTGACAGCTAAGACAAGGTCACCTTTCTTGAAAGTTCACTCCTTGACTTTCTTATTGAAGGCTCTGATAATTCGAGCTTGATAGAGCTCGATCTTCTGTTGAGTTTGCAGGCGTTTATCGTCCAAAGTCTTCAGTCTTGGAGTCGCAGTCGATGCTTCTCCTCATTTGTCATCTCTGCTGTCAAGGTGACACGTAGAGATGGGATTTGGATTTCTAATTGGAGTACAGCTTCACACCCATAAACCAAGGAGAAAGGTGTAGCCTTCGTCGGGGTTCGAACCATCGTGCGATAGGCCCATAAGCATTCACCTAACTTGTCGTCCCAGTCACGCTGGCTTTTCGAGACGGATTTCTTGAGAAGTTTCCCAATAGTCTTGTTAAAAGCTTCTGCGAGGCCATTAGCGACTGGGTAGTATGCCGTTGAGGATACACTCTGGATTCTGAACTTATTGCAGAATCTCTGAAAAGTCTGACTAACGAACTGGGGCCCATTATCATGAACAATCCGTCGTGGTACACCAAAGCGGTAAATGACGTGATATTTAACGAATTTGACCACGTCAGATGCTTTTACCTCCTTCAAGGGAATAGCTTCAGCCCATTTAGAAAAATAGTCGATTATAGCTAAAATGAACTGATGTCCTTTGGATGAAGGTGGGCTGATAGGGTCGACCACGTCCATTCCCCACATCTCAAATAGCCAGGTTGAGGTTGTAGAGCGAAGATATCCTGATGCATGATGGATGAAGTCACCATGAACCTGACAGGCGTTACATCGTTTAGAGTAAGTGATGGCATCAGGGATCATCTTAGGCCAATAATATCCTAGTCTTCGGAGTCGATCCCCAAGCTTCGAACCAGGCTGATGAGCTCAATACATGCCATCATGCACATCATTGAGTACTTCCAGTGCCTCCTTTTGCGACAAACAGCGGAGGAGGATCCCATGATGCGATTGGCGATACAGTGTTCGCGTGATCGCATTATAGTAGAATTTGGGGGCTTTCCTTTTAATGACAGCTGCCTCTTTGGGATCATCTGGAAGGATGCTATACAATGCATAATCGATGTACGGGAATCGCTAATCCCTGAGTTCTGGACCGTTAAAGTCTCTAAAGCTTCTTTGGTAGTCTCCTGTCGGCTTTTGGTGATCTTCAAAAGCGGTTCTTGGGCAATACAAGTCGTGACTGTAGACAAGTATTTTCTCTACTACCCTAGAAGGAAGGGCTAAGGAGGCAGCGAGAGATGCCAGTGCATCTGCGTGCGTATTTTGCTGGCGTGGTACATGGTCGATGTAAAAGTTTCTGAACCTTTTGGTCATAGAGATAGTTGCGTTGAAATAGGGTACTAAGTTTTCATGCCTGACTTCATACTCTTTGCGAACTTAGTTATCGATGAGTTTAGAGTTACCGTATGCTTCGAGATTTTTAACGCCAATCTCATCGGCGATTTGTATTCCAATCAAGAGGGCATTGTATTCCGCTACATTATTGGAGCATGGCTCGGTTAATGAGAATGCACGAAGGATCACGTAGTTCTGTGGGGAGACCAGTACTACTCCCACTTCTGCTATGACATGCCCTTGCGGACCTGTTCTCGATGCACCGTCGAAGAAGAGTTGCCACACCTGTCCTTCAAAAGATGTCTGGGTCAAACAAACTTCAGTGACCTCGTCTGGGAGATCCTCCTAAAGTTCGGTCATTCTCGGATCTGGATATTTAGCAAGGAAATCTGTCACCGCTTGTCCCTTCACGGCTTTTATGGTAGAAAGCGCATCTCATATTGAGAGAGCAGTATGGCCCATTTTGCCAGTCGACCATTTAGTCATGATGGCTTCGTCATGAGCAACCTCAAAGAGTTGACTTTTGATATGACATTTATAGTCTGGCCCACCAAGTGGTGTAGCATGTTTTAGACGGCGAACACCAACACCAAACATTCCTTTTTGATCGGGGTATACCGATGTTCGGCTTCGATCATGGTTCTGCTAAGATAGTAGATTGCCTGCTCATGTCCCTGATCGTTATTCTGGGCTAGTAAAGCTCCTAAGGAATGATCCATCGCTTGAACATATATCAGGAAAGGTTTTCCTAAAATCAGAGCTGTAAGGATGGCTGGTTGCGTGAGGTATCGTTTGATTTCCTCCAACGCTTATTGGCAAGCATCATCCCAGATGAATGAGACGTCCTTCTTCATTAATTTGGTGAAGGGTTGGCATCTTTCGGAGAGATTTGAGATAAACCTCCGGATGTACGCTAGTCGCCTTTGCAATCCTCTAAGCTCCTGAAATTCCTTAGAAGTTGCATCTCCTAGGCAGCGCGGACTTTTTTTAGGTCTAAGTGAATTCCTTTGGATGTCACCACAAACCTAAGGAATTTACCGATGGCTACCCCTAGGAAAGATTTGGTGGGGTTCATCTTCAACTGATGTGCCCGCATGATTTCAAAAACTGTCTTCAGATTTGCTATGTGGTCGCTCTTGGCGCGGCTTTTTACTGCAATATCATCGACGTAACATTCTACTGTTTTACGCATGTGTTCGTGAAAAATTGCATTCATCGCTCTCTGATATGTTGCCACAGCGCTATCCAGTCCGAAGGGTATGACAGAGTAGTAATATACCCCCAGTGGTGTCCTAAAAGAAGTATGCTTTTCATCATCAGAGTACATTTTCATTTGATTGTACCCTGAGAATCTATCCATGAAGGACATTCGTTCAAACCCGCACATATTGTCAATCATGACATTCATGATTGGGAGAGAAAACTCGTCTTTGGGACAGGCTTCATTTAGATTGCAAAAATCGATGCAAATCCAGATCTTCTTGTTTTTCTTGATAACGGGGACGATATTGGCTACCCAATCAGAGTGTTGCTCCTCCCTAATGAAGCCAGAGTCTATAAGCTTTTTAACCTCCGACTGGATTGCTTCCATTATTTCTGGACAAAACCGTCGCTGCTGCTGTTTGACTGGCTTCACGTCTGAATTAATATTAAGGCGATGCATAACCATTCGAGGATCAAGTCCAGGCATGTCCTCGTAATTTGATTAGTCTCTAATTTTGCATAATATGTATCACATCTTCACATTAATTTCATATTAAATTCTGCTAATAAAGCTTTGCTTGCTTGATTCTAGGTCCATGGTGTGCAATGAAGAAGAAGACCCTAAATTACCATTTAATTGGTAATTAAAAGCCTATTAAAGATAGCCATTGACCTAGAGAGCTGATTCTGTAAAACCCAGGGGCTGCGAACCAGAAACCGGGCATCCGAACTGACAGGAGACAAAAAGGTCAGCACGCGGCTCGAAGCGCCGCGCGCATGGCCACTTTATGGCCGCGGCCCCGGCCGCGGTTTGGGCCAGGGCCTGTCCCCTGGCCCCCCTCTTCCCTGGTGGCTATAAATACCCCCTGGGTTCCAGAGAAGCAAGATATATAGAGTTTTAGGAGTAGTTTCATCTTCATGTTGTAGTTTAGGGTAGTTTAGTTTAGGTTAGTTCTTCTTCCTCCATTGTATTTTCCATTTTGTAGATCTTGTAATAGGGAGAGAGAGTGATACATGCTTGGAATGCAAGAGTGCTTATAATAGAAGGTGACAATCAATGAAAGATGCTCTCTTTACCTCTCTATGTTTTCTTCTCTCCAATCTCTTTTACATGTGTAGCTAACTTTTCTCTCATGGTAACTAACTACTAACCACTAACTTGTTAACTTCTTTTATGATAATCCACATGAATCTAATAGCCTCGGTTTGGCCTTGCTCTTGCAAGAGCTATTGATGGCTCATGATGATGGATCTAACACTCTAACTTCCTAACCACTAACAAGCTAACATTACTTTACTCCATGCTTACTTTTCTATAGTATTGATGGTTTAAGTGTAGCTTGCACTTGTTTGATGAGTTGGGTTGTGATGAGTTACATATGGGTCATGCTTTGAATCGCTCTTGAATCAAGAACTAGTGATGGCCAATGATACATGTGAGGCAGCTATCACTAAGAGGTTAGCATGTTAGTGGAGTCATTAGTAGTTAGTGCCATGAGTTTTCTTTCTTTTTCACTTTATTTTAGAAATATAACAAAAATCACAAATACATTCTTTTCAATATTTCCCACTTCTTTGTGTTTCACCGTACTTCTCTTTTCATTCTTTTCTTTCTTTTCTTTTCATTCTTTAAAACTTTGAAGAATCTTTAACAAACACGTGAATCAATCGGTAAGCTTCTATCGTCTCCCGTTCTTATGGATTCGACTCGTTTTAGCCCCTATGCTATAACGGAAGTATCGAGGAAGTCAAAACACACACACTTTAAATCTTGATTTCAAAACATACACTTTTTGTGCGCGGTTTTCCCCGATCAAATTTTAGCGCCGTTGCCGGGGATGGGAACAGTTTGATTTCACAAGTTTGGTAACTTTTCTTCTTTATTTTTTGGTGTGCAGGTTAAAGTTTTAACATTGCAGAAGTCCACACTTGGTCAAGTGTGGTTGGGTACTTCTTGTATATTTTTATATTCTGCTGCTAATTTTTTTATATTACCTGTGCACTGTAAATAATTGTAAGAACTAAAATACAGAAATTGGATGCTTTAAAACGGTTTAGACATTTGCATCTAGGCACGTGTCAATTTTTATTCTGATATACTGTATTTTATTCTTATGTTTCTGTGATACTGATAGGAGGTGTACATATTGCATTGCATATTGTTAGGACAAACACTTCAGTGATTTACTCGTTTTTTTTTGTGTTCATCTTATCTATATTTCATACTTGCATAAATTAAACTTAAGGGCAACAACCAATACAACATAAGGTGGGGAAGTTATTACCCTCCCTTAGCCTAAAAATCACCTCCCCACTCACACAACCCAAGCCTTAATAAAAATTGCTAGACGTTGGCCCCTAGGGACATCTCAGACTCATTTAAGAGATTGACCTAAGGGGGAAGTTGTTAGAATTTGACTCTTACTAAATCGGTGCCTAAGGTTGGGGATTGAGAGGCGAAACCTCGAAGAATGATGGTTTGGCATAATTAGGCCCGTTGCTCCGGCACGGATACCTCCCACTGATCTTGCCCTACCTGGCCGATTAACTCGTGGTCAGCTTCCGACAATATACCCCCTGTGGACAGTCTAACCAGTTAGGAGTCGTCTAGGTCTAAGTCAACCCTAGCATAGACTTATTTTCTTTTTCTTTTTCTTTTTCTTTTTCTTTGTTGTTTGTCTGTTTGTTTGTTTTTCTTTTTTGTAAATTGTGATATGGATTGTAATAACAACAATTCTTTCAATTATAATATGCATCCATATTTCACCCCGATCTCATTTGACTTGGGTAACTCTGACCCGGCAATGTACAACATGAACCAACCATATATGCCAGGTTGGGATTATCCGAATCAATATGACCCATATCCCCAACCATATGACCATAATTTTTAAAATAATTTCAACTCTTCACAGAGTTCATGGGGATTCACCTACCCCGAGTCAAATTTTCAACCATCTTGTCCACAATTTTCACAATATTCGTTCCCTAATTTTGATTCATATACTCCTTATCCTGAACCACCAATTGAAGAAAAATCTTCATTGGAAAGGAGTATAGAAGAGTTCCTACAACAAATACAAAATTTGCTCAATTCACAATCCTTCCCACATCAAACTCCACATACTCCTTTTCTAGAGCATTCAATTGAAGAAGAATCTGAGATAGAAAAGCGTTTGGAAGTCTTTTGTGAAAGAATGCAAAACATGTTGGACTCGTCATCTCAACCACATTTTTAAGAGTCCTACTCATCTTTTCCAGTATCACCTATTCAAAATGAACAACCATCAATACTGGACTTGAGTATGGAATCCTTGCGTGACTTCGAGCAGCAACCGCAAAATCCGATGGACTCACAATTTCACCATAATTTCTAAAATCAACTTCCATACTCATCTTTTTAAGAAAAACCAATTACAAAAAGTATGGAAGATATGATTCAAACTCAACATTCTGTTACCCTGTCTGTCAGTAGGTTAGACTCAATAATGAGCGATCTGATCAATGAGAGCGAGGAAAATCTTTCTTGTCAACCATTGACCAATTCTTATTCCCTAACTCTACTGAATTGACCCTTGAATCATGTCAATTTGGGAATCTGGATTCAATTTCAGAACACACATTCGAACTTGACCAAACTCTAAGTTATGAAAGTCACCTGGACCTTCTGGCAAGTTATCCCTTCCCTGAAATTGAAATCGAACCTGAATGTGATCCTGAACTTCCTGTTAGGAACTTCATTTCACTTTTTGATTCAATAATGATTCTGGTATCTTTACTAGATTTTTTCTCTATTCCGGAGTTAACATTGAATCCTGTACCCGTACATTGTGAAATTGAATCACTAATATCTTATGATCACACTATGGGGAAAGTGTGTGAACATCAATTCTTTGGTCTGGACCCTATTTTTGAACCAATTTTGACTCTCATTGTTGACTCTCGACTTGATCTGAGTCAACTTCCCGAGTTGGTATCAGTTTTTGTTCCTGTTCCATTTGAGTCCAAATCAATTATCTCTCAAAATCACCCTTCATTGTTGGACAAGAATGTTGAAGAAAATGACTCAACAATTATTTTTGAAAATTTGAAATTAGATGGGGATAAAATTTTCAATAAGACCATTCAATCAATCATTCTTTTATTGGGTCATGTTAGAAAGGTCATTGGTGGGTTACTTCAAGTTCCACCATATCTTGATTGGGTAGCAACGCTTGGCCCAGTCAGACCACCATCGGAACCACCACTATGAGGTAATTTTCCTTTCCTCGCCATTTGTTTCTTGTCTTTACACATTCACAATGCATTGAGGACAATGCGTGAGATAAGTGTAAGGGAGGGTTTACTAACATAGTTAGTTTTACATTTTCTTTCTTTTACACTTCTTTTTAAAATATAAAATAAAATTTACTCTTTTTCTTTTCTTTTTACAAAACTTTTGAAACAAGAAAAAAAGTTTTGATTTATTTTTAAGAAAATTAAGATTACCTTAGGAATTAGGAAGACCTCAAATTATGAAATTTTAAACTGAGTCAAAATAATAGACCTTGCTTAAATTTTAGAATAAGAAAGTAAAATTGAAAAGATAATTTGATCTTGAATTTTTTGTCTTAGATTTATGCACTCCATACTTACATAATTTTTGGGATTGAAACAAAGACAAAAAATGCCATAAAAATATATATTAAAAAAAAATTTATGATAAATAAAAATCACCTATTGAAGTTGGGTAATTATGTCTCAGGAAGCATGATTATTCACACCTAAAACGGTTGACAAAAATAAAATAACCCCCTTTAGTTTTGTGGTCTTGGTTACTCGAGTCCTTAAGTCCGAGAGATGTTTTCTCATCTGGTGCCCTAAGAGCATCTGGTTTAGGAGTCACCGGCTAAATGCTCACTACCCGGGTAAATAAGAAAGCCTAAGAAAACTAAGAGAAGAAAAAAGAAAAAATAAATAAATAATATATATTAAATAAATGGCATGAAAGTTTCAGTCGATATCCTAAAAATCTTCACAATTGACTAAGTGCAATTTTTCTAAGAGTTTTATGCAAGATCAAAGAATCAATTCAATTTTAAATTCTTACATTTAATTTATAATAAGATTTTTTGCATTTTGACTTAGTTTAAGAAAGAACAATTTTTGGTTAACCTATGACCTTTGATCACTTCTATTTTCGCAAAAATACTTCAACACTTTTCTCTATTTCAAAAAGCGTTTTCAAAATACTAACATTTGATTTCTTTCTTTATGGATTTTATGGGTGTAATCTGCTAAAAACCCTCAGGAGATAAAACTCCTCATCTCGGAGAAACTTAGAGGTTTAACGGCTTGTTGCACAGGCTCAGTGCAATCGCGTCACCTGCGAAAGTGGTATAATAATTCCTTAATTTTTTGTTTTGCTCGAGACGAGCAAAAGATAAGTGTGGGGCTGTGATTAGTCTCTAATTTTTCATAATTTGTATCACATCTTCACATTAATTTCATATTAAATTCTGCTAATAAAGCTTTGCTTGCTTGATTCTAGGTCCATGGTGTGCAATGAAGAAGAAGACCCTAAATCACCATTTAATTGGTGATTAAAAGCCTATAAAAGATAGCCATTGACCTAGAGAGCTGATTCTGTAAAACCCAGGGGCTGCAAACCAGAAACCGGGCATCAGAACTGACAGGAGACAAATAGGGCAGCACGCGACTCGGGGTGCCGCGCGCATGGCCACTTTATGGCGGCGGAAACGCGGCTCTGGCCGCGTTTCCGCGGCCGTACGGCCGCGGCCCCGGTCGCGGTTTGGGCCAGGGCCTGTCCCCTGGCCCCCCTCTTCCCTGGTGGCTATAAATACCCCTTGGGTTCTAGAGAAGCAAGATATACAGAGTTTTAGGAGTAGTTTCATCTTCCTGTTGTAGTTTAGGGTAGTTTAGTTTAGGTTAGTTCTTCTCCCTCCATTATATTTTCCATTTTGTAGATCTTGTAATAGGGAGAGAGAGTGATACATACTTGGAATGAAAGAGTGCTTGTGATAGAAGGTGACAATCTATGAAAGGTGCTCTCTTTACCTCTCTATGTTTTCTTCTGTCCAATCTCTTTTACATGTGTTGCTAACTTTTCTCTCATGGTAACTAACTACTAACCAATAACTTGCTAACTTCTTTTATGATAATCCACATGAATCTAATAGGTTCGGTTTGGCCTTGCTCTTGCAGGAGCCATTGATGGCTCATGATGATGAATCTAACACTCTAACTTCCTAACCACTAACAAGCTAACATTACTTTACTCCATGCTTACTTTTCTATAGTATTGATGGTTTAAGTGTAGCTTGCACTTGTTTGATGAGTTGGGTTGTGATGAGTTACATATGGGTAATGCTTTGAATCGCTCTTGAACCAAAAACTAGTGATGGCCAATGATACATGTGAGGTAACTATCACTAAGAGGTTAGCATGTTAGTGGAGTCATTAGTAGTTAGTGCCATGAGTTTTCTTTCTTTTTCACTTTGTTTTAGAAATACAACAAAAATCACAAATACATTCTTTTCAATGTTTCCCACTTCTTTGTGTTTCACCTACTTCTCTTTTCATTCTTTTCTTTCTTTTCTTTTCATTCTTTAAAACTTTGAAGAATCTTTAACAAATACGTGAATCAACCGGTAAAGTTTCTATCACCTCCCGTCCTTATAGATTCGACTCGTTTTAGCCTCTATGCTATAACGGAAGTATCGAGGAAGCCAAAGCACACACACTTTAAATCTTGATTTCAAAACATACACTTTTTGTGCGCGGTTTTCCCCGATCATAATTCCAAGCGAAAACATCTATATACCCTCGCACAAGAGATATTAAATCTTCTTTCTCGGAGGGTGATAGGCTTTCGCTTATAAAGATGGGCTTAGGATTTGCCTCATCTCCCAGATTAATCTGGGTGACCTTATCTTCCGTGGGTGGTTCGCGTTATTCAAAGCGAATATCCCAAAGAGTGTTTAGGTGTTTGATTCAAGGATCTGTATCAGACTGGGCCATTTCATTATCTCCATCTTCCAGGTGACTTTGTTGAAACCATATTTACTGAAACTACCCCGAAGAGATTGCCAACACTAACATCCGACTCCCATGATGACGTGCCAGATGAGTAATTATGGTATAATGACTTTTCAGACTCAAATGCTGACGGAATTGGAGTTGACACATAGCCCAAACCCCTGTGAGTTCGATGGTAATAGTCAGAGGTCTTCCCTTTCAGAACGAAAGATCAAAGTAGTGTTCTTCTTCCTTTACCGAAGTTTAAGCCAGGATCATTTGTTAAATCATACCCCATCCTCTCTATCATTCTGAGTACATTTGGCTCATAATGAGAGAACTGAGGAGATTCGTTCTCGCTTTTTGAGTCTTCGCGAGACATTAAATCGGACTTAATTCTTCCAAAAAGAAATAGTTTTTGGCCTTTACGTCTTGCTGGGACCATGAATACTGATTCTTGCGCATCACCGACATCTTGGTACATTTTGAGGGATGACTTCATTGGTACATGCAATGATGTCAGAGCATCCATTGCCAAACATGGGTCATTATCCACCTCAGTACTAGTGTCTGATGGCACTGATTAGAAGCATACATAGAAAAGTAAGCCAGATCCAACTCTTCATTAATATACCACTCGCCTACATCATCGGCGGTGTTATTAACATCGAGCTTATTAATGCTCGTTAGAAGTAGATTTAATTCCCACATGCATTCTTCTTCCGC
The DNA here is from genome assembly GCA_038442645.1 of Agave tequilana. NCBI lineage: Eukaryota > Viridiplantae > Streptophyta > Magnoliopsida > Asparagales > Asparagaceae > Agave > Agave tequilana. The sequence continues at coordinate 139,969 of JAVJIF010031493.1, forward strand.
CTCTGGCTCAGTGTCAGCTAGGGGTGAGCATCGGTCGGTTCGGTTCGGGTTTTGTCAATTTTGACAAAACCGAACCGCACCGAACAAGGTCATGAACCGAACCGAACAGAACCGACTTGGATCAGTTCGGTTCGGTTAATTCGGGGGATCGCCGCGCCGTCGAACTTTTCCATCTCAACTTTCGCACCTTCTCGTTAAATCTAACTTGATTATGAACTTTTTCTCGTGATCAATATTTTTCTCATGCGAACACTGGTTTAAAAAATAAACTAGCTTTCAAAACTTAGACGAACATAAAAATTCAAAAATGATTTAAGAAAAGCTTTAGAATATATCTACATTAGATATTTAAAAGAGATGCGTAATACTCTATTGCATATAACAGAATATTTCAAAAATATATAAAAGATATGTAAACAATAACCTTAATATTACACAAAAATGTGAACATCTCATTAATTTATTACTTGAAATGTTTCACTAATTCAAGCATTTTAATGATTCTGAAAAGTTAGGGACGTGTACTCATGCCATAAACACAAGCATGTATGACATGACATACATCAACATCATTGTAAAAGCATGAATGTTGCTTGTATTGGCGCAAAACTGTACAGGGTTAATTTGGTTCGGTTAATTCGGTTCGGTTCGGGTTTCGAAACCCGAAACCAAAACCCGACCGAATTTACGCGGTTCAGTTCAGATCGGTTTCGGTTTTCAGTTTTCGGGCGGTTTTTTCGGTTTTAACCGAACTCTGCTCACCCTTAGTGTCAGCTTCATTACCAGAGTCTGGTTCCTCTAGTTGTGGGTTCTCGTTTGTCTCCAGAGAGTCTTGGTACAGGAGGGAGTCTGTGAAATAGTTCTCTACCCCCTTGAACGGATGCCTTTCGGAAATCAACGTTCGGACTTTCCTACTTCCGTCGATGTACTTCATAACTTGATGTAAAGTAGAGGGGACGATGGAATTACGATGAATCTACGGTCGTCTGAGCAGCAAATTGTACGAAGTATCTGCATCGATCACATAGCACGTCACTTCAGATCTTAGATCCCTAATCTGTCATTTGAGCTTGATCTACCCTATTGAGCGCGTACCATTAGCGTTGAAACCATAGATGGTAGTTTAGGTAGTGCTCAATCGGTGGGTGGGGATCCCTAAGTGCTGCATGACCCGGCGAGGCATGATGCTCAACGCGGATCCTGGATCTACATGAATGCGGCTCACTTCAGACGATCCAATGTACCCTGTGAAGTACAGGGACCGATCATGTTTCCCCTTAAACTGCATGTCGTCTGACGTGAAGGTAATGCAGGGGACATTTTGGGAGGCATGAAGGCAATCCTCTACATTTTTCTCCTGTGATCTAGCCGGGATCTGGGTCATGAAGACCTTAGCATCAGCTAGGGCTTCCCTTTAAGCTTCTCTTGTTGACTTTGATAGTCTCAGGAGCTCGTAAAGGGTGATTCTGGCCGGAATATTGGCCAATTGAGTCAGGACGTCAAAGTGATAAGGTGTTGTGGATCCTTCCGCGTTGTCCTTTGGGAGAGCCTTAAAAAACTGAAGCTCTTTCTGCTTCTCCACCAGTTACTTCGCGGAGGGCTTGGCTGACTCAGCAGTAGGTTTAGGAGGGCTTGCCACCATCTCGTCGTACTTCTTTAAATACGACTGATCCGAACGAGTTTCTACCACGAGCGGCCTATTGAGTTCTGCGGTAAGGATGATTATTTTCTCTTTTGAATCGGTTAGTGAGGGAACATCAGTTTCTGCTTCCCGAGAAGAAGCGCACACCATATTGCAGGACGAAGCTTTCGCCTTGCCTTTAGACTTTCTGTTGGTAACAGTAGTCCACTGTTGGCCATCCACAAGGCCGAGATGAACCCACATAATTTCTCCCTGAGGTATAGGGATAGGTACAAGATCTTTCTCCTGCTGATGATGTGGGTCCATATAGATCATTCTTAGTTCCCTTTCGGGATGGGAACTACTCCGGACGGTGCTGGAGGTTATTTTCCACACTGAAGAAATGATGTCATATTAGCCGTCACTTTCTTCTATTCTGGACGGAGCTTTAGCACTCCCGCATCGATCAGAACTTGAAGAATATCTTTGAAGACATAACAGCTCCTGGTGGGGTTCCCTAACATCCTATGATACAGGTAGTAGTTAGATTGTCAGACTTGCCGACTTTATCAGGACGTCTAGCTTCATGAAGCTTCAATCTGTTGCTTTTGTTGAGTAACTTCAACAACGAATCGACATGCTCATCTTTGAAGGAATACTGCTTGTTGGCGCGTGATTGACTTGAAGAACCACCTCCCCTGGCCGACTGAGGTTTGACGGGGGATTTTGTCTCTGTTGCTAATGTATCCTTTCTTTTTTATTGAAAAGATATTTCTGGTGCGCGCCTTGTCAACTTTTCAGGTCTGGGTTTGTTTTCTTCTTCCCTAACCTTGGCGACGACTTCTTCAGCCTGTTCACCTTACTGGACCAATTGCTTCCAGGTGCGACTTTCAGCGACTCCTATCTAGGCTAGGAGTGAAGTTTGTAGATTGTGGTGGCATGTTTTTACCAGGATGGCCAGTGTCATACCGCTAGGACATCAGAGTGCCATATTCTGAAATCTCTCCACAAATATTTTGATTGATTCTCCCTTTTGCTATTTTGTTACCAGGAGAGTGGGCATTGTAATTTCTGAGTCGTCTTCAAAGAAGCGTATCAGGAAGAGCTTTTCTAAATCACCCCAATTTTGGTGGAGCCTTTTGGGAGTTTCATAAACCATTCAAAGACAAGCCCTTTTAGTGTGCCGATGAACAAAAGTGCCAAGATGGCATCATTATCTACTATATTTCCTGTCTGAGACTTGAAGTAGAAAATGTGTTGGTTCGGTGATCCTTTGCCGTCGAAAGCCTGTAAGGTCGGAGCTTTGAACTTAGGAGGGTACGAAACAAGGTCCCACTCGGCCGGATATGGCCGAATCACTTCTGCTTCTTGGAGGCCTTTCCGGTTGGTAAGGGCTTCCAGACGCTGCTCCAATTGACTCATTCTTTTAGAATGAATACCCCCATTCTCTGGGCTATCTTCCTCTTTAGAGGAGGATTTAGACGACTCGGAATTAAACTGTTCCTTCTCCTCGATATGTATAGAAGATGAGCTTTCTACTTCTTTTCGTTTGCTTTTAGACTTCTTAGAAGAAGTTTTGTCGGTTGACTTCCTCTTATCTTTAAGCAATTGTGCGAGCATCTGCTTGAGAGTATCGATAGATTCTTGTTGAAAGCTAATCATATCGAATTGTTTCCTCTGGACCTGGGCTTGCTGTTCAAAGCGCATGGCCGTCTCCTTGGGAGTATTTATCATGTACGTAAAGACTTCCTTCTCTATGAAAGAGTTCGAGGCCTGCGATTTTGCAACGGAGGAGTGTGATTCACTTACTTTAATGCCCCAAGCTTGGGCACTGTAATTGATCGGGGCGACCGTACCAGTCCGAGTGCGAGTATACTGATACACTCCTTCTGGTTCTGTGTCAGACTCATCAGAGTTGACCGCCAGTTGTTCTCCCCTACTTCTGCTTGTCATATTTGCAGTGACTTCAGGGTACTCCACGTCAGAGAAGGCTCTCCTTCTTTGGGAGCGACACCTCTTGGCTGATCGGGAGGTCGAGGCCAATCGTCTGAATACCGACTGTTTGCTTGCATGTGAGCTGCAACGGCATTCAGAGAACATTGTCGTGATGAGCCGTTCACAGCATCAAGATAGAGTGATCTGATTAGTACTCCTTTTCTTTGTCAAATAATCTCTTAGATCTATGGTAGGGGAATCAAAGAGATTGGCCTCAGGTTGTTTAGGGCTTTTCATTTTCTGAGAGTCACCCTTACGTCGAGAATCTGAGACGCAGGGTTCAGAAACGTGGAGCTCGTGTTGTGCAAAACAGGCGTAGCTCTCGCATTTTGACTTTGAAATGTGGGTCTCGTGCCTCTGCTGAGCAGAGACGCAAACCTCACATTGCTGATTGTCGCGTTTGGTCAGCGACGGTTGAGACACGCGGGTTTTCTCAATTCTGTGTCTGGTATAGAGACGCGGGTCTTGTGTCTCTGAGAAGAAGTATAGCCCTCGTGCTGCTGAACATTGCGTTTGGGAAGTGAAGTCTCAAAAACATAAGTCTGTTGGGCTTCACGTTTCGGTCTCCAAACGCGGACATCGTGTGTCTGACGCAACTTAGAAGAGACGCAGGTTTGAGCCTCGCGTTCTATATCTGCTAGACAGATGGTTGTTCCAGCTTCTTGCGCCTGTAGTTGACGCACGCGTCTCTGTCGACGTTCAGCATTCCAGTTACGCCGTACGATTTGCTGGGGACCCCCGGTAACCGGAACTGAGGAAGAGTATGGGCATGAACGGGCTGAATATCAGCAAGGCTAACCTCGTGGATCTCGTGGGAGACATTGACGCGGGTGTTACGTGTGATGTGGTTAGCCATGACACTCTTCTTGTCAGTCGCATCTGAAGGGATCTCAGAGCGGACTTGAGAGCGAGTCCTCGAGGAGATCTTGCGGTACTGCCGCGCCCTAGGGCTCTTGGAGCGGGAAGAGAGAAACTCTTCATACTTTGCCTAGTCAAACTCGACGATGAGTGATTCAACCATTTTGCCCATGTAGGTGACGTCACCATGCGCCATGACTTGCTCATCGGTAGAGAAAGTGGTCCCCAGTGGAGTCGCCATCTCTTGTTTGGTGGGAAAATTGAAGATCGAAGTTTAAATTCTTTATTTGATGGTAAAGAAAATTACAACGGATCAATAATCCTTTTACAAGAGAGGGGAGATATTCAAGCTCAAATCTCCCCTTTGTTTAATGCAAGGTTCTTGATGTGGCATGGAAAGAGAATCTTGTTTTCTGTCGACCGGGTGAACGTTAAGACTTCTTGGAAATTTTCTCTTTGGATGGTGGACGAAGTAACACAGCTTCTGTCCACCAAGAATCTCAAAGAGACTTTAGGCAAGAACAAACTTGAATGCAACAAGTTGCTACAAGAGTTGAATTCTCTTTCTTTTAGCTGGAGATCTTAGTCTTTCTACAGCTTACAACCGAAGTTCTTCTGACCAGCTTCCCCTTCCATAGCAAACTGGGCTATATATAGAGGTTTCAGGGGGTAAAAGTGTCCCCTAAAAACACTCCATAATGGGGGGTTAACTCCCTCATTACGTGGGCAGTAATTGACCCAGTAATGAGGGCAGTTACAACCGAGACGCATGGTTCCTCTGTAGTTGAAACGCAACTTCGGGCCTCGTGTTTAGCCATTGAGGTAACGCTTGAACTTCGCATTTGGTTGAAATGTGAGTTTCAAGTTCTGCGTCAAGCTTTGTGTGAGACACGGGCTCCATGCTCTGCGTCTTGGTTATTGTGGTAAAGTAGAGACGCGGGTTTCGACCCTCGCATCTTGGTACTATAGTGATGCTATTGTAGTAATGCTGAGATGCCAGTTTCGACCCTCGCGTCTTAGTACTGTAGTGATGCTACTACAGTAATGCTGAGACGCGGGTTTCGACTCTCGCGTCTTGGTGCTGTAGTGATGCTGCTGCAATAATGCTGAGACGCGGGTTTCGACCTCGCGTCTTGGTGCTGAGGTTGAGGCTATGATTAGCCCTGCGTCTGGAATTTGGACTCTGCTTTCTGATGACTTATCCTCAACGATTTTTGGGCAGTCTACAACCATTGATAGTTCATACTGGAGTCCGTATTTCCAGCAAAACTCATTCAAACTTTGGTATACGGATACCATTATTTGAATGAGAGAGTGATCGAATAACACCCGCTCTAGACATTATTATTGTTAGAAATACACACACACACACACACGCACGCACACATATATATACATACATGTGTGTGTGTGTGTATCATGTACTGGGCTAGAGTATAGAGAATGTACTTTGCATGCTAATACCATACAAAGTGGGATTTTTAGAGGTGGCTCATACTCGGGAGTCAAAAGGTGGCCTCTCCATGGAATTATAGAGGTGGCTTCCCCGGATTGTAAGTTCCGAGGAGCAATTAGGTCCATAAGGCACTTTGGTCCCTTTATATGGCACTCAAGACCCTATCTTTGTATGTCCGTAACCGGTGAATATAAGTAACTGGAGTGTCAAGCAATATAATAAAGGAACTATCCAAGTAACATGTCATGTGTTATAGTACTAGGAGTATAATAGTACAAGTAAATATACCAGGAGTATAATTATACTAGTAAATACAAAATTACGACTTCATGTTAGAACAGTTCATGTAATCAAATACAAGAAAACAGTATAAAGAAGTATTTCAATCTCTTCATAGTCATCATAGCAATAATAATAATTAATAATACTATAAATATAAATATTCAGATGGGGCTAGTTAAGCTGGAGCGAAGTTAGGCCGTGTAAGTAGTACGTTCGACTCATGGCAGAGCTTGGATCCTGGCTAAGCTAGCATGCAGTTTTAGATGCTAAAATGCTCAGAAAGACTAACGCTCACCGCGTAGCAAGTGTGTGAACACTCTGCTAATGCTCATGGCAAAGCGACGCTCGCGACGAAGCTAGCGTACATGGCGAAGCGAGCGTATGCACGTTATGCTAACACTCATGATGAAACCACACTCGCAGCAAAGCTAGACGCAAATGGCGAAGCGGCTTACGATTGCCTTGCTAACGCATGCGACGAAGTTATGCTCAGGCGAGTTTAGCTGTAAAGAGCTAAGCGCTAAGTTCGCCTCCCAAAGGAGCTAGAAAAACCCGAAGGTTAAGTTCGAAGGTTAGAAAACCACGAAGGGTTGACCAATCCACACTAATTCAGTATTATAAAGCAGCACACAGATACAAGTATCACCTGCATTATTACAAGCATTCATCACACAGATACAAACACATGCCTACATAATGACAAACATCAACCCACAGAAATACAAGTACCACCTACAAAGTTACAATAATTGGTACACATTACAATATAGCCCATAAATATACAAATACCACACAACCACAAATAACCAAGAACTTCGAAACCCAAAGACTGGTACTCGCAAACACAATAAACATATACTCGCCTAGAACGGCTCGGACACGGTGACGAACTCCAGTATAACACCGATGGCGTTAATGCACGACTTGCGTAAAAGAAGAGGGAGAGGTGAAATATCTAAGAGAGAAAGAGTAGAGAGAGAAATTAAAAGATAGAAAAGAGGAGAGAGAAAGAAAGAGAAAGAAAGAGAGAGGGTGCGGCTAGGAGGAAAGAGAGACGAGAGACAAAGAGGATGTGATAAGGGGGCCGAGAGGAGGAGGAGGAGAAGAGAAAGAGGGTGTGGTGGTGAGAAAGATGGCGGTGGGGGATGTGGTAGTGGTGGAGATGGATGTTGGTGATGGTGGTTTGTGGTGATGGTGGAGATGTGGGTGGTGGGAGTTGGAGGAGGAGCGGTGGAGGTGGTGGTGGATGTGGGTGATGATGGTGGTGATGGGGGATGATGGTGGAGGTGATGATGAAACTGGAGGTGGGTGGTGATGGAGTTTGGAAGAGGATGGAGGTAGCTAGAGGGGTGTCGGTGGGGCGGTCAGCCGGCCACTCTTGGTGGCTGGAGGGGCGCCAGAGGGGAGACCGACGACAAGAGAGGTGGAGGAGGGTGGTGGCTATTGGAGAGGGAGAGAGGAGGAGATAAAGAGAGTGTAAAGATGAGGGAAGAGAGAGAGAGTTGATGAGAGAAAAAAACAGGTTTGGGTTTGTCGGGAGAGAGAAAATGAAGGGAAGAAGCAGATGAAGAATAGAGAAGATAAGAGAAGTGTGGAGAAGGGTGTAGAAGGGGAAAGAAAAGAAAAGAAAAGAAAGGAAAAGAAAAGAAAAAGGAAAAGGAAAAAGAGGGAAAGGGAAAAAGAAGAAAAGGAAAGAAAAGGGGGAAAATAAAATATTATAAAATAAAATGATAATAATTAAAATAAATATAGGAATGTGGTTGGGCTGCCCTCGGGCTCGGCTTAGAGTCTACAAATACGGGTCTGATACCAAACAATAATAAAAATAATACAAGAAAAATAAAATAATATGAACGAAAAATTGGGACACGTATCTGGATACATATTCTAGGAACGGGGTGTTACAATTTACCCACCTCACAAAACTTTTGTCCTCGAAATTTCGATAAGGAGGGAGATGAACAAAGAAAAAGTAGGTTGATGATGATAGTATGATAATGTGGAATGGAAAGATTACCAACTCAAGATGTGATAAAATGGAGATAATGGTTACGGGTGACACCTTTAGGGTTCCTGTTTCGGGTATCGGGCATCACATCCTGCTTCTATATTGTGTGACACTCTAGCTTCCTCCGAGATCAAATTGTAAGCCTGACTCCTTCTTGTTGGCCCAAAGGCCTTCCACCCTAGTTTTGATGATGATTAACTCATGTAGTTATGTTTACTAATAATCTTGTGTTGTTTAAGTTTCAGATCTTTAACCAAGATATTAGTTGGTGATTAGCTTCAACAAGGAGTTTAGAAGCTTTTCATAGTGATTCCAGGGCCAGAGCATCAAGATCATACCTTACCTAGCTCATGGATCACGGTGTTTGTGGATCGAGTCACCTTGTAGGTGAAGATCGTCAAGAAGACTTAGGTATCCATAGTTTAGTGTGTTTTAGATCCATTTGTAAAGCTTAGTATAGTTGATATGCTCAAGTGCACAACACACACGTTTTCACGTTTTGGAATTGGTTTCATGAATAGTAGATCAAAACAAGTTTACATGGTTTATATGTATAATAGATGTATTCTAGTTATACATACATGCTTAAACATCTTAAACAAACTTATTTTGACTTTCCTATTCATGTATTGAAAAATCAAGTTTGATAAAAATACAAGTGTTGTTTTTGATAAATTTGCAAGACTCAAAAATGAATTGATATGATTGATATATGTCTTGAAATTTTTATCACTTGTTTATGTTTCAATATAAAATGATAAAACAAGTTTTGGTGATTTTTAGAAGACTTAAAAGATTTTTCAAAATATTTTTAAACTGGTTTTCTGACCCAGAATTCTGTTCCAGGCTTCAATCAGTCGACTAAGTCAACTGACCTAGTCGACTTGGCTGAAGTCGGTCGACCGGGACGGTCGACCGACGTGCACAAATCTGTGCACGTTTGGAGACTCTGGGACGGTCGACTGTCCGGGTCGACCGGGCTGAGAGCAGTGCTCTCTGTTTGTTTGGGTCGACCGGGCCGGTCGACCGTGGTTGCCCAACGGTCACATTTCTGACCGTTGGCGGTCGACCGGGCCGGTCGACCGTCAGCCTGTCAGGCTGCCACATCAGCCTAACGGCTAGTTTTGTATTGGGGCTATATATACCCCATCTCTTCATAGTTTTTGTAGAAGTTTTTAAGAGCAAAAATTCCAGACCTTCTTAAGTGTTTTTAAAGAGTTTTCAAAAGTATTTGGGGCTTTAATCTTTCAATCTTTATTGTTTTAGGTTTTTGAAAAATCAAAGAAAATAGGAATTTGGGATATTTGTATTGGTTTTCATTCTCTATCTTTTACAAGAGTTTTCCCAAGTATTTTCTTTGTTGCTTGTTTCCAAAAACACTTTGTTTCCACACTTGAGCTATCTTCTATCCTAATCTATTTAGGATCTTATTTTTGTGGAAAAAGAGAAAAGAAAAGAGAGATTGTTTGTGGTCTTTGGAACCACTTGTTGTACACCCTTATTCTTGTTGCATCCCTCTTTGGTAGAGGTGATCGGGTGATTGGTTTGCTCCCTCTAGTGAGAGGTGGAATTGGTTTGTATATCCCTCTTCGGTAGAGGTGATTGGTTGTTGTGGTTGTTTGGCTACGGGCCTACCCCTCGGTTGTGAGGTGGTTGTTTGAGAGAGGAGTTCGGAACTCCATTGTTGTAAAAATCCTTCTCGGTGAAGGTTCTCTCGGTGGGAGTCCTCGGTGGACGTTATTGTGGATTGGAAATCCTACACGGTGGTGTAGGCGGGGATGTAGAGCAAGGTGCTCGAACCTCGAAACATATCTTGGCCTTTGCGTTTGATCCACTTGTCTCTCAACTCTCTCTCTCTTTATATTGTGCAAAGCATCATTCATTATTCATATCATTCATTGCTTGTGCATCATTCATATTGATATATCATCTTATATGCTTGGTTGTTTGTGTGTGCCTCACTTGTACTTAATCAACAAGAGCTTCACATAGCACCTCAACCCATTCAAGGGGAATCAAGAGGAGTTAGTCCAGAGCCCTTCACGGGGAATTCGGCTACACTTGTTGATTGTATTAAGTGTGTTGCAAGAATTTGCATTAGCTTCCGCATTTAGCGCACTTAGTTTTTAGATTAGCACTAACACCTATTCACCCCCCTTCTAGGTGTTTTTTTCAATTGGTATCAGAGCTAGTGCTCCTGATATTAGGCTTAACATCCTAGGAGTGAGATCCATTTGATTGCTAATCTATTGTTTGCATTTGCGTGTTTGCACACATATAGTTTTTACCATGGACTTCATGACCCCACCTATGTATGATGCTTCCAACATTCTTGTTTGGAAGACTAGGATGTCCATTGTAACCCCCTACTCCCTGGTATACGTATCACTGTATCAGTACCCGATACAACGTACAAATTTGATTTATCCTCCATGATAGGATCGGGGCGTTACATCCATATACCTCCAAACCCTAGGCTTACTTGTTTTCCTTGCGGCTACCAAGAAATGCTATCTTGGAAATCGCATTCATATAGGGGCCAATGCACAAGCCCTAGAGGCCATTAGAAGCACATTATCTAAAGATTATCTTTTACGTGTTTCTAACATTGATTCCGCCTTTGCAGTGTGGAATTTGTTGACAACCACCAACACCTCCAAGCTTCAAGTGCAAATCCAAGAAGAGGAGTCTAGTGGAGAATCCGAACCACAACAATGCTATATGGTCCAAGGGAATGACTCTCTTGAGGTACAATCGGAAACTCAACTAGATAGTAATGATTGTGCTAGTTCTTCAAATGATTTTGTTGATCCCCATGCATTAAATGAAGAACTATCAATTGTTTGTGAAAAATTAATTGAAAAATATAATTTGTTGAAAAAGAAAAGTCTAGAAATTGAAAAAGCAAATAAAAGTTTGCATTCTAGACTTGACAATATTTTGCAAGAGAAGGTTGAGGTCTATAATGGGGATTCATTGAGATCTCAATTAGACCTTGCACTTAAAGAAAATAAGTTTTTAAAATCTAAAAATGATTGCCATGATATTTTGAAGAAAAATGAAAATTTGTCTTCAAAAGTAGATTTTGTTTTAAAAGAGAATGTTGCTTTGAAAAACAAAATTATTTCTATTTCAAATGAGTTGAATGTTTGTTTAGATAAAAATATTGTTTTACAAAATAAGATTGATGCACATGTTTGCTATGCTAGGGTAGTATCACACACTTCACCTATTGCATGCTCCACTTCTTCTTTGATTGATAATGATATATCCATGCTTAAGAAGAAAGTTGATTGTTTGGGCTCCACTATGAGCTAATGTGCCATGAACCATACACGCTTGGAATCCTTGGTTCGAAAGAAACAAGTTCCATCCTTTATGCATGCACACCCTCCACGGCATACACATGCTTCTCACGGACACACCCATCACCATATGTATGCTCATGTGTACACTTGTATACATTGTGGACGTAAGGGCCACCTTGCTAAATTTTATTTTGATAGATTACATAATGTAAATTTAGCAAAGAAATTTGTTTGAATTAGAGAAGGGACTAACCCCCATGGACCCAAAAGAGTATGGGTACCAAGACCACCCCTCCTTTATTTGATGTAGGTGTGGGCTCTCACATGACGTGAAAGTAGCGGCACCTTGGAGTGGATGCGTTCCGTACTTAAAGGAGATTATTTGGATGCATCACTTTCAAGGGAAGGTTTGGTGGAAAGACCACCATGTTTTGGAGACAAGGGAAGTTGCCTCATAAGGTTTTGGTAACGATTCTCTAACTCCTTATTATTATTGTTTACATGCCTTCCATGTTTATCTTTCATAGCATGTTTCATTATTTAGTGATTAGTATGAAAATGCCATGCTTATTAGACTTGTGATATACATGTTTAGTTATTTTGAGACACCCATGTTTAATATGGATAAATTCATTTGTGTGCTCTCCATTTGGTTGCTATTGCGTATATCATAGTTCTAATAACATGTGGATATTCATAGTAATCATGTTTAAGTTTATCATGTTGATTTTTATCTTGTGTTTTGATACTTCATGTTTTGAATATATGTTTTGAATGTTAGTTTCTTAAAACTTGACTTATACTTGTATATATAGTGGGCCACAAATAAATCTATATATGTTTGGGCTTGATTGCTTATTTGAACCCATTAGATGTGCTAGTATAGTCTAGTTTTGATGATTCATACATTTTAAACTTGTATTCTTATTTTTGGATTTGTTTTATGATTGTGTGTTTCACTTCATGTATATGTTTGTATTGCCAAACTTTAAGATATACATGTATACCCCTTGAGTCATTTGCCTTTCATACAAATCTATATATGGACTCAATCGTGTTTAGGGATATGTATGTATACTTTTTGTGTTGACAAATCATACATATGCCTTGAAATGAAACTTGTTTTAATGGAAATTTAAAGTTTCATGTTTTTTTGTGTTTATTTATTTAACTTCATGTATATGTCTATTTTATCCAAATTATTAGATATACATGAATATCCTTTTGAGCCTCGTGCCTTCATGCATATATCTTTGTGGACTCTTTGTGTTTGGATATGTATGTATACTTTAATTTGTATAAGACATACATATACCTTGTAGATTAAATAAGTTTTGATGATTTTCGTGTTTTCATTGTTTCAAGGAATATTGAGCTTAATTACCAATTTTCATGATTATGATCTTCACATTATATTTGTACACTCACATTTCTTATTTGCTCATGTTTTTGTTTTCATGAGTCATATTTATACCTAATTGAATTAGAGTGTTAATTATCATGTGGATTTCATGTTTCATGAAAAATATTTTTTGTTTTATTCCTTACTTGAAGGATTTCGTACTAGTTTAAAAGATTTTTCATTTAACTAGTTCGTATTCTTCCTTTGGTAGAGTTTTTCAAACGTACTCTATTTTCAAACCTATTTTTGAAAACCCCTACCCTTAATGGGAGGATGGATGGGAGTCCATGCCTTGTATGTTTATATTGAAAATCTTTTTAAACTTGTGCATGAGATGGGTGGATTAGTTATATGAGTTATACCATGTTGTTATTGTTATGTCAATTGGTATCATTGAACTCTTTCAATTGGTATCATTTTGATCTTTTTGTATACTCATATGTTTAATTGTGTATGTATATTTTCAATTGGTATCATCTATTGGTGATTGATACTCATTCTATTTCATACACATATACTTGTTTTATTTGTGCTATTTTATTTCTATATCATTAGCACAAATCTTGTTTATGCTAGAGCTTGAGCTTCAATTATTATTTCAATTGATTTAGTTGTCAATTGGTATCTTATTACAAGCCTATGCATATGTTTTGTTGGTATTTCATAAAGGGGGAGAAAATTCATTTTTCACATTTCAATTGGTACTTGTATTTCCACTCCCTAACTTTATGATAAAAAAATATAGTCATTTCAATTGTTTATTTGGCTTTTAAAAATATATATATACTATCTTTTGATATCAAAATGTCTTGTGTTTTAAATTGGTATCTAAAAATTTTGTTTAAAGAAAAAATTACAAAAGTTTTGATTTATATTGACTATATGCAAGGAGAGCTTAACATCTCTTCCACAATGGTTTTTATAGTCACCCCTTATTGACTTTGTTTTTTGTTTTAGACAAAAAGGGGGAGAACATTGTTTTATTGTTTTGATTGACAAAAGGGAAGAAAGATTTTACCCCTCTTTTATTGTCTTTGATTGTTTACCCCTTTGTTGATGATTGACAAAAAGGGGGAGAATTATTTGGGAAAGATTTTGTTTTATATATGCATACTTATGTTTTTGCATATATTAAGTCTTATTGGTATCTAGAGCATCTAGTGTTTTTGTTAATGTTTTATTAATTTAATTGGTAACTAGAGCTTCTAGAACATGTTTATATGTTTTATGCATGATAATGCATACATATTTTGGTATCACCATGTTCATGCATAACAATAATACATAAAGATTTGTGTTTAGTTTTCTCATGCATAACAAATAAACAATAGATATACATAATAAGTTTTTATGTTTATGCATATATGTTTTGTTGTGCAAATAGGAGAAAAAGAATTTGATATGTTTTATCTCCATACATTTGCATACATATTTATGAGCTTCATTGTCATATATTATTATATTTGTTTATGTATGAGTTAAGGGGGAGCTTCTTTGAAGCTTAACTTTAATCCATGCATATATAACTCCATGAGTTCTGTCATCATCAAAAAGGGGGAGATTGTTGGCCCAAAGGCCTTCCACCCTAGTTTTGATGATGATTAACTCATGTAGTTATGTTTACTAATAATCTTGTGTTGTTTAAGTTTCAGATCTTTAACCAAGATATTAGTTGGTGATTAGCTTCAATAAGGAGTTTAGAAGCTTTTCATAGTGATTCCAGGGCCAGAGCATCAAGATCATACCTTGCCTAGCTCATGGATCACGGTGTTTGTGGATCGAGTCGCCTTGAAGATGAAGATCGTTAAGAAGACTTAGGTATCCATAGTTTAGTGTGTTTTAGATCCATTTGTAAAGCTTAGTATAGTTGATATGCTCAAGTGCACAACACACACGTTTTCACGTTTTGGAATTGGTTTTCATGAATAGTAGATCAAAACAAGTTTACATGGTTTATATGTATAATAGATATATTCTAGTTATACATACATGCTTAAACATCTTAAACAAACTTATTTTGACTTTCCTATTCATGTATTGAAAAATCAAGTTTGATAAAAATACAAGTGTTGTTTTTGATAAAATTTGCAAGACTCAAAAATGAATTGATATGATTGATATATGTCTTGAAATTTTTATCACTTGTTTATGTTTCAATATAAAATGATAAACAAGTTTTGGTGATTTTTAGAAGACTTAAAAGATTTTTAAAAATATTTTTAAACTGGTTTTCTGACCCAGAATTCTGTTCCAGGCTTCAATCAGTCGACTAAGTCAACTGACCTAGTCGACTTGGCTGAAGTCGGTCGACCGGGACGGTCGACCGACGTGCACAAATCTGTGCACGTTTGGAGACTCTGGGACGGTCGACCGTCCGGGTCGACCGGGCTGAGAGCAGTGCTCTCTGTTTGTTTGGGTCGACCGGGCCGGTCGACCGTGGTTGCCCAACGGTCACATTTCTGACCGTTGGCGGTCGACCGGGCCGGTCGACCGTCAGCCTGTCAGGCTGCCACATCAGCCTAACGGCTAGTTTTGTATTGGGGCTATATATACCCCATCTCTTCATAGTTTTTGTAGAAGTTTTTAAGAGCAAAAATTCCAGACCTTCTTAAGTGTTTTTAAAGAGTTTTCAAAAGTATTTGGGGCTTTAATCTTTCAATCTTTATTGTTTTAGGTTTTTGAAAAATCAAAGAAAATAGGAATTTGGGATATTTGTATTGGTTTTCATTCTCTATCTTTTACAAGAGTTTTCTCAAGTATTTTCTTTGTTGCTTGTTTTCAAAAACACTTTGTTTCCACACTTGAGCTATCTTCTATCCTAATCTATTTAGGATCTTGTTTTTGTGAAAAGAGAAAAGAAAAGAGAGATTGTTTGTGGTCTTTGGAACCACTTGTTGTACACCTTATTCTTGTTGCATCCCTCTTTGGTAGAGGTGATCGGGTGATTGGTTTGCTCCCTCTAGTGAGAGGTGGAGTTGGTTTGTATATCCCTCTTCGGTAGAGGTGATTGGTTGTTGTGGTTGTTTGGCTACGGGCCTACCCCTCGGTTGTGAGGTGGTTGTTTGAGAGAGGAGTTCGGAACTCCATTGTTGTAAAAATCCTTCTCGGTGAAGGTTCCCTCGGTGGGAGTCCTCGGTGGACGTTATTGTGGATTGGAAATCCTACACGGTGGTGTAGGCGGGGATGTAGAGCAAGGTGCTCGAACCTCGAAACATATCTTGGCCTTTGCGTTTGATCCACTTGTCTCTCAACTCTCTCTTTATATTGTGCAAAGCATCATTCATTATTCATATCATTCATTGCTTGTGCATCATTCATATTGATATATCATCTTATATGCTTGGTTGTTTGTGTGTGCCTCACTTGTACTTAATCAACAAGAGCTTCACATAACACCTCAACCCATTCAAGGGGAATCAAGAGGAGTTAGTCCAGAGCCCTTCACGGGGAATTCGGCTACACTTGTTGATTGTATTAAGTGTGTTGCAAGAATTTGCATTAGCTTCCGCATTTAGCGCACTTAGTTTTTAGATTAGCACTAACACCTATTCACCCCCCTTCTAGGTGTTTTTTTCACTTCTGTGGTCTGCTTCTGGTCTTGTTCCTCTATGCACCTGATCTAAGGCATGCTATTGGGGAGGAAGTAGGATTCTCCTGCCAACGGGTCCTAGGTTCTTCATCACTGGCGGTGCTGGAAACGCTGGTCAAATCGGTGCGTCGTTCCTCGCCTCCTTAAATGGACAATCAACCATCAAATATTTCCCTGATCGCAGTTCAAACATTGTCTATTTGCCTTCTTGTAGTCGTGTCGTGAGTGTCCACGCTTCTGGCAGCATCTGCATACTACCTGCTGAGTAGGAGGTTGGGGAGGACGTATGGTCAGTAGGGCATCAATGGGTCTGACTGAGTCTTCTCTGTCCATCACCGGGTATTCTTTGTCCATCTGCTGGAATATCTGTTTTGCTGATTCAATTTGCTTGTCTCTGACTCTTCTTCTCCAAACTCCATTCTACGTCACATGCTATGGTGAGGACCTGAAAATACGTCTTCAGCTGCTGAGGTATTAAGGACATCTAGATATCTATCGCCAAGCCCTACTAAAACATGTTGGTTCGTTTCTCTTCATCGACCACCATGTAGGATGCGAATCAACTGAGTCCCAGAAATTCTGTCGCATATTCATCTACTGTTCGGTCCCACTGTTGCAGTCTGATAAATTGTTCTTCCATCTCTTTTTGGGCCATTGTAGGAACGAACCTTTCGTTGAAGCTTTTTCGAGAACTGGTGCCAGGAGGTGAGCTTCTCCAGTCTCACCTCTTCTGCTAACTGTAACCCTCAGCCGTAGTTATACGTGTCACCGTAATATACGATGGGAGTACATAGTGATTCGATCAACCTGAGAGCCACATTGAACTAGTTTCAGCTTCACAAATTATTTTCTAATAATTTGGATTTTCTAAAAGTTTTTGAAGATTTTTCCGAAGTATTTTGGAAAATGTCCAAGATCGGTGTCAACCGACACCAATAATTACCCAAAGATTTTTAATTCACAAATGGAGAAAAATTTCTAGAATCTACTTCTGTATTAGTCTTTAAAATCTTATCTTCTACTTTCACGTATTTCTGATAATTTTTCTGAAATAGTCCATAATCGGCCAAACATGTGTCACCCGGTATCACTGATCCTTTCAAAGATTTTTAATTGGCAAACCGGTTTGAATTTTTACAATCTGATTTCACATTATGTCTTAGACTAATATTCTTTATTTTACATAATTTTTGGGGATTGTTCAGAGCTAGTCAAATTTAGACCCAATTATTTAAATATACAAAAATTCTATAACAAACCCTAATAATCTAACCAACTATACAAATTTTCTCTAAGTTTCTACATAATTCCAATGAACCGACCTTCACACTTTCTTTGTCTTTCTACACTTTTCCTCCTATTAACCGACATAATTCACATTTAAAAAAAAAACCCAATTTCCTTAAACCCAATGATATCAACTCTCTCTCTCTCTCTCTCTCTCTCTCTCTCTCTCTCTCTCTCTCTCTCTCGCGTTTTCTCTCTCGCCCCCCCTTACCTCATCTGCGCCAGCCTCCTCCTCCTCCTCCTCATCTCAACGTCACCCACGCGAGCACCCAACACCACCCACACCAGTACTCCAACGCCACCACCAACACGTCCTTAAAACCCCACCACCCACTCTCCCCCATATATCTTTCACTTCCTCGTCTACACACCACCGGAGCGTCACTGGAGCTCCGTCACTTTCCACCACCGCGTGCGCAGTCGTACAACCACCGCGGCCATCTCCTGTCGCGACCAAATGCCGATCTCCCTTCTCTCCTTCTTCTACTTTTGCACATGCTGCTGCTGCGCCGTTCGTAGGGAAAATGGAGAAGAAAAACCCATAAAGGGTTTGTACTTAGACCCGATTCGCAACCCAAAACCCACAACCCGCTTTACTTAAAAAGGTAAATTTCATCAACGCCCTGCATAAACTCGTATTGTTAAATTTAGAACCTTGAAAATTTTAGTTTAACTCCCTGGCTCCCTTCAGATCTTATAAACTAGACCCTGAGTCGTACTTCAAACTATAACTTGGTCATTTGACATCAGAATCGCACGTTTTTGGTATCGTTGGGATCGAAGCTTGGTACCGTTGGGATCAGAGCTGCAAGAACTACTCACATAAGGTAAGTGTTTACTGTCAGTTTTCTTGTTTCACCAATAAAACATTTATAAAGTCGTGTTAGCTGACTGGACTATTTGATTACCGATATTATAATTATTCTCGATAAATAGCCTATATCTTAGGGGTTGAATAGTATATCGGAGCATGGACTTGGTCTACTGGAATATTCGAGTGTGCATGTTAACATGGAGATAGCTTGGATAACTGCATGTATTTCTGTTACTTACTCCCGTTACATGTTACTTTGATACTTCTGGTAGTGATTCCCGTTACACATTATATAGTTGATTACATTATTTATGCGAGCTATTTGCTCTATACAATACATGCACACTCATCTACATGACTATAGTACATAGGACGTAACACGTGCTTCCTATATTTTTGTCACCTGTTCCAGTTAAATCATGTCACCACTTGTCATCCTGAAATGAAATCACTTGGGGATGGGGAGACTGAATGATTGACTAGATCTTATCAGGTGGATGTACTGGATTGCTATTGTTAGTCCCACTGCAGGGGATGGTAGTGCTACCTACATATTGTATATAGCTCCATGAGCTCCCGTTTCTTGTTTCGTGCTCCCCTCTTAGCGGGGGCCCTGGTCTCAGCAGCCAGGGATCCGTTTAAGGCCGTGATCCTGGGTATACACGGGATACACCCATCTGATCAGAGCTCCTCGATTGTTAAGTCTCATAGCACACAATTATACACTTATGGACAAGATTGTGAAACGTTACTCCACTGACATTTTGATTATCGTAATCTTATTACATGCCTTGTTTTAATCATGTGCATGTATATTTCATGATAGTCTTTATTCTCCTTATATTTTCTTTGTACACTTGCTCGGTCGCATCTGAGACCCTGAGTTTGCTTGCCCAGATATAGAGTCTGTGGTTACACCCTCAGAGGAGGACGCGGAGTACCTAGACGGTTTGGCTGAGCAGCTGTAGGACAGTTCGTGACCTTGTCGTCTCTTTTTGGCTTTCAGTATGTTACATAGTTGTACATTTGTTTGCTATTCTAGTTATTGTATAAATATGCTGATAGGCTCAGATGTATTATGTTTTTTTTTTGGTACTGAATTAGACTGTGTTATGTACTCTTGTTACATGTAATATAACATATCAGCAGTGTACTTACATTGTAAGGAGACTTGTACAGGTCTACAGTAGGCTTAACGTGTATACGTAGGGACATCATACCCTACGCGTACACGTCACCGATCATGTCACGTATTGTATTTTGGGTAGTGGGGTGTAACATGGCTTAAGTGGTATTAGAGCTAGGTTCGAATTTAGCATTGGATGGTTTGCGAAACGCGACCCCAGCCAGTCGAATCTAGTTCTTATCTGTAGATTTGTACAAGATATTATACTGCTGATAAGTAACAAGATACATGACATGAGCCCACAAGTCCATAATTAGGAACTGACTTATTTCATCTTCGTCCCGACTCTAATTTGGTATGTATTACACATATGGCTCAACGAGTTACTGAGGACGGACCTACAGAGTTAGTGGAGTTCATGAAGTTATTGTTGGAGTCCCAGCAGCATCAGAGTGAGCGACTTACTGTTGCTCTTATGTAGTGAAATTCAGCTGTCGGGAATAGCACGTATTTGGTGGCTTGCAGAAGAAAGCCATTTGTCGGGACCTATCTCTTGGAAGACATTTTCGGAGGTGTTCTTGGCCAAATTCTTTCCTGACACGGTCAAATCAGAGATGGAACAGAAATTTATAAATCTCAGACAGGCTGTGAGGATAGTTAATGAGTATGCAGCTCTGTTTTCCAAACTCAGCCGATTTGCCCCATTTATGGTCTCTACCGAGGAGAATCAGGCCAGAAGGTTTCAGCAGGATTGCATCTGGAACTTCAAAGATATGTCATATCCTTCAGATATAAGACCTTTGCAGAGGTATTAACTACCGCCAGGGAACAAGAGCAACTCAGTGGATTGATGAGGAGGGTACCCAGTAGTAACATAAAGCGCACGATTGAACAGATTTCTGGAGGAACTCAGATCAGACAAGTTGGTGCAACACCCCAAAGGCGACAGATGGCTAGCGTGCCTCAGCTTAAGATGGCTGTGTGTAAATATTGTCATAAGGTGGGGCATAATATAAATGAGTGCGGATTGGCCAAGAATTTGTGCCTGGTCTGCAGATCGCATGAACATTGGGCTAGTCAGTGTCCTCACAGTTGGCAAGTTCAAGGGATCTCACCTCAGCCTCAATTGGTCAGCACAAGCTGACGACGTCCGGACAATCAAGGCCTATGCTCCCCTTTCAGACTAAACAGCCTCTGCCTCCCCAACAGTAGATGTATCAGCAGGCCCAGAGGGGTAAGGGACAACCAGCCGGACCAGTTAGAGAGAAGGGCAAGGCATATACTCTTACTATTGATCAAGTTGATGCCTCAGGAGAAGTTATCACAGGTATTATTTTGGTGCATTCTGTTCCTGCATATGCTTTATTTGATTCCGGTGCTACTCATTTCTTTATTTCTTCTAAGTTCATTAGACAGCATAATATATCCTGTGACACTGTGCACCGGGGTTGGACTATTAGCACTGGGAATGGGGCAGTGTCATGTAAAAAGGTGTGTCCAAAATGTCCCGTCGTTATTTGTGACAGGGAGTTTATCACGAATTTCTTGTTGATTGATAACTGTGACTTCGACATTATATTAGGTATGGACTGGCTTAGTCAGGTGCATGCAGTCATAGATTGTCAGAGAAAGAGTGTAGTATTTCAGTTTCCCAATTTATCGGAATTTGAATTTTCTGCTAAAGGCAAAAGTTCTGATCAGGTTGCATACCTGGATGTAGTGTGTACGGAAACCCTGGCAACATTAGATGTGGGTCAGATCAAAATTCCTATAGTAATGAGGGAATTCTTGGATGTGTTTCCTGAAGATTTACCCGGATTGCCTCTAGATAGAGAAGTTGAGTTTACGATTGATGTGTTTCCGGGTACTGCCCCAATCTCTAAGGCACCGTATCGAATGGCACCAATAGAGTTGGCAGAGGTGAAAAAGCAAATCCAAGATCTTCTGAATAAAGATTTTATTAGACCAAGTACTTCACCTTAGGGAGCTCCAGTATTACTGGCAAAGAAGAAGGACGGGACACAAATATTATGCATTGACTACAGAGAGCTAAACTGTAACGCCCCGATCCCGCAGGTACGGGGACGTTATGGCGACGTACATACGTAGGGCGGAGATACCCTCACGTACGTACGCTAAGCCTCAGTACAGGAAATAGCCTCCATATATACAAGAGGTCCAGCAGGAAATAAGTACAAGAATACCTGCAGAAAGAGGTTAGTGATCATAACAGATAGGAAAACAGGGATAAATAAGATAACATGAATAAATCACAAAGATACCTATGAATGGTCTCGATGATGAGTCTCCTATGTGATCCAATGGAATATCTGACAATTCGATAACTCGAATCTCCAACCTGAACACGCAAACCCAGGGTCGTCAGAAAGCGACCTAGTGAGTGGTAAAATGAAGGAGGCAGTAATATATACTATAGTAAACAAGCACGATACTAATATATAATACATGATGTTGTATTAGTGATACCATATAATAAGCATATAATAAGCAGTAGAAATATATAAACATATCATCTTTTAATACCATCACTACCTAGCATGTTATCATCGTGTCATGTCTATAGTCGTATCCAGTTTATATAATAAATAATATTGTCTAGTGGTGACGTGATAGAAATGAACATGCTAGTGGTGACGTGATAGAAGTGAACATGCAGATGGGCATAAGCAAACCATAATACGGTGTTGTGCATAGACAGTAATGATGTCTGCAAGGTATACAGAAAACAGATTATATGCAATGCAGAGTATACATATACATGAATAGTATGCCACCACAGAAAGTGTAACATGTACCAAGTAAAGTAACAAAGTATACATGTAACATGATAGCGGCTAAATGATCAGGTACAGTAACAAGTACAACTAAACAATAGAAGACATGTATCAGGCAAGTCATGATATTTATACAATAGTAGCAATCAGTACCGCCTGCTATTTTAAGCAATCTCTTCCAGTGTCCCATACCACTGGCAGTTCATACTGGAGCCCGCACTCCAGTCGAACCCATCCGGACATGGCATACGGGTACCATTATCCAAACGAGAGAGTGACCAAATAACAAGTGTTCCCGACGTCACTATTGTTTATATCATTTGATTATGTTACTTGGAAACCAAATAGTCGAGGAGCTCTTATCGGGTATGTATATCCCGTGCATACCCGGGATCACGGCCTTAAACAGACCCCTGGCTGCTGAGACCAGGGCCAGCCCGCTAAGGCTGTAACTTGTAACGGGAACTCAATGAGCTAAAACAATAACGGGAAACGGGAGCTCATGAGCTATAACAGACGGTAGCCAGCACTACCTCGTCCCCTGCAGTGGGACAAACAATGGATCCAGACATCCACCCGATAAGATCTAATCAACCGTCAAGTCTCCCCCATACCCAAGTTCTCTTTATTATCTTTCACTATACAGTATATTAGGAACAAGTACAGGATATGGTACATGTAACACGATAACATAACATGAGCTCTGTTGATAGCACAAAACACGATAACGGAAAACGGGAACAATAGATGTGCAATATCAGTAACGGGCAATATTCATGTACCGGAAATACAGGAAGATACATGCAACAATAAGATGTGCAATATGAACGGTGATCTATATGACGAATATAAATCAAGCAATGCATGTATACCGGTAAATATATATAACAGTAATTCATGAACATGCTATCCTAGTGTCATGTGTAACAGTGATGTGTAAACATGACATAACTGGGTACCGAGCATCCATGTAACGATGATAACAATAATATGAAATGCGGTATTCCGTGAATTGGTGTATCCGTGTACCAGTGGAACATATATGTGTAGCAATAATCTACATGTAATACCATGTCCAGTGAACTACAGTATCCGTGTCATGATGATACTAGTGCATGAAATAAAGGTGTCTAGCATGCATGTCTAGTGGCAGTGTAGAGTCATAGAGTATCTGTAGATCAGGAGTAGGGGGTTACATAAACAAGGTGACTATCAAGAATAAGTATCTCTTGCCCAGAATCGATGATTTATTCGATCAATTTTATGGTGCAACAATATTTTCCCGACTGGATCTTCGTTCTGGTTATCATCAATTGAAGGTGAAAGCATCAGATATTCCAAAGACTGCTTTTCGCACGGGGTATGGACAGTATGAGTTCCTGGTAATGCCTTTTGGACTCACCAATGCCCCAGCAGTCTTCATGGACCTGATGAATAGAGTGTTCTCTTCTTATTTGGATAAGTTTGTCATAGTTTTCATTGATGATATCGTTATTTATTTCAAAACTCAGGAGAACATATAGAACATTTGAGGACCGTGCTGCAGGTGCTGAGAGAGAAACGATTATATGGGAAGTTGAGTAAATGTGCCTTTTGGCTCAAAAGTGTTGACTTTCTTGGACATATTATTTCAGGTCAAGGAATAGGAGTGGACCCAAAGAAAGTGGAAGCAGTAGAAAAGTGGCCGACTCCTAAATCAGTAACAGAGGTGAGACAATCTTGGGCCTAGCTGGATATTATAGAAAGTTTGTGAAAGAATTTTCAAAGATTGCGAGACCCTTAACACATTTGACCAAGAAAGGGAAAAACTTTAATTGGACAGAAGATTGTGAGGCAGCTTTTGTAGAACTAAAGCACAGGTTGACAACGGCACCGATTCTTGCTATTCCAGATCAGTTGGGTGGTTTTGTTGTACATAGTGATGCATCAGGACAGGGGCTTGATTGTGTGCTTATGCAACATGATAGAGTGGTGGCCTATGCCTCAAGACAACTCAAGTCACATGAGCATAACTACCCAACTCATGACTTAGAATTGGCGGCTGTTATTTTCGCCCTGAAGATTTGGCGACATTATTTACTGGGGACTCGAGTGGAGATTTTCACGGACCATAAGAGTCTGAAATATATTTTCACTCAGAAAGAGTTAAATATGAGACAGAGAAGATGGTTGGAACTCATGGCAGAATATGATTTGAGTCTTCAATACCACCCAGGACGAGTGAATGTGGTGCCAGATGCGCTAAGTAGAAGACCAGCTGCTATGATCCTCACTGAACAGAAGAAGCTGATTGAGGAAATGAGAAGATTAACCCTGGAAGTGGTTATACCAGGAGCAATAACTCATTGTATGGCACTACAACTCCAGTCATCTTTAATAGACAACATAAAGGAAGCTCAGGCAGGTGATAAGCAACTCCAAAAATTCAGGGGTCAGGTGGAAGCTAGATTGAGAACTGATTTACTTCTTCATGAAGATGGCTCTTTACGATATGGTGCACGATTATGTGTGCCTAAGGGAGATGTTAGACAAGAGTTATTGGTAGAAGCTCATAACTCACCGTATAATATTCATCCTGGTGGAAAAAAGATGTATCGGGATCTTAAGCAACATTTTTGGTGGCATGGGATGAAAAGAGAAATAGCCAAATTTATTTCTAAATGCCTAGTCTGCTAACAAGTAAAAGCAGAGCACTAGAGGACCACTGGTTTATTGCAACCACTTCCTATTCCTGAATGGAAGTGGGAACATATTATTATGGATTTTGTGACTGCGCCGCCAAGAAGTTCAAAAGGTCACAATGCTATTTGGGTAATAGTTGACAGACTAACCAAGAGCGCTCACTTTATCCCTTTTAGAGTGGGGCAGCCTACTGAGATTTTGGCAGAACGATATATGCAGGAGATAGTACGATTGCATGGAGTCCCAGTGAGTATT
Organism: Agave tequilana; assembly: GCA_038442645.1. Lineage (NCBI taxonomy): Eukaryota > Viridiplantae > Streptophyta > Magnoliopsida > Asparagales > Asparagaceae > Agave > Agave tequilana. Next base: position 165,447 of record JAVJIF010031493.1, read on the forward strand.
GTGTCAGATCGAGACACAAGATTTTTTGTCCCATTTCTGGCAGAGTCTGCAAACTAGTCTGGGAAGCAAGTTGAAATTCAGCACTGCTTATCACCCCCAGGCGGATGGACAATCTAAAAGGGTTATACAGATTCTAGAAGACATGCTACAAGCCTGTGTTATGGATTTGAAGGGGTCCTAGGAAGATCACCTACACTTAGTTGAATTCTCTTATAATAACAGTTACCAGGCTAGTATCCAGATGTCACCATTTGAGGCTCTATATGGACGGAAATGTAGATCATCCGTGTGTTGGGACGACAATCGTGAACGGAAACTACTTGGTCTAGAGCTGATAACTCAAACTGTGGATAAAGTAACTCAGATCAGGAAGCATCTCCAAGCTGCACAGGACCGGCAGTGGAGCTAGGCAGATTCTAAAAGGAGACCCTTGGAGTTTGTGATTGGAGATCAGGTACTTCTTAAAATATCACCTACTCGGGAAGTTATCAGATTTGGAAGTAAAGGGAAGCTGAGTCCAAGATATATTGGGCCATTTGAAGTCATAAAACGAATTGGTGCAGTTGCTTATAAGCTGGCATTACCTCCATCTTTGGAAGGAGTACATGATGTGTTTCATGTGTCTCAGCTTCGGAAATATGTGCCTGATGAGAAGCACATCCTTGATTATTCAGAATTAACGCTGAGACCGGATTTGACTTATGAAGTCCAACCGACGACAATACTTGATCGTAGAGAGAAGGTCCTTAAGAACAAAGTGATTTCTTTAGTTTGAGTAGCCTGGGATCCTACTCCGGGAGATTCCACCTGGGAGTTGGAGGAAGAAGTTCGAGAGAAGTAACCTTACCTATTCTTTGACTCTTACGTATCACATTCTAAAGATCTTAATTATTATAGCTTGTTGCATTTTAAGTTTCTATTTAAATTTTGAGGACGAAATTTTCGTTATTTGGTAGATAGAAGTGTAACCCTCAGCCGTAGTTATATGTGTCACCATAATATACGATGTAGAGTACATAGTGATTCGACCAACCTGAGAGCCAGATTGAACTAGTTTCAGCTTCATAAATTATTTTCTAATAGTTTGGATTTTCTAAAAGTTTTTAAAGATTTTTCCAAAGTATTTTGGAAAATGTCCAAGATCGGTGTCAACCGACACCAATAATTAACCCAAGGATTTTTAATTCACAAATGGAGAAAAATTTCTAGAATCTACTTTTGTATTAGTTTTTAAAATCTTATCTTCTACTTTCACGTATTTTTGGTAATTTTTCTGAAATAGTCCAAAATCGGCCAAAAGGTGTCACCCGGTATCACTGATCCTTTCAAAGATTTTTAATTGGCAAACCGGTTCGAATTTTTACAATCCGATTTCACATTATGTTTTAGACTAATATTCTTTATTTTACATAATTTTTGGAGACTGTTCGGAACTAGTCAAATTTAGACCCAATTATTTAAATATACAAAATTCTATAACAAACCCTAATAATCTAACCAACTATACAAATTTTCTCTAAGTTTCTACATAATTCCAATGAACCGACTTTCACACTTTCTTTAACTTTCTACACTCTTCTCCTATTAACCGACATAATTCACATTTTAAAAAAAAACCCCAATTTCCTTAAACCCAATAATATCAACTCTCTCTCTCTCTCTCTCTCTCTCGTTTTCTCTCTGCCCCCCTTCATCTCACCTGCGCCACCCTCCTCCTCCTCCTCATCTCAACGTCATCCACGCGAGCACCCAACGCCACCCACACCAGTACCCCAACGCCACCACCAACACCTCCTTAAAACCCCACCACCCACTCTCCCTATCTCACTTTAACTTCCTCGTCTACACACCACCGGAGCGTCACCGGAGCTCCGTCACTTTCCACCACCGCGCGCGCAGCCTACAACCACCGCGGCCACCTCCTACCGCGACCAAACGCCTATCTTCCTTCTCTCCTTCTTCTTCTTTAGCACCTGTTGCTGCTGCGCCGTTCGCAGGGGAAAATGGAGAAGAAAAACCCATAACGGGTTTGTACTTAGACCCGATTCGCAACCCAAAACCCACAACCCGCTTTAATTAAAAAGGTAAATTTCATTAACGCCCTACATAAACTCGTATTGTTAAATTTATAACCCTAAAAACTTTAGTTTAACTCCCTGGCTCCCTTCAGATCTTATAAACTGGACCTGAGTCGTACTTCAGACTATAACTTGGTCATTTGACATCGGAATCGCGCGTTTTTGGTACCGTTGGGATCGGAGCTTGGTACCGTTGGGATCAGAGCTGCAAGAACTACTCACATAAGGCAAGTGTTTACTGTCAGCTTTCTTGTTTCACCAAATAAAACATTTATAGAGTCGTGTTAGCTGACTGGACTATTTGATTACCGATATTATGATTATTCTCGATAAATAGCCTGTATCTTAGGGGTTGAGTAGTATATCGGAGCATGGACTTGGTCTACTGGAATATTCGAGTGTGCATGTTAACATGGAGATAGCTGGGATAACTGCATGTATTTCTATTACTTACTCCGTTACATGTTACTTTGATACTTCTGGTAGTGATTCCCGTTACACATTATATAGTTGATTACATTATTTATGCCAGCTATTTGTTCTATACAATACATGCACACTCATCTACATGACTATAGTACGTAGGACATAACGCGTGCTTCCTATATTTTTGTCACCTGTTCCAGTTAAATCATGTCACCACTTGTCATCCTGAAATGAAATCACTTGGGGATGGGGAGACTGGATGATTGACTAGATCTTATCAGGTGAATGTACTGGATCCATATTGTTAGTCTCACTACAGGGGATGGTAGTACTACCTCCCTATTGTATATAGCTCCATGAGCTCCCGTTTCTTGTTTCGTGCTCCCTTCTTAGCGGGGCCTTGGTCTCAGCAGTCAGGGGTCCGTTTAAGGCCGTGATTCCGGGTATGCACGGGATACACCCACCTGATCAGAGCTCCTCGATTGTTAAGTCTCATAGCACACAATTATACACTCATGGACAAGATAGTGAAACGTTACTCCATTGATATTTTGATTATCGTCATCTTTTTACATGTCTTGTTTCAATCATGTGCATGTATATTTCATGATAGTCTTTATTCTCCTTATCTTTTCTTTGTAACTTGCTCGATCGCATCTGAGACCCTGAGTTTGCTTGCCCAGATATAGAGTCCGTGGTTACACCCTCAGAGGAGGACGCGGAGTACCTAGACGGTTTGGCTGAGCAGCTGTAGGACAGTTCGTGACCTTGTCATCTCTTTTTGGCTTTCAGTATGTTGCATAGTTGTACATTTATTTTCTGTTCTAGTTATTGTATAAATATGCTGATGGGCTTAGATGTACTATATTTTTTTTTGGTACTGTATTGGACTGTGTTATGTACTCTTATTACATGTAATATAATATATCAGCAGTGTACTTACATTATACGGAGACTTGTACAGGTCTACAGTAGGCTTAACGTGTATACGTAGGGACGTCATACCCAAGCGTACACGTCGCCGATCATGTCACGTATTGTATTTTGGGTAGTGGGGCGTGACACTACCACCAGGTCCAAGTCACATCTCTCAACTGTATCTTGGCTACCTTATTCTGTCCAGGGATCTAGGCTGCATTCAAAAGATTTGTTGTATTGATCAACTACCGTTCAGCATCCAAGAGCTTCTCAATGCCTAAAAATACGACCTGTTGCAGTCTTCTGAAATCTGAAACATTTTCTTGTGTACTCTCTAGGTGCTATTAGCACTCCTTGGTGCAAGAACCCAATTTGTTTCTGCTGGTTTACACAATATTCAGTAGAATCCTCATCAAATCAACATTCTCCCCACTAAGACTATCCTGAGAAGGGCCGGGACCGTCATGATTTCTCCGTCTTTGCATATCTGAGTTGGTCTAAAGGATGACGGGAAACTGAAATAGAAAAAGATGGAAAGGTTTTAGGATTCAAGAGAAGGATTATCAGGAATGAATATATAATTTTGTTCTTGCAGGTAGGAATGTATAGCCATGACTCATGCGCTACAGTTGCAAATTAATATCGCATTCATCTGCCGACTGATTGTAGTGAAGATGTGAGAGCTACGCTTTGATACCATCCTGTGACGCCCTGGCCCCGCAAGTACGGGGACGCTACTGTAACATACATACACAGAGTGAAAATACCCTCACATATATACGCCAAACATTAGTACGTGCAAGAATCAGAGTATAAAAGCACAGTGGTAATATACATTCCAATAAAATAGAACAAGTACATGATTATCACAGAGCGTGATCCGATATTACATGAATATTACATCACAAGGTGGTGCAAAAGTAAGATTACAAAAAGATTTACAAAGTACAAAAATTGGAAGATGCTCATGAGCAGCAAAAAGAAATCTCGAGAGCTGGTCAAAAGGAGGTAGGACAGGGATGAGCTACGGCTGAATTCTCTCGCTCCACAAAAAAAGCCTGGTCTTCCAGGACGGTTCCTCAATGCTTCCGGTTAGTGCTATGGGATCTGGACATGTGGATCCATGAATTGTCAGCAAGTAACTCAACGAGTACGTAAAATTAAGTCAAGTGGCATGCACAAGTAAGCATACGTGTACAAGATCAAGGTGTTGTGATTCAGTCATGCACGCATACAACAAACAGTAAACATAAACAGTAAAATAGAATCAATACTAAAATAGGAAGCAAGCAAGTCAGTAGATTTAATACAATAGCACAAATGTAATATCTTGCAAAAGGCGGGCAGGCAGTGTACTATAATTATACAATAATAATAATAATTAATATTGTTTATTATTTTTAATCATTCCCTACTAGTGTCCCATACCACTGGCTATCCACAGTAGAGTTCTTACTCCAGGAGAACTCATCCGAACATGCCACCCAATATCATTATCCGAACGAGGGAGTGATCAAATAACACACGTTCTCAATATCATTATTGTGTACAGAGTATGTAATATCCCTTTCCGGGTATACACACCCAGATACATATTCCAATTTTTCACTCGAATTTCTTCCATTTTCTTGTATTTATTTTTTTATTGGACTCGTATTTTGTGGATTCTGAACCCAGCTCTAGGCCTGTGTCCAGGCCCGGACTTGAGTCCAGTCAGAGCCCAGAAACCTAGCATACCTTATCATATTATTTATTTTTATTTTCCTATTTATTTCTTATTTTCTTTTTTCCTTTTCTTTTTTCTTTTTCTTTTTCTTTTTTCTTTTCTTTTCTTTCTTTTTCTCCCCTTCCCCATTCCCCATAATAATCATCAAAAAAGTCCTTGAAATTACACGATTGAACTAAACCTTATTGACTTGCAATATAGCATTGTGTTGAGAAACATATTCCTACTCTTGCCACCTAAAACATCTATTAGTGAATTAATGAGAGTAATATGAGTGTAAATTTATTTTATCCTTTATGAAGTAACTATTGCAAAATTCTTTTTCATTCCTTTGCAAAAAAATAGTAGGCTAGCCTATGTGTAAATAGTTGATAATGGGAGTTTATTTATTTTCCATTGGCAACTGCATTTTATATACATGGGTTTTCTCCGTCACGGCTTTTCTACTCCTTGAAGTAATTTAGGCGGTTTCAACTTTGATTTTTGGTTCCAACTCAAATTCGGCCCAAGAAATTACAGCCCACTTCCTATATTGTGAAATACTGATTATCTTCCAACCATATATGATCAATATGTTGAGTCGAGCAGATAGATTTTTAACTTTTTACCTAAGCTTGAATATTGGTCTGGTTTTGACGAGAATAGAAGTAGATCCCATCAAGGAAACAACTTCGGATTTTTTTTTTTTTTTTTTTTAATTTTGTTTTCTTTGTCACACGATTTTTTTAGAATTTGTTAACATGACGTGGAAAATCAGATTTGAGTGAGTTTCGGATTTGGGTCAATCAATGTTTCACAATATTAGCGAATGGATCATATTTTGAAAGATATATTGCCTAAAATTGATATAATAGTATTTAAAAGTGACATCCATTTTTTAAAATCTCTGGAAGAAATCATTCCCATTATTATCATGAGCACTAATATAAAACTGATGAGGGAACCTTATAAAGAGACCCCATTACAGCAGGCCACAGGTAAACCTAGGCAACAACTAAATCCTAATTAAATGTTTTGCCTAGTTTGCGACCTATCACTAAGAATCAGCCGGAAAATCACTTCCATTTGCCCCTCTCTGGTTTACTTCACTTTCCTCACATTGAGTTCCACTTCCACTGCCACTCAGTTCCTTCAGCAACTTCTTCATGTTCTCATACGAGCTCCCCCTTCCGCCATCGCCTCCGCCGCCATCCTCCCAATCTCCGCCGCCCTCGCCTTCACCTCCCTCCACTTCCCCTCCTCCACCGACTCCGCCAGCACCCTCGCCAGACCCTCCACCTCCGGCACCGCGTCGGGCCCTCCCTCGCACGCGGACACCGCCACCCCCATCTCCTCCACCAACAGCCTCGCGTTCACGAACTGGTCCGCCTCCATTGGCCACGTCAGCAGAAGCACCTCACTGACAATCCCCTCCAGCGTCGAGTTCCACCCGCAGTGCGTTAGGAACGACCCCACCGCCACGTGCCCCAGCAACTCCGCCTGCGGGGCCCAGCCCCTGATCACCATCCCCCTCTCCTTGGTCTGCTCCTCGAACCCCTCGCTGGGGCCCACCGCGGTCCCCACGCACCATATAAAGCGGGCTCCGCTCATCTCCAGCGCCGACGAGAGGGCCCTCGCGCGGGGCCCGGCCAGCTGGAACTGGCTGCCGAAGCAGACGTACACCACCGATTTCGCCGGGCAGGCGTCCAGCCACGCCGTCACCTCCTCCACCGGCACCGAGCTCTTGCCGCCGCGATCGGACCCGGGGACGGACGGCGAGATGGGCCCCACCGCCCAAACCCGATCGTGCCCGTACGTTTCCCTAAGATGATCCAAGTACTTGGCCTCGAGAGCGTCGAAGGTGTTGAGGACGGCGGCGTAGCTTGAGGCGTTGGCGAGCATGGAGTCTCTGGTGAACTCCCACTCCGGGGTCCCGCCGGCGGCCTCGTAGCGGCGGAAGAGGGAGGGGAGGTGGTCGTAGCGGAAGGAAGGGAGCGGGGGAGGGAGGGGAGCGGCGCCGTAGGTGAAGAGGGCGTCGAAGACGGAGACGAGGAGGGCGCCGGATGAGTAGAAGGCGAAGCGGGGGACGGAGAGGTCGGCGGCGAGGTGGTGGGTCCAGCCGAGGAAGAAGTCGGAGAGGACGGCGGTTGGGGATGGGGATGGGAGTGGGCCCAGGCAAGGATTTGGGGGCGGAGGAAGGAGAGGGCGTGGATTAGTGAGGCCATGCCGGGGGGGGAGGGGAGGTGGCGCACGTGCTCGATGGAGGGAGGCAGAGTAGGGTGAGAGGGGAGAGGGAGGACGAGGGGTTGGATGTTGGAGGATGAGGAAATTATAGAGGAGAGGAGATGGAGGTTGTTGGGGGTGGTGATGACGGTGGCGGTGAGGGCAGGGAGGGAGGATGAGAGGTGGCGGAGGAGGTCGAGGAGAGGGATGAGGTGCCCTTGGGCTGGGAAGGGGATCACCAGAATGTGCGGGTTAGCCATTGAGAGGGATTGAATTTCGCCACCCACAAGATTAATGCCATTTTTTCTTTATTGAGCTATCGTATATGAGGGGCTGTTTTGTCAGTGACTGACAGCTGTGTGGCCTCCGGCTCCTTCCTCTCTGGTGCTTGTCCCACTCGAGAATCTGAATATGAGACCCGTTGACGTCGTCGCCGTGGTTTGGACGGCTTTCTTGCCGTGGATCACGCTCGGACAGTTGGTGAAGAAAGTCAAGCATTGCGGAATAGAAGATGAAAAGTATTATGGGAAATTTTTTTTTTTTAAAATTTTTCTAATAAATTATTTTACATATTGACTGCTCTCAAAATTATTCTAAAAATCAATCTCTCACACGTCAGGTCGGCAGTTAGGTAGTTCGTCCAACCAGCGTGACGCTCAAGCTGACAGGAAGCAATTTTTTCTCCATCTGAAATTGACAAAAATCCAAATATTATTTGAATATTAAGCGGAATTTTTATTTTTTCTAAAGGAAAATAATTTAGCTACAGGAACCCCAGCAAGTGTTTCCGGTGGTGTGCGGGAAACAGGGATTTCGGGCCTGTTTGGTTAAGGGTGGAAGTGAGGAAGTGAAGAAGTGAGGAAGTGGTAATAGTTCTCTTTGAAACTTGAGAATTGGTTAGTAAGTTTTCTGGTGTTTGGATGTTGTTGGGAAGTGTGGTTTGTAAAATGTTATGTCTTTTCCGGTGTTTGGATGGTAATGTGGAAGTAAAGTGGAAAAGTTGACTACAAAGTTGACGGCAAAATAATATTAAATTAAAATTAATTAAGAAAAATAAAAATTAGACTGTAATTAGAATGTTACATGAGCAAAAAATTAACTGTTTTGTGCTACAATTTATTACAAATGAGATTTACATGACCAAAAAATTAACTGTAGCACTCTGAAAGTGAGGAAAACGTTGTGTAAAAGAAAAAAAAGAAACGGAAAAGAACTTTTTCTATTTTCCTTTTCCGGTGTTTGGATGAACAGCGAAAATGAGAAAAGACACTTCCTCACTTCCACCCAATTCCTTGAATCCAAACAGCCCCGAAATCAAACTGAACTACACAGAGTTCTAGGGGCAATGTAATGGTTTGATGGCAGCCATGAAATTCTTTTCTGATTCGTGCCTGTGGGTTAAAGACGATTCCATGGTAGTCATCGACCCAATTTCACTAAACACTCATTATCTATCCATCTCTTGTCAGTCAATTTGGAAGGACACCCAAAGCTTTATTGAAGAGGCTGAGCCAGTGACAAGCGACACAAATTTATCCGGACACCACTTGCATACCCAACCCAACAATGATGGACCCACTAGCATGTCACCCGTATCAAGGTGATAAAAGTCTTTCTGATTTTGAGTATTTGGTATGTCAAAATTTCAAATGGGTAAAACTAAAAGTGGGTATGAAAAGTATTATTCTTTTTAAAATTAATTAACGTATATATTATATGTATATATGTATATATTGTTACTAATGTGTTTGTGCAAATTATTTTATTAATTGTACGTGAGTAAAAACAAACAAATGGCAACATTAATCGTTAAAGGTATAGAATACGCGTACACAAAATAACTTTTTTTTGCTATCAATTTCCTATTGATATTTACATTAAGGTTGTAATTATGATGGTTGTTTTATCTAATGTATAAAATTGTGATGGCTATGCACATAAAATATTTTCTGGAGGTGCGATTGAAATTTTCATTTATAAATTATAAATGGGACGTAAATTGTAATTATTAGCAGTGAGATGCCCGAGCAGCGGTTAAATTTATTGAACATAGGAGTTATATGTGCTAAAGTTCAGTATTGCATGGTTCAAATTAGGCACAAGAATTTGTCCCCTCGACCCATAAGAATTTGGCTACGGGACTGTTTGGAAGTGGGCGGAAGCGAGGAAGTGGGAAGTGTCATTTCCCACTTCCGCTGTCAATTTAAACATCAGAAAAGAAAAATAGAAAAATATCTTTTTTTTTTCTCTTTTCTCTTTTACATAACTATTTCTTCAATTCCAATGTGCTACAGTTAATTTTGTGGTCATGTGAATCTCATTTGTAATAAGTTGTAATTCAAAACAGTTAATTTTGTGGTTATATATGTCTTAATTGTATTCTAATTACAGTTCAAATTTATTTTTCATAATTAATTTTTATTTAATATTATTTTACGATCAACATTGTGGTCAATATTTTCACTTCCATTTCCACTTTATCATTCAAAAATCAGAAAAATATTACACTTTTTCAATCATACTTCCTAACTATCATTCAAATACCGAAAAAAAATAAAAATTCTCATTTTTCAAAAAAAAAAAAGAATCATGCTCACTGCTTCCTCACTTCCACCCACTTTCAGTCACAACTTATGCATCGTAACACTAATTTTTTTTTTAGGAGATTGCATATATATTATTTAGAAGGGGATTCATGTAAAAGTGTAGCAGGCAACTGAAATAAAAACTTTAAATGCATGGGCCCATAGGCTGATCGGCCCGCTTTAACTTCGCTTGCAATCTCGATAGCTGAGCTTAAGGCAGTTTGAATGTAAGATGACTCTACCATTCCTTCTTTAACTGGGAATGGGGCAAGTGTGAGTGTTGGTGGCATATATATATATATATATATATATATATATATATATATATAGAGAGAGAGAGAGAGAGAGAGAGAGAGAAAAATGTATATCAGCCCGCGGGCTGAGAGTACTATCTCAGCCTGCGATGACGTGGCTCAATTTGTCACCTCACTGACTTGCGGCCCGCTTTTAGGTAGAAGTTAAATTACCAAATACCCCTTATGATAACTTTCCCTTATTGTTTATTATTATTTTTCCCCCCTTTTATTTTTGCCGCTCTTTATAGGATATAAATTACTTTTCGCCCTATTTCTTTTCCTCCTTTTGAGCCTGCGATAAAATTTTTTTTGAAATATAAAATCTTTTCAGATCAATTTTTTCAGCCTGCGATAAAATTCTAGTTTATAGTTTAATTTTTTTGTATATAATGCAGTCAGAGTCTTTGGTCGCATTGTACATTTTAACTGCGACCTTAGTCAAAGTCTTTGGTCGTCGTGTACATGGTTAATGCGACCAAGGTCGCAGTGTTGTTATTGATAAAGATGGCCAGCAACTGCAATTTAGGGTTGCATTACATGGACTGCGACTTTGGTCGCGTACGTTAAGTAAGTGTTGTTTTATTAAGTGTTATTTTTGGATTAAGTCATTTTTTGAATCTAAATGAAAAATGAAAAGTTGTCTGTTGTCTGATGCGACTTGGAGTCAGTCTGTGAGACGCGACCTGTCATAAAGATTTTATGAGATCTTTTAACGTCAAGTCTGTTGACGAACCCCGCACCATTCGTTGTTTCCCGAAGCGGTTGTCTACGCGTCGGTTCTTCATTGGTTTAGGCGTTAATGTCTTTTAATGCCAAACCGGTGCTGGCGGTTGGAGACCATTAATGCCGACGATTCTGATTAATGAACCATTAATTATGGTTATTATGGGCTGCCTATAAATAGGGCTCACCCTCTCCCTTTAACAGCCTATAATTAGACTGTTTTCTTTCGAGAGCAATTGCTCTGAGAATTTCCGCCTTCTTCAGAGTCTCTAACAGGGGCCTGCCTCCATGGATGAAGATGACCCTATGGACGAACTTGATCGATGTTCGTCCACAAGGGAAGAAGTCATAGACCTCATCGTCCACAAGGGAAGAAGTCATGGTCCTCGTCGTTCACAAGGGAAGAAGTCATGATCCCTGACGAGGACTTAAGCCTCACCGAGATCTGCTCTGACTTGATGCACCAGTCAAGCTTGCTGATAACGGATGGTCAGAGTGGGTATGGCGGCGGGGGATGTGGTGGATATAGTGGTGGGTAGCATTCCCTGTGAGGTCTCAAAACCTCCTCTCTTACCCCAGAAGTGACATCGAGGAAACTCCATGCTCACTGGATAACCTCCTGGTGAAGAGATGTTCATTAACGAAAGATCGTTTCCCGGTACTTTGGAGGGTCAGTTGGAATCGGAGGATTCTGCTGCCACCAGACCTCAAGGAGAAGATTGCTCTTAGTCACAAGGGCTCTTCTTGGCTCTTTTGATGTTTAGTCTTCTTGGCTACTTTGATGTTTAGTCTTCTTTGTAACACTCAATCTTATTGATTCTGCTGCCACCAGACCTCAAGAAGAAGATTGCTCTTAGTCAACAAGGGATTTTTGATGTTTAGTCTTCTTGGCTACTTTGATGTTTAGTCTTCTTTGTAACACTCAATCTTATTGATTCTGCTGCCACCAGACCTCAAGAAGAAGATTGCTCTTAGTCAACAAGGGATTTTTTTGATGTTTAGTCTTCTTTTGTACTGCTATATTTGTAACACTCAATCTTATTGTATAAGAGATCGTTTTGTATCATTTGCACATGCCTGGAGATAAATGCCTGGACATAAATAAAAAGCATATTTGTTTTTTTTTAATAAACTACGAACTTTTTCGCAGCCATGCATTGCAAACAAAACAACTATGACCATAGATGACACTGCGACCAAGGTCGCATAAGATACATTGCAAACAGTAACTACTGCGACCAGGGTCGACACTGTGACCAAGTCTGCGACTAAGCAACAGCTGCGGTGACGTGTCACCTCGTCGCAGTGTTGTTGTTGACCTCGTCGCAGTGTTGTTGTTGATTAAGACTAAAGACCAGCAATAGCGACCAAGATTGCAGATTATTTTTTTAAGACTGCGGCCATCAACTGCGACCAATGTCGCAGTGTTGTTATTGATTATTTATAAAGACCACCAACTGCGACCAAGGTCGCAGTGATGTTGTTGATAAGAGTAAAGACTAGCAACTGCGACCAAGGTCGCTGTGTATTTTATTAAGACTAAACACCAACAACTGCGATCAAGGTCGCCGTTTATTTTATTAAGACTACGGTCGTTTATTTTATTAAGACTACGGTCAGAAACTGCGACCAATGTAGCAGTGTTGTTGATTAAGACTAAAGTCCAGCAACTGCGACCAAGGTCGCAGTGTATTTATTAAGTCTGCGTCCAGCAACTGCAACCAATGTCGCAACCTTTCATTTTAAAAATTTATAAGGGTGAAGTAATATAATTATTAACTGCGTCCATGGTCGCAGTATATTCGTTTAGCGTAAAATATTTAAAATGAAGGTTTGTAACAATTGTACAGCATTTTCAACCAAGACATAGTAGTAAAAAATGTAATTCACACAATTAACTTTAGAAAACAGATTTATATATATTTAAAAAAAAACAAAATACAATTTTTTTAAACTTCTAATCCTCGTCATCACCATCGTAATGAGAAAGAAGTTTGCTACTTTGGTCGCAGTACTGAAGGAGGTCGCATTGCTATACGATAGCATGTTTCCTCCGGTATTCTTTATTCTGTATTAAGTATGCGACCATGGAATATTTTTTTACTTTTCAATGCTAGAAGTCGCTGTCGTCATATAAAAGGGGTATTTTTGTCAATTTGTTTCACGATTGTTTAGGCGGGGTTTTTTTTGATTTTTTTGGCGCCCACACTCTGCGACCGATGTGTGGCATATATTCAGCCACGTCCCGCAGGCTGAGAAACTCTCTCAGCCCGCAGGCTGAGGTACAGTAAGCCCATATATATATATATATATATATATATATATTATATATATATATATATATTATATATATATATATATATATATATATATATATATATATATATATATAAATGGGAATCAGCTGATACAGGAGGCAACTCCGTTCTATGTCGTACTTAAAAATTATATCTTCTGAATTTTTTTCACGATCCGACCGCACATTATCATCTTCATGTTCTAAGATGCACACATATAAAAAATCAAATGATTTAGAGTTCGTTTACACATTGATCTAATCGTTCCATTTTATTCTACTGTTAGAAACTCGTTAATGTTTGAACCCAAAGAAAATGAAGTAGACAAACTTCAAATTAGGTGATTTTTTATATGTATATATCTTAGAATATGAAGATGATAATGTGCGGTCAAATCTTGAAATTCAATCGAAAACTTGAGTTTTGAGTGCGACATAGGACAGAGTTGCCTCCTGTGTCAGCTGATTCCCATTTTTCTCATATGTGTATGTGTGTATGAAAAAAGTGCTCCTAATAGTTCTTCTTAGATTGTAATATAAGAAGACGACCTAAAATCTCACCAAAGAGTATTTCTAAGGATGATCTACTCCAATCATTTGATCTACATATTCTAAATGATTGTGTATAAAAAAAATCATGCACTTTTGATACTTTTTACCTATGTACCAAATGGTTACAAAATGAACGGTTTTCAAAAATAGAGCAAATGACACCGTTTGATCGACGAGTAATAAAAAATTCTAAACTGCATGATTTTCTATATATAAGCATTTTAGGAGATGAAAATCATGACAAATAGAGTGGATCATTCATAAGAATGGTACATGGTGGATTTTAGGCCGCCTCCTTAGATTGTAATCTAAGGAGACCTGCTAGGAGCACTTGATCACACACACACACACACACACACACACACACACACATATAGACTTGTGTTCTTTCAAAGGATTTGAGCTCGGATTGTTCACACTCAAATTCAACCCTCCGACATTCGAATACAAGATCTATTCCGTTGAAGTTGATCTATATTATTTCAAGTATCTATAAACCAAAAATCAAATATTTTGAATACTTTTTGTCCATCCATCAAGTAGGGAAAAAACAGACGGCTTAAATAGTGAGTTGGTTAGTTTAATGGTGTAGAGAATTTGAAACCTAACAAAAATTAGTTTGTAGGGGTTTTAAATGTTTAGATCATAATGAAATGGCCGGATCGATAATCTATATGTCTAAAGACATTGATCTAACTAACTCACTACTTTCAGCCGTCCATTTTGCGCCGCTTGATGGATGGGCAAAAAGTATTAAAAACACTTGATTTTTGGTTTATAAATACTTGAAATAATATAAATCAACTTCAACGGGTGAGGGATGAGTTTGAAACCGCTGTCAACTGGCTAAAAACCGAGGGCTTGGTTATTTGAAAGCCGCAATAGTAATCAGAAAGCACTACTGAGATCAGCCGCTCGCAGTGACATCGAGAAGTGATTTGGTGGACACTCATCTTCCTTATCAGGTAGTCCCTCAGATCCTTTGCGGGACATCAAAGGAACTAGCCTCAAACCCATGGGGGTGAGAGCTTTTTGGCTTTTTATCTCTTAGAGACATGCCATTCTGAACGGGGGTATCGCATTTCTTTGTTGAAACGCGAACCTCACAGGGTGTTGAAATGCGGACCTCAAGCGTTGGCTGAGTTTGCCTCAGAACACGGCATCACACTTGCTATTAGAAACACGGGAGTCGCGTTCTACTGCAGGCAGAACGTGGGTCTCGCATTTTGGAGCAGTAGAACGCGGGTCTCGCGTTTGGACGCTGAAATGCGTGTTTGAGGAACGCGGATCTCACATTCTGGAACAGAAACGCGGTCCTCGCGTTGCTTCAGAGAAATGCGGGTCTGAACTTCGCTTTCTGTATCTGCAGAACAGATTACGTCTGCAGAGTTTTCAATCTGTTGTCGACGAGCGTGATGCCTTCGTCGACGTTCACCATTCCAGTCGAGTCTCAAGGGTTGTGGAGAACCCTCGACAACCTGAAATTGCAGAGTTCAGAGAGGAGAGTGATGGCGGGATTGATTTTCACCATCGCTTTGATCGTGTACCGAGGTTATTTCAAGGCGAGGCTATTTCAGCCTAAAGGTGAGGCTATTTTAGTCATAAAGCGAAGCTAGAGCTCAAGTAGCTTTGTAACCCCCTGATCCCGGTGTACGTATCACAGTATCAGTACTCGATACGACGTATAAAATCGACTTGACCTCCTTGGTAGTCCGATTGAGCTGATTTCAGTTCAAATCTCATTTTCCAATATTGTAGATTTTTTTAAATTTTCTGGAATTTTTCTGGATTATTTTGAAAATCTCCGTAGTCGGTGTCGACCGATACCGATAAGCGGATCTCCGATTTTAATTCACAAACGAAGTTGTATTTTGAGAATTCGCTTTCACCATGTGTCTTAGAATCGTATTATCTACGTTAGGGTATTTTTTGGGGATTTTTCTGAATTTATCGAAAATTCGGCCAAACCGGTGTCGCCCAAAACCCCTTTCTGCAAGTATTCTTATACTTATTTCCTGCTGGAACTCCTGTGTATATTGAGGTTATGTCCTGTACTGAGGCTTAACGTACGCGTGAGGGTGTTTCCACCTCGCGTATGTACGTCGCCATAACATCCCCGTACCTGCGGGATCGGGGCGTTACAAGCTTCACCTACCAAAGTTCAACCATAAAAGCGAAGCTGAGTTCAGCCAAAAAGGAGAAGCTAAAATCAACATATCTGTGGTTTGTTCTTTAGCAATCAAAGCAATTCAAAGTATTTTGAAATCTGAACCATCCCATTGCAGATTTATGAAAACTATGAGGGGTTTTGTTGACACTTCAAAAAGATAAATCCCCTGGTAGCACTTCAACTGGTCCAAATGACATCCAAAGTTGTTAACATTTACAAAAGATAAGATGCGGACAAGCTGACGATTAGGTTCTACCCATCCTCAGAGAGCAAGTGATGATTTGAAACTTACTGATCTAGTGAGGTAGACAGTAAGCCAAGCATCACTTGTAAAGAGGCCTAAGCATGGCTCAAGAGAATAGCTTCGCTTGAAACTCTATAGCCTTGTTCAAAAGATAAGTGTGAGTGTGTGATTAGTCTCTAAATTGCATATTTATAGCACATCTTTACATTTATTTAATATTAAATCCTGTTAATAATTTCTTTCTTGCATATTTCTAAGTCTATGGCATGAAATGAATAAGAAACCCAAAATCACCATTTAATTGGTGATTAAAAACCTACAAAAATAGCCATTGATCTTGAAGAGTAGTTTTGTCAAAACCGAGGGCTCAAATTCAGAAACTAGTAAGTACACAGCAGATAGGGGGACAACCGGGAAGCGCGTAGCAGGCGGCGCTGCGCGCGCTTCCCAAGCATTGTCGCGAAAAAGCGGATCGCGATAAAAGCCGCGTTTCTGCGGCAATGTTGTGGAGCTGCGTGCCGAGATTTGACGCGCGGCTCCGTACAGGCCCCCTGGTGCCCCCTTTCGCCTATAAATGCCCTGGGATTTCCATAGCTGAAAGAGAAGAAGTTTTAAGGAGTGAGTAGTTTTAGGTTTTCTTCTCCATGTTGTAGTTTTAGAATAGTTAGGTTAGCTGTTCTTTCTTCTTCCTCTTTGTATTTTCTATTTCTTGTAGATCTTGTAATAGGAGAGAGAGAGAGTGATATATGGTTGGAAAGCAAGAGTGCTTGTAATGGAAGGTGACAATCTATGAAAGGTTCTCTCTTTATCTCTCCTTGTTTTCTTCTCTCAAACTCCTTTTACATGCTTAACTAATTTCTCTCATGGCAACTAACTACTAATCACTAACTTGCTAATTTCTTACTTGATAATCCACATGATCTAATAGCCTCTCCTTGGCCTTGCTCTTGCAAAAGCCATTGATGGCTCATGATGATGGATTCTAATACTCTAACATCCTAACTCTTTAAGAAGCTAACATTACTTTATTCCATGCTTACTCTTGTTTAGTTTTGATGGTTTAAGTGTACCTTGCACTTGTTTTGTTGAGTTTAGATGTGATGAGCTATCTTATGGGTCATGCTTTGAACGTTCTTGAGCCAAGGGCTAGTGATGGCCAAGGATACATGTGAGGCAACTATCACTAAGAGGTTAGCATAATTAGTGGAGCCATTAGTAGTTAGTAGCCATGGATTTTCTTTCTCTTTCACTTTGTTTTAGAAATATATCAAAAATCACAAAAACCATCTTTTTTATGTTTTCCCATTTCTTCATGTTTCACCGTACTCTTCTCTTTTCATTCTTTATTTTCTTTTCTTTTTATTCTTTCAAACATTGAAGAATACTTAACACACATGTGAACATATCGTGTAAGCTTTTATCGCCTCCCGTCCCTGTGGATTCGACCCGTTTAGCCTCTATGCTATAACGGAAGTATCTAGGAAGCCGAAGCACACACTTTAAATATTGATTTCAAAACATACACTTTTGTGTGCGGTTTTCCCATGATCAAGGACTTGATCGCTCTGGGCACTTAGCTATTCTAGCCGAGCAGTCTCCTCCACACGCATTGGCCCAGCCTTGGATATAAGAAAGTTAGCCCTCTTTATCATTGCATCGGTCTTCTTAAGCTGTTCATTAGCATCAGCAAGTACATTATTAGAAGCATCAATTGCATTGGCAATCTTTGTCTTTTCAGCCTCCAGGGATTTCAACTCCTGAGACTCTACTTTTTAGTTCTTGTTGCGCCTTTACATAAGTCTTCTGCATATGATCAGAGAGATGCTTGACCTCCTCTTCAACAAATGGGGTCAGATCCGAGCTATTCAAGTGATGCACTCGCCCACATCTTACTCGAGATCCTTCACTATTAATTCTTGAGAGGCAGCTTGATTGGTTCCACCAAAATCTCTTATGGTTTCTATGTTTCGCGTAAGGACTACCTTCAAAACTTGAACGGACTAGTTGAACCCTTCAACACCAAGGGATACATCTTTTCAGACTCTTGTAGAAGGTGTCAATCATCTTCGTCACGAACTCCTTCTCCACTTCTATTACTCCAGGCGAGCGAATAAGCTTTGAAGGAGGAGTCTTTGTGAGTTTGGTGGTGACTAACGTTGAAGGTGTCACAGGGACAACCATCAGTGCAACAGAGAAAAACAGGCAACAGCCCAGGAGGAGTCTTCATGGAGATAAGAACGCTGGCAACCAGAGAGATATGGCTGGTGATCATAGGATCCAGATCGATGACGGAGTTGGCAATCTTGAGCTGATAACCAGTTCCAAGCCTGAAGTCTCTTGAACTGAAGATGGAGTCAGAATGAAAATCGCTCACTGGTGGACTCATGTTGAAGCCCAGTTTGCTCTATGATTGGCCGGTGGAAGATGCAAACGTTGCCTCATCAGTCACCATCAATCACCAGTGGAGAAGAATCACATTGAATAATGCTACGAAAAAGGACGTTGACCCCCACACTGTCCAATGTGAGGGAAGCAGTTACCTCCTTTTGAGATGGCCCTGCAGTGGGAACAGTCAGCGCTAAAGTTTTTGCGAAAAAGCTTTGGGGTAAATAAAGAAGACACGGTGTATGAAAAATTGTTGAATTCTTACGATCATTACCTGAAGGAGCTGAGGTGTCAGCAGTAGTCAGTACCCCAGTGCTGATCGTCGTAGCAGGAGTAGTCTCTATATGGGAGGTAACCTAGCAGCAACAGTTTCAGCCAAAGACACCTCGATGGTTGGGTTCACAGGGGAATCCACCTTGCTACTTGGCGCAACCTCCAATGCAATTTCAGCAGGTATCGTACGTGCAGCAACGATAGTTTCAACAAAAGCCTCCCCAGTAGCTGGTTCCTTGGCAGTTGGCTCAGTGAATTGTCGTCTTTCTTCAGGGTTTCTAGAATCTCCACATCTTCAGATCATATCCCTGAGGGGAGACTTCACCCTTCTCCAAAGTAGTGGCAGCCCCACCAGAAGGCCCAACATCCAGCTCTTGATCCCCAGAGCCTTCGAGACAAAATATGCTACTTCATCCCCCTCCTTATATATGAAGAGATCGTCAAGTTGTTCCTCTCCTCCATCCTGAGTTTCGGACCTACATCCAAGATTAAGATACAAACATAATCATGAAAATAAAAAGAAAAAGATAAGGAAAATGAGGTGTACCTGGAAACCAGAGCAGGCTCTTTCAGAGTTTCTTTTCGACTAGGCAACTTGATAATTAATGAGGGGGAGGGACTTCTGCTACAGACTTGCTCACTGCAGCACAGAAGCTGTCGGGCATCTCGACGAGCCCTCTTTACTGCCTGCTTCTTACGAGGCTCTTTCTGAGTAGCCTCCTTTCAGGTGAGTTCTTTAGGTGTCAGCTTCTTTGGTTCTGGCTTCTTCTGCTTCTGCTTGAAGTGCGTGTCACGGTCTTCTTCCTCTTCCTTTCTTCAAGCGGAGCATTACCTACTCTGCTAGTAGCTTCTAGAGCGGCTTCTCCACCACTAACATCCTTGAAGTGAGGACTCTCAGCATCTGAAGCTTCACTTCCAGCTTCAACCAAGAACTCCGGGAGACCTGAAATAACTCGCTTCCCCTGACCTTGCTCTATCGCTTTCTGCTTCAGTCACTTAAAGATGAGCATGGTCTCGGTTGAGTTGATGTTGAATTCTGAAAGGTCAGAGTGGAGATCCGATACCATTAACAAGACCCTAGCGATATCAATAGATTAGGGGTTAAGTAGGGCATGCAAAATTGGGCCTTGGTGCAGCCACAATGAAGTGTTTCTGGCTCTGGCTCTATCTATCAAGCTCCCATAAATACCAGACGGGGATTAGGATTGCCAACATAAAGCTGGTCATATCCAAACTGACGAGCGAAGCGGCTGGGCATGTACGGCTCAGATAACAGATATCTCCGCATCGATATACTATAGTGGGATAGGATACTGACCATCCACTTAAATACGCGCTGTCCAAGTGAAGATCTTCCGTCTCCCACATCGTAGAATTCTTCACCATATCTAACACTGGAAATGGAGGGGAAGCATCTGTAGAAGCTTATGCGTCATAATGACGTACCAATTTTCGCACCCAGCTACATAGATCCGCAGCCACTGTAACCCCTCAAAAGCGAGAGAGATGTGCAAAGCGTACACCTTCTGGCGGCTCTTCTCTGGGTTGGATATGACGGGACAGTGTAATGCGAACCACACCATCAGATATGTGTAGGGCTTTTTTACTCTAGGGTAGGTTCCATCGCAAGGAAGCACTTGTCCCTTTCCCTCTTGGTAGCCGGTGGTCTACAGAAAACTTTTGTCAGTGCCCGAAGAC